>OX465116.1:10892421-11119921 GCA_949987565.1 Luidia sarsii
TCTCCACCTCTCCCCTCTCTCTTTCTCCCTCACTCTCTCTCTCTCTCTCCCCCCTCTCTCTCTCTCCATCCCTCTCTCTCCATCTGTCTCTCTACCTCTCCCTCTCTCTTTCTATGTCTCCCTACCTCTCTTTCCTCCCCCTCTCCCTCTCTCTCCTCCTCTCACCAGCTCTCTCCTCCCCTCTCTCTCTCTCCGTCTCTCTGTCTCTCTCTCCATCTCTCGTTCTCCACCTCTCCCCCTCTCTCTCCCTCACTCACTCTCTCTCTCCCCCTCTCTCTCCCTCACTCTCTCTCTCTCTCTCCTCCCTCTCTCCCTCCCCCTGCCTCCATCCCCGCTCACCCGCTTGGGCGTCGAGTTAGCACTTCATCCTCTAAAAGCCGTAATTGAATTGCGGGCGACGGATCGGTTTCCGTGACCATTCTCTCCTTGGGAGAGAAGAGAGAGAGACGGAGAGAGAAAGTGGGCGCTGCATTTACCAGCCGTGACTTCACCTCCATCCTTTTGCCCAAAAACCGACCGTTCCCCGTTTAACCTCTTCCCCCCCCCCTCCTTCCCTCCCCCCTTCCCTCCTTCCCTATCTCCTCTCCCTCCCTCTCCTCCTTCACTTCCCTCCCCCTCTAACCAAACACAACCGCCAAACCAAAACAGCTCTCTCACTCAACCTTAGCCCCCAACGGACCCACGGACACAAAAATGAGCATCAATGGTTTAATGCAAGCAACACAAAAAGGTAGAAGAGTTTATGGACTTTTTTTCGGGGGGGGGGTAGGGCAGACAGACGACTTGAAAGAGGGTCACAACGACCTCACTGTCAGGGTGGGGGTGATCAGCGAAGTGGGGTGTTCACCTCTTCCTTCTCGAAACAGGACGCAAGAAATGAAATCTGGGTTGACGTTGAAAGCGCCTCGACTTAACGCATGCACTTAGACGTCCCGTTTTCTCGCAGGACGTAAACGGGACAACGATCGCTCGCTTGGGAAAAAAAAAAATCAAATCAAATCAAATCAAATCAATTCATCTCTCACCCCGAAAGAGTGCTTGGTCTTTTTGTTATTTGAGGCAACACGTGTAAGGATATTTTGTATTTATATATTTACTTCGTTGAGGGTTAGGAAGGGCAGACGTTATTCAAAGACCTTTGGGGAAGGGAATTTCAGGATCGAAACGTCCAGCCGTCTGAAATCTTTGAAAGATTGTAGATTGTTTTGATTCTATTATAGCAGGACCTGTATATCAGATGTTCCCCAAAATTAGAATTTTCTGAGATTATCTTTTTCGGCGTCTTTTATCTCAATGAGCAGTTAGCTTCCAGTGTTTTTATTATCATTATTATTATTGATTTGATTATTGATTTTAAAAGTACCCTTGTCTCTTCTTCTGGGTTTATTATTTTTTGTTTCTAAAATTTGATTTATTTGGGTGGTGCGGAGGTGGTTTATTATAATGACCTTCTCTTCCCGGATCAGATTTTGGTCGTTATGTCCTCGGCGCGTCCCAAATTGGATCGGGAATTATACAACAATTACCCCGGATGCGTCTTAACTGGCCGCACTGGAGGGGTGGGGAGTGGGCCGGGCAAGCGGGGCTGGGGCTGAGCCGAGCCGAGCTGAGGGGGAGATGCGGACGGGGATCGAGACGGCGACGTGAGGCGAGGCGAGGGGGAAGAGAGGAGAGGCGGGGAGGAGGGGGATGGGATTGAGAAGGGGTTAAGGAGGGAGGAGGAGGAGGGGAGGAGGAGGAAGAGGAGGAGGAAGAAGAGGGGAGGAGGTAGAGGAGAAAGAGGGAAGAGGAGGGAAGAGGGGAGGAAGAGGAGGAGGAGGGACAGTAGGGACAGGAGGGACAGGAGGAGGGGATGGGTAGAAGGAGGGGGAGTAGGATGAGAAAGAGGAGGGCAGGAGAGAGAGACGAGAGGAAGGGGAATGAGGAGGGGAGGTGGAGGAGAATGGAGAAGATGAGTAGGGGGAGGAGCAGGAAAGGAGCAGGAGGAGGAGCAGGAAGATGGAGCATCTTATTGTCAAGCTGGGCTGGCCACAAAAAGAGGAGGATCGGGATGGTGAGGAAAGGAGAGGAGAAGAGAGGATGGGGAGGAGGACTACGAGGAGGACGGAATGAGCACAGCCTGTCCCCCATCTTGAAATCAATCTGAGCTGGCCACAAAAAACAGAGGAGGGGAAGATGCAGATGGGGATCGGGATGGTGAGGAGAGGCGATGCGGGGAGAAGAGAAGAGGAGGAGGAGGAGGGGGAGGAGGAGGAGGGAGTACAGTCCGTCCCCCATCTTGTAATCAAGCTGAGCTGGCTACAAAAGAGACGAGGGGAAGATGAGGATTGGCATCTAGATAGCAAGGTGAGGCGAAACGAGGAGAAGAGAGGAGGAGAAGCGAGAGCAAGGAGGAGGAGGAGGAGGAGAAGGAGGAGGAGGCAGAGGAGGAGGAGGGAGCACACCCTTTCCCCCATCTTGTAATCAAGCTGAGCTGGCTACAAAGGAGAGGAGGAAAGATGAGGATTGGCAATAGATAACAAGGTGAGGTGTGGCAGGGGGAAGAGAGGAGGAGGAGGAGGATGAGGAGGACGAGGAGGAGGAGGAGAAGAAGACGGAGGGAGCACACCCTTTCCCCCATCTTGTAATCAAGCTGAGCTGGCTACAAAAGAGAGGAGGGAAGATGAGGATTGGCATCTAGATATAGCAAGGTGAGGCGAAGCGAGGAGAAGAGAGGAGGAGGAGGAGGAGGAGGGAAGGACAGCCTGTCCCCCATCTTGTTATCGTGATCCTCTTATAGAGTGTTTGTCTGCACTGCCTAATTGCATTAGCTGTAAACAAGGGCAATACTTGGGAGGAGGGAGGGACGGAGGGAGGGATGGGGACGGGGAGAGAGAGGGGGGGGGGGGCGATACGCCACAACAACAATAAAAACTGAAGAAGGGGGTAAAAAAAGGGGCCCTCGCACAATATGAAAATCGGCAGATTAGATTCGAGTAATGGCATTACAGGTCCCTCCGCGTTTGCTGATTGAAAAAAACTCGACTACCGACTAACCCACCAGCACTTTGGCCCCTACATACGCATATGTATTTATCTATAAAAAAAAATATATAAAAAAAAGAGAGAGAGAAAGACGACGAGGAGAAAAAAAAAGCCCAAGGAACGCGTAATGTCATTAAACTGGTATGTTTGTTGTGCTCACACTCGAATCCAAAGTGAAATTAAGCCCGGGCAAATTATTGGATTTATTCAAAGCGGAGGGGGAACTATCGTTTGTGATCGAATCAGCAACGTGAATGGGGGGTCTCTCATTGGAAGGGGGCCGGCCAGACATGGGTCTCACCTTGTAACTTTTTTTCTCCGGATTCCCCCCCCCCCTTTTTTTTCTCGCTCTCCCCTTCAGTAGGCAATAACGGAAATATTATCCTAAACTAATGGGATACGCGCTTGAGCAAGTATGAATGGAGACGTGGGTGGTTTAGTTGAGAGAATGGAGATGAGTTTTTTTAGAAGACAGCGAGAGAGAGAGAGAGAGAAAACCAAACTTTAAAGGCCCTATACAACATTTTGTAAAGGTCAAAGGATTGCCAAGGTTTGTGCGTTTAGCCATTAAACATTCCAAACAAGAAATCCTGCGAAGGTTTGAGCTCAAATGGAAATCTGAGAAAGTAGAACAAAAAAGTAAAAACCCGTCACGGTTTTTCGCACCGTTCTGTGGTGTAAGAATGTGTCGATAATTGAGTGAAGATTTCCTTCTAATTTACACAGTTTGTAGATGGTCATGATAGAATCCTCATGTTGAAATCTTACGGTCTGGGATGTTGTACTTCCCTAGAAATCTTCACTCAAATATCGACAAATAGTTTATGACTCGCAAGTCGTAAACTATTTCTTACACTACAGAATGGTGGGAAAATGGTGTGTTTTTTTTATCTGTTTCTACTTTCTCAGATCTCCATTTGAGCTAAAACCTTCGCAGGATTTCTTTTTGGGGATGTTTAATGGTTTAACACATAAACTGTGGCAATCGTTTGACCTTTACCAATGTTGTATTGGGCCTTTAAAAGGCATCTTCCGTTGTCTATTACCGGAGGCACGCACAGGTAGGTCACACCCCCCCCCCCCCCTCCCCATGACGCTTGGCTCCGCACTGTTGTCCCGTCAACTGGGACCGACGATGCCTATAATTATGAAAGGACACATCGCCCTCTTATTACAACACGAAAAGGTTGCCAATTGATCACAGACTTGAGATGACCAACATGCAAACTGGACCTTGCTCAAGCTCGGCTGGGATCGAAACACAGAACTCCCCCTTTTTAAAAGAGAGAGATAGTGAGAGAGAGGGGGATAGAGGGGGAGAGGGAGAGGGAGAGAGAGAGGGAGAGAGAGAGAGAGAGAGAGAGAGAGGGAGAGGGACATAATATATAGAGATAGAGGGAGAGAGATAGAAAGAGAGGAGAGAGAGAGGGAGAGGGGAGAGAGATGGCGTAGAGAGAGAGGGGAGAGAGGGGAGAAAGAGAGAGATATATATATAAAGAGAGGGGAGAGAGGGCGAGAGAGAGAGCGAGAGAGAGAGGGGAGAGAGGGAGAGAGGGGAGAAAGAGAGAGAAGGGAGGGAGAGAGATATAAAGACAGAGGGAGAGAGGGGAGAGAGGGAGATAGAGAGCGAGAGAGAGAGAGCGAGAGAGAGAGCAAGAGAGAGAGGGGAGAGAGGGAGAGAGGGGAGAAAGAGAGAGAGGGAGGGAGAGATATAAAGAGAGAGGGGGAGAGGAAGAGAGGGAGAGGGAGAGCGAGAGAGAGAGGGGAGAGAGGGAGAGAGGGGGAGAGGGGAGAAAGAGAGAGAGGGGAGGGAGAGAGAGATATAAAGAGAGAGGGAGAGAGGGGGAGTGAGAGAGAGGGAGAGGGAGAGGGGGAGAGAGAGGGAGAGGGGGAGAGAGGGGGAGAGGGGGGGAGAGGGAGAGGGAGAGAGAGAAGAGAGGGGAAATGATATTGTATTGTCACAATGCACTGAAGGGCTCTGGAGATTGCAGCAAACATTCCGTCCCCTTGACAAGTGGCATCAGATTTCTCACTTTATACAGTGAGGGCGCTGTTGATGGATTAAGCGGCGTACGGCTTCGATAATGATGCAAACAAAACAAGAAGGGGGAGGTGGGGGAAGGAGGAAGAGGAAGGGGAAGATGAAGAGGAAGGGGAAGAAGAGGAAGAGGAAGAGGAAGAGGAGGATGGGTGGAGGGGAGGGGGAGGAGGAGGAGGAGGAGGAGGAGGAGGAGGAGGAGGAGGAGGAAGAGGAGGAGGAGGAGGAAGAAGAAGAGGAGGAGGAGAGAAGGGGAGGAGAGGGGAGGGGAAGGAGAGGGAGAGGGAAGAAACCAAATAGATAAGGGAAAGGTAAGGGACAGCTGTCTGTAAAATTCTGGAAAATTTTCCAAGTTACCAAAGTTTTTTTTTTTACTAGAACAGGATTTGAACCCGGGTCTCTGTTGTACTTGACCCAATGCTCTACCGACGGAGCGATACAGCCCGTATTAAGGTGGAGACCTTCCCAAAATATTCAGCACTCTTATCCAGGGCGGGGGTGCCAGTCAGAAGCCTTCTTGTGATTGGATTTCTGAGGCCTTGGTGGTGGGGAGATGACAAGTCAGTCCGACCAAATTCGATGATCTACTAACAGCAGTTTTGTTTTCCAGTCACCTCAATTATTATGCTTTCACAGAATCAAACAAGCCACACCGTACAACTCAAAACCCAGTCGATCACGGCTGTCCGCGTCCGCTTTGTGCCCGATCACTGAGAGCTACTCCTCGCCGAGTCTACACTATATACCTATGACTATACTCTGTCCGGCCGGAGAAGACGGGCACTGTATATCGAACACATTGACAGAAATGTTAGCCGACGTGGAGGAGGGGAGGGGGGGGGCGTTTGTGTTTAAGTGTGTTCAAGTGAGAAGCGGAGGAGATCCACAATGAAATCCGAGCGCACTTCAAAAAAAAAAAAAAATGGATACCCCCTGCCTCGGTGAGGTTAAGCCTATAATTAGCACAGTGGGTACTGTGGATATTGAGTTTTGTTGTATTCACGGCTTTCATCCTCACTCTCTCTCTCTCTCTCTTTTGAGCTATTCAGCGCGGCTGAAAGGCAATACAAAGTTACCTCCTTTCCCCCCCTCCCTTCGCCTTGTATTTCCTGTGGAGAGTGTATTCTCTGCGGACAAGCGGAGGACCTCATCAGCCTTGTTCCCGGCCGGGGGAAAATAGACGCTGAAAACAAGAAAAATGGGATGAAGCGGTGCAGGAAAGAAAGAGAGAAGAAGATTGGCCGGGAAAGGGGATATCCTTTTTCTTCCACCTCTCTCTCCACTGTCTGGCCAGAGATACTCGATACGCTGCCTTTATGGGGGAAATAGGGCAGGATTGCACGGAGGAAGCGATACGCTGCCTTTATGGGGAAATAGGGCAGGATTGCACGGAGGAAGAAAGGGGGTCTGTCTCTTTTCATTCTGTTGGCCGCGGAGCGGACGTAGCTATTTTGTCTGCGACGAGGGAGGCAAGGCCGAGAGGGGAGACGGGAGGGGGAACGAATGACATCCAGGCTGCACTGTTTCGACCTCCTTCCTTCATGCCTGTGGAGTGCACACAGGGCCGGGGCGGGGGAGGGGGGTATCGGTGCGGCCGTGAAAGGCCTCCGCAACCACCTGCAGAACCTGATGGGATGTTTGTCGGTCGAGGAGGAGGAGGGAGGGGGTCGACTTTTCATTCGAGAGAGATAGATCAAGGCAGAGAGGAGGAGGGAAAGGCTAGGGAAAGTGAGAAAGGGGCTGAGAGAAGGGAGAGAGAGAGAGTGGGGAGGGAGGGAGAGAGAGAGAGAGGAAGAGCGAGGAAGAGAGAGGGAAGAAATAGGGGGAGAGAAGGGAGAAATAGGGACAGAGAAGGGAGAGAGAGTGGATGAGAGGGAGAGAGGGGGAGAGAGAGTGAGAGATGGAGAGAGAGAGCGGGGAGAAAAAAGAGAGAGATTGGAGAGAGGCTGGGGGAGAGGGATAGAGAGAGGAAGAAAGTGGGGAGAAAGAGGAGAGAGAGGGAGAGATAGGCAGAGAGAGGGGAGAGGGAGTGGGGTGAGAGGGGGAGAGAGGGGAGAGGGGAGAGGGGGAGAGAGAGGCAAGAGAGAGGGAGAGATAAGCAGAGAGTGGGGAGAGGGAGTGTGTGTGAGAGGGGGAGAGAGGGGAGAGGGGAGAGAGGTGAGAGAGAGGCAAGAGAGTGGGAGAGATAAGCAGAGAGAGGGGAGAGGGAGTGGGGGTGCGAGGGGGAGAGGGGAGAGAGTGGGGAGAGTCAAGGAAAGTTGGAAAGAGGGGGAAGAGAGAGTGTCGGGAGGAGGGAGGAGGAGTGCCGAGATAGAGAAACGGAGACAGCGAAGGAAACTGAGAGCTCTTTATTCTTTTCGGCCTTGTCTTTCTTTCCTTTGTTTTGTATTCATTGTTTTATCGGAAGGAGATCTTTTTATCTGTGTGTAGAGAGGAGAGGGAAGGAGGAGAGGAGGGGAAGTAGGAAGACAAAAGCGATGATGCGTCGCCGTGGAAACGCGGCACAGTATCTCATCAGCAGTGGGTTTCCCCCCCCCCCGACTCGCTCCCGCATTCAGACGGGGATGGGAGGAAATTACGACTGTCCGGCCTCCATCTCCCCTCCCTCATCCCCCTTTCCCATCAACCCCCCCCCCCCCCCCACACACCCCAACCCTCAAAATGTCAGCGGGGAGATGCGATCCCCGGCCCATTCTGTCGACACTGAATGGCGGCATTGTGTGTGCCGGGCTTAAAATAGTGTCGCGGCCAAGGTGAGATGGAAGGGGAATAGGGGGCCGAACAAAACCAACCAAAAAAAAAAAAACCTGGCCCCACAAATAGAAAACCATGAATGTGTTTTTCACGCGTTCTTTTATTTGTGCTCTAAATGTCAGAGGCTGACTTCGTGATCTCGCCCATGATGTATTGGCCAGGCTGGAAGGTATCGGGGAGGGTTGGATCGGAGGGGAACACGGTTGAGAGATAACGGACTGACCCACGGAAGGGCCGAAACATCGTCCTGGTTTGTCTTCCTGTCAGCGGTCAGCTTTGTGACGGCGTCAATGGTTTTGGAGCTGTGAACAAGCCTTAATGGCACAAACACAATCGCACAACCTCCTCCTCCTCCTCCTCCTCCTCCTCATTTTCCTCATCCTCCACATCCTCATCCTCACCCCATCCTCCCCATCCTCCACATCCTCACCCCATCCTCCTCATCCTCTTCATCCTCCTCATCCTCTTCCTCCTCCTCCCCCCTCCTCCTCCTCTCCATCCCCATCCCCATCCCCATTCCCATCCCCATCCCCATCCCATCCCCATCCCCATTCCCATCCCCATCCCCATCCCCATCCCCATCCCCATCCCCATCCCCATCCCCATCCCCATCCCCATCCCCATCCCCATCCCCATCCCCATCCCCATCCCCATCCCCACCCCATCCCCATCCCCATCTCCATCCCCATCCCCATCCCCATCCCCATCCCCATCCCCATCACCATCCCCATCCCCATCCCCATCCCCATCCCTGTGTCTTGCTTCAAAACTAGGCACCCCGCGTTCTACTTGCCAACCATGGCACCAATAGGGATGGAGGCTTGTGCCTTGCCTCAAGACTAGACACTCCAAGTTGTATTTTCCAGCCTTGGCTGGCAGTCTAAAAACCAATAGGTGTGGAGCCTCATGCCTTGCTTCAGACTAGTCTCCTCCTCCTAGTTCTATTTGTCAGTCGTGGCTGTCAGCAGTCTACCGCCAATAGGGATGGGGGCTGGTGTCTTGCTTCCGACTTGCTACACCTCCAAGTTCTATTATATTGTCAGCCTTGGTTTGCAGTCTGTAAAGTCAAGAACAGGGATGCAGACTATTGCCTTGCTTCAGATTAGTCGCCCCTCCCAATTGTATACACAATTATATCGCTGTTAGTGTACCACCAATAGGGACCGAGGCCTATTCCCTCAAACAAGTCACACTTTTCTTTACAATTAATTAGGGATGTTGAGTTGTGCTTTGTTGATTTATAATTCCTTTCCATTCAGCCCATTGTTATTCAACTCTCACTATATCATTTGCATACAAATAATTACATACATACACCTGTCTGTCTACCCGTCCATTCTCCCTATTTTTTCTAACTGAAAGAAAAATCAACGTTAACCTTTAATCTGAACCTCCTAAAGAAAAAAGAACTGTAACGTTCTCCAGTCTAGAGAACTACAACTGATTGAAAAAGAAAAAGTCGGAATATTGCCCGACCTATACAAGTTTAAGTGTTTCCCGAATAGATCAGGCGAGCGTCATTCAGAAGCACCATTCTAATTTCCATTTGTCGCAGGATTATTTCCTGTCCAGAATTAAAACGGAAAGAGGGACGAGAGACCAGGGTAGAACTAGAAGAAAGGGAAGAAAGAGCAGCGAAAAAGAAAGAAAGAAAAAAAAACCCCACACGATAAAGAGTACCTGGTTAGCTCAAATATACCGACGGCTTTTAGCAAACATAATGACAGGCGGCCCGATTAAAGCTTCATCCGTACAATCCGTCTTGTCGACGATTGCGCACGTAAAACAGACCCCATCGGCAAACCCCCACCCCCACCCCGCCCTTCCCCACACCGCTAAGACAATTTGAAGCGCCCGTAGCTTGCAGCCGTCTGAAGCCAAGGGAAGTGAAAAGGAAGATGATATAGATAGACTGGGAATTAAAAAAAAAAAAGGATGACTGGCTGCAAATGGTGGATGTTTAAATCCTCCTCAACTTTGTCAGCTCCTACAATTGAGCGAGTCAATACATGTGCAGATGAATTGTATTTGTTCGGAATCCGGTTGCCAAAATCCATGTCAACAGCAGCATTTTTTGTTCCATCTTTCTTTCTTTTCCCCTTGCCCAATCTTCTCTTCTTCTTCTTCTTATTTTTGAATGGGCTTGAGGGGATGGGGAGGGAGGGAGGGAGGGAGGGAGGGAGTGAGGGAGGGAGGGGGGGGGGAGTACACAAATCGCTCAGATTTGAACGGAATGAAAACAGGGGAAATCGGCGCATTTTCGCCCCCTTTTTATTTGAACATTGCGTCCGGGAGCGGCATTCGCATTCGGATTAATTGCGTTATTCTTCCGCGCCAGGACAAAAATGGGATTTGTCTGTGTGGGTTGCCTTCGACAAAGTAACAAGGTGCAGGATGAATTGCGGTTTCACGTCGTATACTGTGAAAGTTGCCAGGAGACGGACATTCTATGACATTCTATTTGACCCTCTCCCCCTCCTCCCCTTCCTCTTCCTCTTCCTCCTCCTCCTTCTCCTCCTGCTCCTCCTCTGGCTCCTGGTCCTGCTCCTTCTTCTCTTCCTCTTCCTCCTCATCCTCCTCCTCCTCCTGCTCCTCCTCCTGCTCCCCTGCTCCTGATCCAGCTACTGCTCCTCTTCCTCATCTTCCTCATCTTCCTCCTCCTCCTCCTGCTCCTCCTGCTTATCTACCTCCTCTTCCCCTTCCTCCTCTTCCCCTTCCTCCTGCTCCTTCTCCTGTTCCTCCTCCTCCTGCTCCTGCTCCTCCTGCTCCTCCCTCCTCCCCCTCCTGTACCTCCTCCTCTTCATCCTCTTCCCCCTCCTCCTGCTCCTTCTCCTGCTCCTCCATCTCCTTCTCCCCTGGTCCTCTTTCTCCTCCGTCTTCTTCGACTTCTTCTTCGTCTTCTTCCTACTTTCTTCGTCTTCTTCCTCTTCGTCGTCTTCTTCTTTTTCTTCTTGTTCTTCTTCTTCTTCGTCTTCTTCCTCTTCTTCTTCTTCTTCTTTTCCTTCGTGTTCTTCTTCTCCTCCTTCTTCTTCTTCTTCTTCTTCTTCGTCTTCGTCTTCTTCTTCTTTTCCCCTCCTCTCCATTTCTCTCCGATCTCCCAATCGCCAATCTCTCTCTTTCCGTTCTTTCCTTTGTTCGGAGAAGACAATGGGAGATGGGAGAGTGCGTGGGATTCCTGAGACGGTGTGAATGGTCAGAATGGTCACAAGTCGCCATGGAAATGTCAGGAAGCCACCGGTCTGACTATCCCGCCTCCACCCACCTTGATTGGATCGCCTTTCAACGGCCTTTGATGTCAGAAGCCCTCCAATACCGGATACAGTCTTTACAGCTCGTTTCGATCCATTCTAAGGCCTTAGAACCTATTTTCCCCTAAGTCTCAAAGCCTGCTGTACGTAAGGTTAACGCATTGTTGTCTGCAGCTCACTGAAAAAGGCGCGTGAAACCTGTTTTATATAGGAAAAACTAATAATGCCAGTAAAAGGGTCGATACGTGTAGTTCATGGCTGGTACCCCTACAGCAGCGACTCGACTATTGCCGGATAGTTCCCGACATTACCAGGGGTTAGACTTGCAATAATTATCTATCGAAATAGGACAAATATTATTGTTGTTATCGCTCCTTATTCTAAAAAAATAAAGATAGACACCCAGTGACAGACTGGGTGTAGCCTATAATTATGTGCATTTTTCATGGCATTCCTGACTTCTGACAAAATCTCATCCTGTCCTCCTTCAGTGCATCTGATGAAATAGCTAAGCCCATGTCTCATGTTTTGTATTTACTACTTATCCTTATAAAGTACTATATCCAGCTGGTATTTTGGTACAGTATTTAAATTGAACCAATATGTGCAGTGCAGGGTGCAGCACACAAATCCATCAAAGATGGCTCCGCCGAGCTGACTATCATAAAGTGTGGACTTGTTTTGAATAAGGGGTCTTTGGAGGCTAATTAACTGATATATTGTAGAAAAAGGGAAGCCTAAGACAACCTGGAGGTTCACTCTTCAATTTGGTATGTAATTTGGACCATATCTGGCTTTAAATGTGGCCCTATTTGGCTATAGAGATGAGGGATCCATTCCAAAATCCTTGCAGAAATTCGGCTTGGACGGCTACACATTTTTGGGGTGTTTATTCTGGGGGTAATTTGCAAAAATCTAATCAGCTAAGGGCACTAAAATTGAAAAGAATCTGAGAGATGAAGATCCAAACTACAATTTTCAGTATAGCTACAAGAACTGAGAGACTTTTGGGTGTGGGATAATTGGCTCTGAATGCGAGTGTTTTTGTACAGTGTTCAATGGGAGCTCGATTTAGTGTTCTGCACCCCGTTATAGTAAACGCAATAACAATAGCGCCCTCAAGTGGCAGGCAGCGTGAAGAGCCAGATGTTCACTGGTACCCATCGCATTCCACAGGCATAGTCAACTCAAAGTGTGGAGACCAGCGTGGGTCAATCCCCGAATACCGTAACCACAGCAAACAACGCTGGATTGTTATCGTAGATGTCAATGCAGACCAATATTTATTTCTGTGACGGTTTTTTTTATCCTTTCAAATCCCTTACTTCAACTTTCTGAAGAAAATATTGAATAAAATTCAGCAAAAGCCGGAGAGCGCACAACGCGTTAGTCAGTTTTCTCTGCCGGAGATCCGAATGAATTGGAGTTTTTCCCCCGTAATTTGAGCAGACGAGACGAAGCGAAAAATGAGTGTGAAAAGTGTTCTGAGCGAGATGGAGTGGGACGGAGGGATGAAGGTTCCCGTGGCGAACCAAGACAACAAAATACTGGAAGAAGAGGTAAGAATTGGTTATTTAAATTTTATTTCAATGGAAATGGGAGGACAGTTTTCGGTTTAATACCCCCACCGAAAAACGCTTGGAAAAACCCCTAAAACTAAATCCACAAATATTTTATTATTTATTATATTGAATTTGAAGTAGACTAGTCCGAGTAACTTGAATTTATCTTTGAATTTATCGAATTTTGACATTTTTGAGGGTCTGGTGACTGTACTGTAGGGTCCCAGCACGACGGGTAATTCTGCGCTTGAATCGGGACTTTTGAAAAGAAACATTTCTGAAATCCCCAGATTTCCCCCCCAAACACCCGTGAAACCGTCCTACGCGCCCATTGAGGATTCAGTGAGAATCACAGATTCCAATACTGCCTTACTGGTCATTTTGTGTTTCTCGCGTTTGGGAAAAGGGAGAAATTTCCCCTCAGTTGATCGAGAAGATTCTCTTCTCGTCCGACAAGCCAAAAGGCAGCCATCTTTGATTTCAAATTGAAACGGTATATAATACTCACAAACAGACCCACTTTGCACGCAGACCTGTCAAAATGTCATCAATTTATGACAGGTGTACAACAATTAGTTGTTTGCATCTGAATGAAAGCGGAGGTGTGATCCCTGGAGATGTACGGCAGTTCATAGTTGAATTGCTTCTGGCTGGTGCCCCCACCCCGGCAAAGACTAGTACTAGTAGTAGTAGTAGTTGACTATTTGGGACCACCACCATCTAAGGGCTGGACAGCTCAGATAGAAGAGCCCTGGTACGTTAATCCAGAGGTCTCGGGTTCATTCAAGTCCCGGTCCAGTCAAAGTTTTCTTTGCCTATTTTTCGGTCTAATTACCTGTTTGTTGTCGCTGTTACTCTCAGGTGCAACGCAAGCAGCAGCAGATGGTTCGCTGCCAGGCAGAGCTGTCGGAGAATGAGGACCGGGTGTTTGCCATGTCGGAGCACATGAAGAATGTGCAGCAAGAGCTCAACCAGACTCAGGTAACCAGCTAAGCCACCCAATTGAAACAGTTGGCAAGTTAGTTGTCTTCTTCTTCTAGTAAATCCAACAAAACTGTCACAAACTGCTCACTGACTAAATGACCTGCAATACGTAAATCTCAAAAGTTAGAGGGCCTGACTTTTCGATCCTAGCAGGACCTTTCTTCTGGATGAGAAAGGTCCTGCTAGGATCTGTCCTGCTAGGATCAAAACATCAGGCCCTCTAACTTTTGAGACTTCTTCTCTCGTGTGTCAATCACAGCAGTCAAAATTGGCAGTTAGTGAGGTACCTAGGCGACCAGAGTTTGATTTCACCAAACCCATCGTAACTTACGATCAATCGCAAGACGATGAGTTATGCACAAACCATACGGCCTATCACAACTTACGATGGGTTATCCATCGTAAGTTGAGTTACGATGCATCGTCAGGCTTTGTGAAATCCACCCCAGTTTTGGTCTATCCACTTCAGTGAGTGGACTCATGGGGGTCTCATCACAGGGCACTCGTTAATGACGTGCTCACGGGTTTGTATTTGTCCACATGGACAGAGGTCAGAGTCCGTGATTCCCCATTTCTTCAAGTTAACCTTTGTCGGTCGGGTGAAGTCATATGGAAAAGCCTCTAAGATTGTCCGTCTATAGGTCAATTCCCGTATGTGGTGTATATCCAGAAATGGCGTAATGATTGGGTGTGGTGTTTGTTTGTGTGCCGACTGGTCGCAGGCTCTGAACCGCGCACGGGGCAACGAGCTGGAGACGGAGAATCACATGATGCTGGTGGCCCAGCGGGAGGCCGGCCGCCTGAAGCAGGAGATCTGCCGTCTGGAGAACGACCTGGCCGACATCAAGGAACGGCGGAACATCCACGAGGTAAGGACATTGACCCGCAGTCCATTCCACCGAAGCTCTCGTCGTAACTTACGATCCATCGCAGCACAATGAGCGATGCTCAGAAGCCGTGCGGCCCATCCCAACTTACGATGAGTTATCGACCTGCAGTCGATTTCACCAAACTCATCGCAACTTACGATCCATCGCACGACGATGAGCGATGCACACAAACCGTATGGCCTATGCCAACTTACTTATCCATCGTAAGTGGAGTTACGACGCATCATAAGGCCTTGTGAAAATCCAACCCTGGCCCTCTTTCCCCAGATGCTGGGTTGCATGCGGAGGCTGCTAGGAAAGTAGCTGAGGTCTTAGAGTGGAACATTGCTATAACGAACGCCGATATACCGAACATTTGGCTATAACGAACATGCCCTTTGGCTCCCGATTTTACGTCCTTGTATATGCGTCCGTGTAACTGCTAATAACGAACGACCGCTATGCGAACCATTTTCATGGGTCCGGGGATGTTCGTTATAGCGTTGTTTCACTGTAACATGATGCTTTGCGTCCAAGAGAATGTAATTCAATGAGGGTTTTGCCTTGCTCGACGTGATAAGCATGAGTGCTCACTGCATGCTTTGTCCTATGCCTGATGAAAAAAAATAATTCAGGCAGCTCGGGTGGCATTCGAACCCGCGACTCCCGCCTTTCTAGTGCAGACTCGGTCTTTAATAACCACTTGACCACCGAGCTGGTCTAGGTCGTGTGGCGGATTCAAATGTTGTATAGCGGCGGGTACCGCGTTGCATCATGATTGAGGTCCCCACCGCGGCGAAATCATCTCGTGCCGGCTAAAAAGTCATTCCCGTGAAGTTCATACGCAATTGTGACAGGCTCCCTCCCTCCTTCCCTCCTCCCTCCTTCTCCGACAGAACCTCATCTTCAAGAACACACAGAAGCTGGAGGAGCTCAAGTCGCAGCTGAACTGGGACCAGCAGGCCCTGGAGGCCTGGCTGGAGGAGTCTGCCCGCAAAGACGAGGACGCCATGACCCTGACCAAGTACACCAAGATGGACGACGCCAAAGTCAAGTACAGGACTTACTCTGAGAGGTCTCTCTCTCTCTCTCTCTCTCTCTCTCTCTCTCTCTCTCTCTCTCCCTCTCTCTCTCTCTCCCCTCTCTCTCTCTCTCTCTCTCTCTCTCTCTCTCTCTCTCTCTCTCTCTCTCTCTCTCTCTCTCTCTCCCTCTCTCTCTCTTTCGACTCTTTCTCTTTGTCATTCTGTCTCTCTTTTTGTTTCTCTTTCGGTCTTTCTCTCTTTCTCTCTCTCTCTCCCTTTCTCTTTCTCCCCCTCTCTCTCTCGCTCTCACTCTCACTCTTCCTTTTCTCTCTCACTTGTTTTTATTTTTAAAGGGATGACAGCATTAAGTGATTATTTCTTTGAAGGTCCTTTTGGAAGATGGGCTATCTCTCTCTCCCTCTTCTCTCACTCTCTCTCTCTCTTTCTCTCTCTCTTTCTCTGTCTTCCTCTCTCTTTCTCTCTCTCTCTCTCTCTCTTTCTCTCTCTCTCTCTCTTTCTCTCTCTCTCTTTCTCTGTCTTCCTCTCTCTTTCTCTCTCTCTCTTTCTCTCTCACTCTCTCTCTCTGTCTCTCTCTCTTTCTCTCTCTTCATCTCTCTCATTCTTTCTCACTCTCTCTCTCCCTCTCCCCTGTGTCTCTCTGTCTGTCTGTCTCTCTCCATCTCCCCTCTGTCTGTCTCTCCATCTCCCCTCTGTCTGTCTGTCTCTCTCCATCTCCCCTCTGACTGTCTCTCCTTCTCCCCCTGTCTCTCTCTGTTTGTCTCTCTCTCCCCCTCTCCCCCTCTTTCTGTCACTCTCTCTCCATCTCCCCCTCTGTATCTCTCTCTCTCTCACTCTCACTCTGCCTGAAGCAGGAGGGTCTGAAATGATAAGGTTGCGGCTTCATTCTGTTCTTGTTGTCCCTGGCAGGAGCTATCGCTGAGAATGGAGCGGATGACAGACGAGAGCCACAAGAAGAGGAAGCACTTGGACCACGAGATGACGGAGACTCTGACCGCTCAGGTAGGTGACCCCCCTCACTCCCCCGACTCGAACGTACGAGAACATTTCATAATTTGAGTTTGAAAGGACACTTTAAGGACACTAGGTGCTGAAGTGCAAACAGTGTTTCTAATGCTTGAGACAATATGTGACCCGGCACAGCGACATGAGGAATATCCCACCTAAACACTTTTCGAGTAAACAACGCCTGAAGTCAAAGTATCTTCTCAATTCGATAAAAAAAAAATCAATTTTTGTTTTTTTGAATTTTCGGAAAGTTAATGTATTGGAGGATATTATGTTCAAAGGATTTTTCCGATATCCGTCTCTAAATGTTGAAAAACAAGGATTTCAGGGGATTGTTTGTGTACTGTTTTCATGAAAATGTAAAGTTCCTGCCTTTTTGAATGGCCGCTTTCGAGGAGTTAGAATGGTGCTGCTATATTGTGTCTGGTGCCAAATGAACGAGCGAAGTCCCCTTGTACTATTTACAACAGTTCACACGGAAATAATTGTGATATCATTTGAAAGCTAATGGTATACTCTTTCACATTATTAGAAAATCTCAAAATCTCAAAATCTCAAAAGTGGGGGTTATTCCTCATTATGCTGTGCCGGGTCAAATATGCCTCCAGTGGTTATGGCATCTGCACTAGGAAGCGTGAGTCATAGGTTTTGACTCCTGCTGAGCTGCCGAGCACACAGTGTTGATTGTGCATGGAGTAGGGCAGACCCCTGCAGTAGTCCATTCTCCTTGATGTGGCTACTGTTTGATCAAGATTGATTTTTTTTTGGTTTACACACAAATTCCCTGCAGTTGGAGTTGGACAAGACAGCTGAGGAATTCCGCAAGGCGCACAACGACAGACAGGAGCTGATCCGTCAGTGGGAGGCCACCATTGAGCAGATGCAGAGACGAGACAAAGAGATGGACATGCTGGCCGACGTGAGTCCTCTCCTTCTCTCCCCGGCCTTCTCTCTTATCCACCAACCTCCCTGCCTCTAAACCTCCCTCGCTCCTTCCCCTCGTATCCTTAACACTATCGCTACTGCATTTGTTACACTTTTAACACTGTTAATCCTGATTCTTCCTCCCTCCCTGCCTACCTCCCTGCCTTCCTCCCTGCCTGCCTGCCTGCCTGCCTGCCTGCCTGCCTGCCTGCCTGCCTCCCTGCCTCCCTGCCTCCCTCGTCTCCCTCCCTGCCTCCCTCCCTTCCTCCCTACCTCCCTGCCTCCCTCCCTCCCTGCCTCCCTACCTGCCTGCCTCCCTCACTCCCTGCCTCCCTACCTGCCTCCCTACCTGCCTCCCTCCCTGCCTCCCTACCTGCCTGCCTCCCTACCTGCCTCCCTGCCTCTCTCCCTGCCTCCCTACCTCCCTCCCTACCTCCCTCCCTCCCTCCCTACCTGCCTCCCTCCCTGCCTCCCTGCCTCCCTACCTCCCTCCCTCCATCCCTACCTGCCCCCCTCCCTGCCTCCCTGCCTCCCTACCTCCCTCCCTCCCTGTCTCCCTACCTACCTCCCTGCCTGCCTCCTTCCCTGCCTCCCTCCCTCCATCCCTCCCTCCCCAAATCCCTCCCTCCCTAAATCCCTCCCATCCTCCCAAAATCCCTCCCTCCCTCCCTTCCCCCTCCACTCCCACAGGACCTGACCCGGGTCAAGGCGGACGTCTTCAACCACGAGAGCACGGTCAAGGAGAAGCAGCAGTTCCTGGAGAACGAGGTGGAGAACAACAAGGAGCAGCAGAAGCGCCTGCAGGGCACGGACCGCGCGGCGGCCAAGCTGCGGCTGGACTACCGCGACGCGGAGACCCAGCGCATCCAGTTCCAGGACGAGGTGAGGGTGAAGACTGGAGCCCAAAGCTCCCCCCCCCCCCCCCGCCAAACTCGCAAACATTCCCAGGGATCCATTGGCAGAGCGAGTGCACAGCTGCCAGCCATTCCTATTTTGGAGGAATCATTTCCTCTTTTCTTTTGGCAGAAGTGTATCACTTATTACAAGCTCTTCCCAACAGAGTCAGATTTTTGGCTTGGAAATATACAAGTTTTCCTATGTTAGTATATACAATCTAAAATTTAGTGGGCCTGACGTTTCGATCCTAGCAGGACCTTTCTCAAAGGGGCCTTTGAGAAAGGTCCTGCTAGGATCGAAACGTCAGGCCCACTAAATTTTAGATTTACATTTTGGTAATTTTAGTCAGTAAGCAGTTTGCAACATTTTTGTATATCACCTTTAGTATATACAAGTTAGTAAAAACCTGGCACAATCAGACATCTCTGTGGCTTTAGCTGTGCTGCATACTGTTTTGTGGCAGGCTGGAAAGAGCCTTTGTTTAAAACCTGGGACGATAGTGGTGCCTAGATTCAGAGGGCCTGGCGCATATGCAGCAACGCCGCCGGCGTCTCTGACTTTGGAGGTCCCCGGCGTGAAGCGGTTTGTTCGGAGTGAGATCAACCCCGTAAATTATTATTTTTTTAATCTCCAAACAGCTGGAGACGCTGAAGTTTACCGTGGCCAGGACGGCGACAGACCTGGAGGGCATGAGACGCCAGGTGGGCGACCTGAAGAGGGAGGTGGAGGACAAGAAGTGCAGGTGAGGAGGGGAGGGGTGGGATGGGGAACGTTTGCCTGTTCGGAGACCGCGAGCAAAAGCACGGCCCAGGTTTCCAATCTTGCCTGTCCTAACCTCGGCCATCCCTCAATCAATCTAAGGATTTCATGCGACGTTATTGTCCTGTTCCTCTTCTCTGTCTCTTGCTTTAATTATCTCTCTGTAACTCACTCACTATTTCTTTCTCTCTTTCCTCCCCTCTCTCTCTCTCCCTCTCTCTCCCTCTCTCTCTCTCTCTCACTCTCTCCCTCTCCCGCTCCCTCTCTCTCTCTCTCTCCCTCCTTCCCTCCCTCTCTCTCTCTCTCTCTCTCTCTATCTCTCTCCCTCTCTCTCTCTCCTCTCACTCCTTCCCTCCCTCTCTCTCTCTCTCTCTCTCTCTCTCTCTCTCTCTCTCTCCCTCTCCCTCCTTCCCTCCCTCTCTCTCTCTCTCTCTCTCCCTCCTTCCCTCCCTCTCTCTCTCTCTCTCTCTCTCTCCCTCTCTCTCTCTCTCCTCTCACTCCTAGAAGCTCTCACTGTCAATTTGGAGGGGGTGCGTGTCATTCGTTTGATCGCATCCTCTCCGACACAAATTTATGCCAGGATCTCTAAACGCAGTCTCTCTCCCCCTCCCCTCGCCTCCACCTCTGCCCCCTTCCTCTCCTCGCCCCTCCCTCCCCTCAGGGTGGAGGACGCCCAGGCCCGTCGGGACGAGCTCTCCCAGAAGCTCAAGGCCCTGACGGACGCCTCGCTGACGGCCGAGGAGCGGGCGGCGGTCATGGACCGACTGCTGCAGGAGGAGGAGCAGGCGCTGCACATGCTGGACCAGGAGCTGAAGCGCCTGCGGGACCTGCAGTACAAGAAGGCCCAGGACCTCTTCCAGGGACGCACGCTGGAGACCAACCGGCAGGCCGAGATCCAGGGCTCCCGGGCAGCCAGTCGCAACCTGAGCAGTCGCATCAACAAACTGGACCACGACTCCCTCAAGCAGCAGGAGATCATCTACAACCAGGTACAGGGCGCCCCCCTCACCCCCGCCTCCCTGCCCCCCCCCCCACTCCACCACCCGCCTCCCTGCCCCCCGCCTCCCTGCCCCCCGCCTCCCTGCAAGATAGATAGACAGAGAAATAGATAGAGAAATGGTTTATTAAAGGCCCAATACAACATTGGGAAGATCGGAAAACATCGATGCCCACAGATTTTCTCCTCAATTACCCCACAGTTTGTAGATCATGATAGAATCCTCATGTTGAAATCTTGCGGTCTGGGATGCTGTATTTCTCGAGAAGTCTTCACTCAAACATCGACAAGATAGTTTATGACTCGCGAGTCATAAACTATTTCGAACACTACAGAATGGTGCGGCAATCTTTTGACTTTTACTAATGTTGTATAGGGCCTTTAAATCAGCCGGTAGTGACAATCAGTTGCCTGATTAAAGGTTAGCAGTACTAAAGCAACCGAAACGTCGCCATCACGTGACTTTGATCCTCCTTCTCCTTACCTGTACCACCGCGATGCACAACCCTTTCAGTTCTATTGATCTTAGAAATACTCTTCAAAATATCTTCAACATCTTCGAAACACAGAACAGAAAGACTCATAAAGTGAGTCATAACATGTCTGGAAAACAAAGCCTCTGAGAAAGACTTGGAACAACTTAGAAAGACTCATGAACACTCAAAACATCTCAGGAACCCGGAAAGTGGAGACCTGGAGTGAGTTCGACCACTTCTAGTTTAGTCTGAAGTGAACGGCGCCCTCTATTGTTACACCATTCACTCGCACCCATGCGGTCTCACTGGCATTGAATCCATGAAAGTGAACGGCGCCCTCTAGTGTCACACCATTCACTCGCGGTCTGTGGCCCGTCTCTCTTGTGCAGGACTTCACCGTGCAGCAGTTGGAGCGGCGCATTGCCCGCATCCAGGGGGAGAGGAGCACGGAGGAGATGGACCAGCTGAACGCTCGCATCAAGGAGCTGACGGCCCTGCTGGAGGAGAGGAACAACACCTACCAGCTGGTCAACACGCAGCTCAAGCGCCTGCAGGTGAGCAGAGGGTCCAGGCTGTCGGGGTCCGTCCTTCGACCATTCATTTCACACATTTGTTGTTTAGCAAGTTCTGACAATGGGCAATGGCACATCATTAAAACCTGAAAAGTGGCGTTTTGTGCTCAGATTAGCTCTGCGGAATTGTTCTGTGAAGTGATTCTAATCATTGTCCTGACATTGCCTGTTCTCTGTCTCTCTCCTTCCCCCCCCCCTCTCCCTTCCTTTTCCCCTTTTGCAGGATGACATCCGCCGTGTGAAGCGCGACCTGGACAAGAGTGGCTCCGAGAAGGCCGACCTGACCAGCAAGATAGAGGAGCTGAACCTGCACAACGACAGCTCCCAGCGTGAGCTCAGACGCATCACGCTGGACAAGCAGGTTAGAGCTCCCAAACGTGCCGGGCCCCTTTTAAAAATAAACCCCCCCAAAAAAACAAAAACAAAAAACAACAAGCTTTCCCAACAACACACTTTCACATTTCACGGAAAGACCAACAATTCTCGGACACTCTGAATGTCTGGGGGAAAACACGCGGAGAATCTTTCAAAGAACACAGCTCAGGAACTCCTGAGGAATAACTGCGGAACGTCGCTACCATGAACATCCCGGGATCCATGAAAATTGTTTGTTATAGTGGTCGTTCGTTATAGCAGTTGCGGCCACATTATGTGGAGCCAAAGGGCATGTTCGTTTAGCAGGAGGTTCAGTATATTGCCGTTCATTGTAGCGACATTCCATTGTAATAAGGACATGAACCGAACTGGCAGCATCATCCAAGCCGTGCTGGTAGCAACGTCAAAACTGTTTGATATCTCTTGTTGACTTAAATATGTGCTGATTTTTCTGTGTTTTTTTGTTTTTTGTCGTCGTCCAGGACCAGATGGTGGAGGAGAACATTCTGAAGCTGGAGATCAAGCGACTCCGGGA
The DNA here is from genome assembly GCA_949987565.1 of Luidia sarsii. Lineage (NCBI taxonomy): Eukaryota > Metazoa > Echinodermata > Asteroidea > Paxillosida > Luidiidae > Luidia > Luidia sarsii. Next base: position 10,914,484 of record OX465116.1, read on the forward strand.
CCAGCTGAACTCCAGAGCCGACGATGTTTTCACCCTGGAGAAGCGGAGGCTGCAGCTGGAGACGGTAGGGAACCCCCCCCCCCCCTGACACACACTGTCCTGATTCTCTCTGTCTCCCTCTCTCTGTCTCTCTGTCTCTGTCTCTCTCTGTCTCTCGCTGTCTCTTTGTTTCCCTCTTTCTTTCTCTCGCTCTCTCTCCCTCTCTCTTTCCTCTCTCTAACTCCCTCTCTCTATCTCTCTCTCTCTCTCTATTTCTCTCCCTCTTTCTCTGTCTTTCTTCCTCCCCCCTCTCTCTCTTTCTCTTTCTCCCCTCTCTCTCTGTCTTTCTCTCTCTCCCTCCCCCCTCTCTCTCTCTCTTTCTCTCTCTCTCTCTCTTTCTCCCCCTCTCTCTCTGTCTTTCTCTCTCTACCTCTCCCCCTCTCTCTCTCTCGCTCTCTCCTTGAGAGGAAGATCTGTCCTCACTTGGGTCAGAATCTCAGACTCCACAGGGGTGTGCCCCATGCACGCTCATTATTGATTACCAACCAAAACTGTTGATAAGTGTGGCGGGTCTATTATTTTGTTTTGACCGGTTCCCCCATCCTCCTGCTCAATTTGCGTTAGCACCCTACCTCAGTGGGCCATAAAGGACTGCTACCACTACCAATGCCCATTTTCACTTCCTGCAGTGAAAGTTAAGAGCCGCCCCAGCATGAAAAGGTTACCAACCAAATGCCCCATTTGCAATTTATGGAGTGAAAGTCGAGAGCCGCGCATAACATAAATGGTCACCAACCAAACAGTAGTGCCGATTGGCATCGCTGGTTCTTCACCGGTTCCCCGTCTTTCTCTTTCCTTTGGGTCGGCACCCCGCCACCCCCCAGGCCATGAAGGAGCGCTACCATGAGATTGGCGGCCACAAGGAGATGCTGCAGGCCCAACTGAAGTCGGCTGAGGAGGAGCGGAGCACCGTGAGCTCTGAGCTCCACGAACGCATCACCAAGATTGACAAGCTTCGCAAGAGGTGGGTCAGAGGCCAAGCCAGTGTTTCATGCCACTTTTGTGCAAAGACCTCCAAATTAGTAGCAATGCTGAGTGGTGTTGCTAGGTGTGTGCACGGCCCTCCGTGTCCAGCCACCGCTATTGTCCAAGTTTTGAACAAAGACGCTCTCCAGCAAATGTAGCGCGACAAATGCCACACAGACGCCGGATTGTGCCAGGTGATTGAATCATTTCACAGGTATAGCCGCAGCCATAGCTGCAGTCTTAGCCATAGCCGCAGCCATAGCCAAAGCCACAGCTATGGCTGCGGCTATGGCTAAAGGCTGCGGCTATGGCTATGGCTATGGCTAAAGGCTGCGGCTATGGCTATGGCTATGACTAAGGCTGCGGCTATGGCTGTGACGCTATGGCTAAGGCTGTGGCTATGGCTAAGGCTGCAATTATGGCTATGGCTGTGGCTATGGCTATGGCTATGGCTGAGGTTTTCTCCATGTCTATAGCTATGTCTATGGCTAAGGCTTTCACCATGGCTACAGCTATGGCTATGGCTAAGGCTGCAGCTATGGCTATGGCTAAAGGTACTGCCATGGCTATGGCTAAGGCTATGGATTTGGCTATGGCTAAGGCTGCGGTTATGACTGTGGCTTGTTTTCTGCAAAATTGCATATTATAAAAACCTGCACCTGTCTTACGTGGATTGTTTCTTCTTTTGGCGGCAAGGTATGAGATTCTGATGGTCTCCATGGCACCACCGGAAGGGGAGGAGGACCGCTCCCAGGCCTACTACGTCATCAGGGTAAGTCGGGCTGCCATGTCTGAGGAGAGAGTTCCCTTAGGGTGCCTTGAGGTCTCATCTTAGCCGCCGAGGGGCCGCGCTCTTTGATGGGAGGTTCGTCGGAGTCCTCTTCAGATACCGCGGGTTCTGTGTGAGGCTCTGAGAATACTGCGTCTGCAAAACCTTCCACTAACATCAACACACCAGCAGCAGGGGAAAACGAGTCTCGCTGCACGATGTTGAAGTTGTTGTAGTCTGTTGATTACCCTCCGCCCCCCTCTTTCCTTCCGTCCTTGTGACTCGCAGGCAGCCCAGGAGAAAGAGGAGCTGCAGAGGAAGGGGGACGAGCTGGACGCCAAGATCCGCAAGGCCGAGAAGGAGATCAAGGCCCTGGAGAACACCCTGCGCCTGATGAACGGCCGCAACGAGCAGTACCGCAAGAGCTTCAACAGGGTCACCGAAACAAGTGAGTCAGGAGGGCTTGATAGTGGCAGTAGCCCGGCTGGCCAGGGGCCACTCGGAGAAAGGCAGCTCAGTGGCCCGGCTGGCCAGTAGCTGCACAGATAAAGGCAGCAGAGTGGCCCGGTTGGCCAGTAGTTGCTTTAGATGAAGGCAGCTCAGTGGCCCGGCTGGCCAGTAGCTGCACAGATAAAGTTTTCTTTGCCATTTTTTTAGAATCGCTGCAGCCACAACTTCCATGAAGTATTCAAGAATACTAATCCGGGTCAGCACAAATTTCAAAAAAAAAAATTGCATGTTGCGATAACGACATGGATTATCAATCGTTTATGCAGACCTTTGTACAAACCACGGACGCATTAGAGGTGAGAGTGGGGCGTCTTCAAATGCAAGTCCCGGTTTTCTTTGCCAATTTTTCTTATTTTTTTTCTTGGGGGGGGGAATTTGCATAAAAAAAGAAGAGTGATTAATTTGCCTCCGCCCTTGTCTGTTGCTGCAGGCGAGGAGTATGAGGAGAAGCAGCGGCTGGAGGAGCAGCTGCGGGCGGCCATGGACAAGTACAAGTACAAGCGCCGCCAGATCCGGGAGCTGCAGGATGACCTGCAGACCATGAGCAACACCATGGAGAACCTGGCCCGCGACGAGGCCGCCTATGAGGAGATGATCCAAGAGAAGACGGTCAGCTCTCTTCCTCTTCCCCTCTTTCTCTCTCTGTCACTCTCTCTCTCTCTCTTCTCTCTCTCTCTCTCTCTCTCTCTCTCTCTCTCTCTCTCTCTCCAATCCCATGTCCAAGATTCTGCTCCATTATGGCCGCACAGATTCTATGGTAGTCACATTAAAGTAACCTCTTTATATCATCTCTCAATGTGAATCTCATGCTCTCATTCTCTGTCCCTCCCCCTCCCATCTCCCTCCTAACTTTCTCCCTCTCTCTCTCTCTCTCTCTCTCTCTCTCTCTCTCTCCCATCTCCCTCTAACTTTCTCCCTCTCATCCTCTCTCTGTCTGTCTCTCTATCTATCTATCTCTTTCCATCTCTCCCTCTCCCTTTCTCTCTTTCCTCTCTCTCCCTCTCTCCCTCTTTCTCCCTCCCTCTCTCTTTTACTTCTCTCTATCCCTCCCCCTCTCTCCAGCTCTCTCTCCTTCTCCCTTACTCACTCTTTCAATCTCTCTCTCTCTCTTTTAATCTCCGCATGCAGAACAAGCAGCTTCAGATGGTGCGTGAGCAGGAGGAGCAGAAGGCCAAGATAGAGCGTGTCTCCAAGCAGATTGCCCGCTACGCCCGGGAGGTGCGGGCCAGCAAGAAGATCAAGGGCGAGTCGCACGAGGAGGTTCGTACACACCCTCGTCCTCTGGAAAAAAACCAAAAACTTTATGATAGTGACCGCACAAATGCTGCAATCTCAGCCAAAAATTTTAAGAGAAAGCAGAAACCCCAAAGTCAAACAGTCCACATCCAATAGAAGCACTAGTCACATTTTTGCCGGAAAGAATGAAAGGTGACTACGGTGTTATTTTCTGGTTTATATTCTCAGGCAGATTTTGATTTTTTTTTTTTTTTTTTTTAGCAAGTTGCCAGCACCGACCCAGACTTTGTTTAATCTTTTTTTTGTTTTCCCCTCCTCCTTTGCTTTTTTTATTTGGTGTTGGCATGGAGAGCAGAAGGACTTTTCCCTGCGCGAGCTGAGAGACTTCAACAAGAACATCTCCAAGCAGATCGGGGAGGTCATCCACACTCATCCCGACGTCATCCCCACCACACACATGCTCTTCTCCCAGGTACAGTTCGCTTTACCGCTGTGCACGGTGACCACTTCTCATCAGCTGCCCAGTTCAAGTTGTTTTCCAGCAACCGCTGCTTTATCGGATGCGACGAAGGCGACACAACTCAGGCCCCGCTTCTTCTTTCCTTTTTTGACCGCCAACAGAGGGCGCCCTTCCAAAATAACGGTCACATCACAGACATAGATAACCTATAGACGGACAACAGCGGGCACTAGACTGTATTTTCAGGACGCGTGAAAAACCTTGGTCAAACTTATTCGTCACGTCACACGGACGTACGTACGTACACAAACTCAGTGCAAGATTACGCGTACTGGCCCGCCATCCACGAGAAAAATGACCGCCAAGTTTTGATTCGCTATTATTTCTAATAAAATACGCAAATACACCGCTGTAATGGAGTATGTAGTCATCTCTGAAAAGGGCTTTTGATCTCAATCAGCATGGTTTCATCCCCAAAATCCAGTTTGAATCCATCATTCCGGGATTTCTCCATATGTTTGTGCACATTGTTCATCTACTTCCGCCTATGGTTTCATATCTAGTTGGGCGCCGTCACCATTACAGTATCCGTTTTCCATAGGCGTTGTGTATGGCTGTTGGTCTATAGGTTATTTATGTCTGTGGGTCGCATGCATAAATGTCACCAGTCTCTATGTTGATGCAAATTAGGTCATTCCTACCTTTCTATGCTGGTTTAATGTACCAGCATCACTCTCCACCTGAGCTATCAGCCCTCAGATTGCGGCCTTCCTAGATAGCCAACTATCAATTCCTGAATTGGTTTGGACGAAATTAATTATTTATTATCATTATTAACTAACTAAACACAAAGTGCTCAATGTTCATACTTTCATTTTGTTGAAAAAAAAAAAATGGTAGTCAAAGTTTTCTTTTGCCATTTTTCAATTTGTTCAAAAGTTACCGGTCAGGTTTTCATTGATTGATTTATATTTGATGTGTTGTTGGTGATTTCGCACACCACAGGCTGGCCTGCAAGCTCCACCCACGCCCACAGGCAGTGCCAGGGGATTCTCCAGACCAGGCTCTGCCTTCAGTGCCCGCAGTGGAGCTAGCCTAGGCTCCCCCAAGTGAGTGGCTCCCTTTAACCCATAGTTCCTTCCCTCACCCAACCCCCCCAAAAAGTTTTGGAACAAGATCTCAATCCAAAGATCTCAGTCTGAAGATCTCAGTCTGAAGATGTCAGTCTGAAGATGTCAGTCTGAAGATGTCAGTCTGAAGATGTCAGTCTGAAGATCTCAGTCTGAAGATGTCAGTCTGAAGATGTCAGTCTGAAGATCTCAGTCTGAAGATCTCAGTCTGAAGATGTCAGTCTGAAGATGTCAGTCTGAAGATGTCAGTCTGAAGATGTCAGTCTGAAGATCTCAGTCTGAAGATCTCAGTCTGAAGATGTCAGTCTGAAGATCTCAGTCTGAAGATGTCAGTCTGAAGATGTCAGTCTGAAGATGTCAGTCTGAAGATCTCAGTCTGAAGATCTCAGTCTGAAGATCTCAGTCTGAAGATCTCAGTCTGAAGATCTCAGTCTGAAGATCTGTCTGAAGATGTCAGTCTGAAGATCTCAGTCTGAAGATCTGTCTGAAGATGTCAGTCTGAAGATCTCAGTCTGAAGATCTCAGTCTGAAGATCTCAGTCTGAAGATCTCAGTCTGAAGATCTCAGTCTGAAGATCTCAGTCTGAAGATCTCAGTCTGAAGATCTCAGTCTGAAGATCTCAGTCTGAAGATCTCAGTCTGAAGATCTCAGTCTGAAGATCTCAGTCTGAAGATGTCAGTCTGAAGATGTCAGTCTGAAGATCTCAGTCTGAAGATCTCAGTCTGAAGATCTCAGTCTGAAGATCTCAGTCTGAAGATCTCAGTCTGAAGATCTCAGTCTGAAGATCTCAGTCTGAAGATGTCAGTCTGAAGATCTCAGTCTGAAGATCTCAGTCTGAAGATCTCAGTCTGAAGATCTCAGTCTGAAGATCTCAGTCTGAAGATCTCAGTCTGAAGATCTCAGTCTGAAGATCTCAGTCTGAAGATCTCAGTCTGAAGATCTCAGCCTGAAGATCTCAGCCTGTAGATCTGTCTGAAGATCTCAGTCTGAAGATCTCAGTCTGAAGATCTCAGCCTGAAGATCTGTCTGAAGATCTCAGCCTGAAGATCTGTCTGAAGATCTCAGCCTAAAGATCTGTCTGAAGATCTCAGCCTGAAGATCTGTCTGAAGATCTGTCTGAAGATCTCAGCCTGAAGATCTGTCTGAAGATCTCAGCCTGACTGAAGATCTCAGTCCGAAGATCTCAGCCTGAAGGTCTCAGTCTAAAGATCTCAGTCTGCCCTTAAAGGGCAAATCAAACGGTTTTAAGAAATCTTAAATGTTTTATGAGTTGTTTATGCTTATATTTGTCTGCAAAAACTAAACCACAAAAATTTCCGATTTTCTTTTTGCCATTTTCAACCCTGCACCCAAAAATAGTGTTTCGTCATCTATACCCAATCTTGATGAAAATGCATTACGCTTCTCCCTCTCTGATGCCTAGGACCCCCTCCTCCGTGCGCAGCAGTGCCTCCAGCCGGGCCAGCAGTCTCAGCGGCGGCGGCACCCCTCACAGGGTGGACCTGGGTGGCCTGGGAGTCATGGGCAGCGGGGCCGGCACGCCCAAGTCCACCGGCCGCTCGCCCCTCCAGTCGCCCCAGCAGGCCGGCCCCGGCAGCCGTTCCGGCTCCCGGCCGGCCAGCGGGGCCAGTCAGGCCAGTTCACGCAGCGGCCGGGGCAGCAGGCGCTAACTGGCAGCCGGCCACTCATGGGTAGCTGGCCACAAGGTGGTAGCCGGCTGTGAGCTGGTAGCCGGCCGCAAGCTAGTAGCCGGCCACAAGCTGGTAGCTGGCCACAAGCTGGTAGCTGGCCACAAGCTGTTAGTCAGCCACTAATTGCTAGGTGGCCACAAGCTGGTAGCCGGCTGCAAGCTTGTATCCAGCCATTAGTGGGTAGCTGACCACAAGCTGGTAGCTGGCCCAAACCTGGTAGCCGGCCACTAGTTGGTAGCTGGCCACAAGCTGGTAGCCGGCTCTTACAGTGAACAGACTTTATTTGACTTTCCACTCATGAAAGATCCACAATTTGTTGCTTTTTTGTTATGCACCATTTCTGAAAATTGTCAAACCAGAGAAAGCAAGGGGGTTCTTTTGGTCAAAATACTACCGATGTATTATCACTCAACTGAGGGCATGGAATTTTGAATCAAATTTTTAATGTCTAAGATTTGTACTGTGTTACTGTCATAATGATGTAGTTATGTTTATTACAAAAAAAATCCCAGTAAAATTAAACTTGCTTACCATAATATTGACTCAAAGTAGACCACCTCATGCAAAAAATATAAAGTGACCAAAATAGTCGATACAAAAGACCCACTTGTATATTTAACATTACGTAAAAGGTTATAGCACTGTGAGAGATTCCCCTTGTGAAGATTTCCGTGTAAATACCTGTAATATAGTGTACATACATGTACTTTGTTGTGGAGTTGATAACGAAATGATTTATGATGATCTATGTATTGTATCAATTTTCATAGCCTATGATAAAATAAAGAATTGTGTCTTCTTATGTACAACGCCAATGTATACACCGTGATCTCTCATTCATTACCCAGTCATTCATCGTGAAGATTGTCATTTTTTATTAATTTTTTATAACAGCAGGTTGACTAACAAAGGTAAAGATGAAATAAGGATGTCCTAGACTATCATTATAGCGTAGGGACGAGGGGTGTGCCTTGTAAGGGTATGCTCAGACGAGGGACTGGCTTCGGCGTTAGTTTGTGGTTACTAGTTTTTCACATGACGTCACCTGACCGTCGAAGGCTGATTAGCATTTCGGCAGGAGCGCTCCAAATCCGCGTAAAAAGCGCATGCAAATATCGAATCTGAGTATTTCCATTGGACATTTGTGACCCGGCACAGCATAATGAGGGAATAACCCCCACTTCTGAGATTTTGAGATTTTCTAATGATGTGAAAGAGGATACCATTAGCTTACAAATGATATCAAAATGTGTTGTAAATAGTACAAGGGGACTTCGCTCGTTCATTTGGCACCAGACACAATATAGCAGCGCCATTCTAACTCCCCGAAAGCGGCCATTCGAAAAGGCAGAAACTTTACATTTTCATGAAAACAAGCCACAAACACTCCCCCGAAATCCTCGTTTTTTCAACATTTAGAGACGGATTTCGGAAAAATCCTTTGGACATAATATCCTCCAATACATAAAGTTCCCAAAAATACAACCCCCAAAAATTGATTTATTTTTTATCGAATTGAGAAGATACTTTGACTTCAGGCGTTGTTTACTCAAAAAGTGTTTTGGTGGGATATTCCTCATGTCGCTGTGCCGGGTCATATTTGATAACTAAGGCGCGCGCTTTCCGCGGCGAATTGAACGCTGACCGACAAAAAGCATGTGATTAAAAAACTTAGATATCAGCCTTACTTTATAACAAACAGCAAGGCTAGCCGGTACAATGTGAATTATATGAATTTTTACAGTTCTGTAGGCATGTTGACTTCCAAAGACAGCTTGAAAGCAAAGGGTTGAGGTGGTTATATTAGGCATGTAGTGCAAAATGATTTATAGAAGATAAACATTATGTTCTGAAACTAAAGCAAAATAATGCAAGGCTAACCCATTATGATTTTAAACATTATTTGATTCATGAAGTAAAATATACGAAAATCTGTTGCAAAAATGACCTGCAATATAGAAATCTCAAAAGTTAGAGGGCCTGACGTTTCGATCTTAGCAGATGATTTATAGAAGATAAACATGATGTTCTGAAACAAGCAACTGCAATAACCCATTATGTTTTTTAACGTACTTAATTCATAAAGTAAATATAAAAGAAACTGTTGCAAACTGCTCACCAACTAAAATTACCTGCAATACATCAAATCTCAAAGGTTAGAGGGCCTGACGTTTTGATCCTAGCAGACCCTTTCTCAAAGGCCTTTTGAGAAAGGTCCTGCTATGATCGAAAGCTTTGCCTTTGAGAAAGGTCCTGCTATGATCGAAACGTCAGGCCCTCTTCACTTTTGAGGTACTTAATTCATTTTTTTGTTTTAAATTAAGTACGCAAAATAATCGAGTCACCACTGGATCGACGCCAAGTCTTTCCCATCAGCATTCAGTGAGCATAGCCTCGTGAGAACACTGGACGCATTACGCCCATAGCAACAGTGCATACAACTCTGGAACGTGTACATGTATACATACACTGCGCTCGGTAAGAAGGTGAGAACACCCGTGCCCCGTAATATTATGGTGTCACCGACTTCTGACCTCCGCAGGTTCGCACTGACGTACTGTACATTGCATACTGTGGCCGGGTACTACCTCTGGGGGTGTTTTCGGGGAAATTCCAACACTGTGCCCATTTCACGGCAGCGATAATGTACACGAATGTTTACCGGTTATTAAAGGTTAGATTCGTGATTGCCCGGGCCTGATAAAAAAAAAATGTATTTTACATTCATCTTCCGCTCCAATGTTATTGTTATTTTGATTAATTAAGGAAATATTGAAAAATAAGAGGGCCCGACGTTTTGATCCTAGCAGGACCTTTCTCAAAGACAGAATCAAAATGACCGGCCCTCCTAATTTTCGATAATTATTCGCTTGTTGGTAATTTTAGTCAATAAGCAGTTGGGTTGGCAACATGTTTGCATAATATTTCTTGAAAGGGCTAATTATGTTTTCGTTCACTATGGTCAACTGCACAACGGTGGTTACGGAATCGCTTGAAAATTGGTCGAAAACTGCTTCACAGCTTAGAGGGAAGGAATCGGCAAGATTTCACTAACAAAGTAAGACGACAACTTATTTCATCAAAACACAGCGTGAATGGACTTTTAATGGTGTCCTGGCAACCTCTTTTTTTCTTAAAGGCCGGCCCAATACAACATTGGGAAGATCGGAAAACATCGATGTCCCCTGATTTCCTTCTGATTTACACAGTTTGTAGATGGTCATGAGTAATCCTCATATTGAAATCTCACGGTCTTGGATGCTGTACTTCTCGAGAAACCTTCACTAAAACATCGATAAATAGTTTACTCGCGAGTAATAAACTATATTCTTACACTACAAAACGGCGCGAAAACCGTGACGGATTTTTCCCTTTTTCTCTCTCTCTTTTTTTAAAAAACAAATTACCATTTGAGCTCAAACCTTCACAGGACTTCCTTTTTTGGAATGTTTAATGGTTTAACACACAAACTGTGACAATCTTTTGACTTTTACCAATGTTGTATAGGACCTTTAAGTCTATAGAAGATCATTAACTCTTTGGGGCGTTTTTGATCAAGCGAAGCAAGGTGATATAGCGCATCACTTTGCGACAAGCGTACACATAATGCGCAATGTAGACTTTCACTGTATAACAAGTTCCAACGTTCCTATTATTTATAATACAACCTGTCTGAATCCGAGTACTGTTCAAGGTTCATGGGGTCACGTGAGTTTTGGCGCCATTCTGACAGGCGGGGGGGGGGGCATGACATAGCATTTTATCGAGGCCGAGTTCGAGCTCAACTTACAGTATACGCACTAATTTTCTGAGTATGTTTTTTGAAAGCCGTGTCCGAAACGGGCTTCCAGAGCTACGGCCAGGGCTATTTTGTCTTCGCATCTCCGTGTATTTCCAATAGGGGGAGGCGTATAGACCAAGTTCTAGACGCCCGTTTCGGACACGGCCAAAGGCATCTGTACAATTTGTACCCAAACCGGTATTTCACAGACTACAAGCAGTATCAGCAAAGCATGCTTACACGCTTTTAAATGAACATTGAATTGGCAAAATTTGGGAAACTTAAAAACGTTAAAATGCGGCGCTGCTCACACGCATGAAACATATAAAGCAACTTTACATCACTTAACGTGACTTCTGCTGACTGGCAGCGAGGCTGGTTGTGCAAGGCTTTGATCTTGACAGCCTACAGGGACACGACTGCTTTAGACAGCCCCGTGAGTGCTCGTTCCAACCCTGCGTCTTTAAGCAGAAACAACTCTGACGAATGTCAGGCGGATGTCACAATCATTGTCAAATCACATGTTTTCAACTATAAGTGACAAAGATTTGAAATTAAGCACTAAGCTAGCGGAATGTATAAAGATAAGGCAATGATTGCAAAAAAAAGCCAACTTTTGCGGGAATCACAAGACCGCAAACTTAGCAAGCTAACGAGACAAAATACTATAATCAAGGAATATAATTTCAAAACAAAATGTAACTCAATTGTAATGATAGAATAATCTATTTTAGTTATTTAAAAAAAAAATATTCAAGCCATGAGTTGTCACTGTATTGTCTTCTTTGAAACTAGAACGATTATTAGTTTCACATTTTCAGTCCAATTTCAAATTTCAAGAAAATCGGTTATAATACCAAGCATTTGGAACGCAGAAACAATTAAATGTTAAGAAGAAAAACGGTGAGAAATCATAGAGCCAAATGTTAAGTGCTAAGGCTACATCAAACAGAGTAATTCTTCGTTTTAGTCCTGTCCACACCGAACGCATTCAAACTGGTCAAGGCCAACGACGGTCCATTCTTCAAAATGGGTAACATGATAATGCCGTTTACCAATGAACGTGGTGGGGGTTGAGAAACCTACGAGAAAAAAAAACCGAGCCACAGTAACCAGCGGAAACCGATCGAGGTTTATACAAGAACGATCATTGAAATTGACCGATTGCGTCCTGTAGGTCCCGTGACCTACCTACAGTGGGTATCAAACAATCAAGAAACATGGCGCCCCCCTCCCCCCCCCGATGAAAGTGCCGCTGTTGTAAAAGTACACGATGGTTGTTGCACTCGTTTGTTTGACCCAAGCTTTTCTTTCTCGAAATCTACGAAGAATATTCCGGAGTTTGTAGCCGAGACCTTACTGGTACACCCTACCCACTATAATTTTGTCACGTGATGACATGGCGCAATTGGTCTATTTGCTCGGTGCTAGTACCGGCATTTATGCAACTCAAATAAGTTCGTGGAAAGTTTGCGGTGACATCGTGTACACTGCAAACCTTCCACTATTAAAGTTGTTTCCACAATGGAAACCTTCAAGTCTTATCCGGCTCAAGTATGAACAACGATGGGCAGGTCAAACGCTCAACGGCGATTTTGGGCGGGAAACTATGGAGTCGAGACAATGGTCAGACGACCGCGGCACTGCGTGTCGCCCGACGGACGTGCACGGCAGTCCACCTTTCCGAATCATCCCTGCCATTTGGACGGATATCCATAATCTATAATACTTGGGATATCAAAATCTCTGGGTAGGCTCTAGTGGTAAAGTTATCTAACTATCAAATTGGGTCCAAGGAACTCAAGGAACGGAAGGGGACAGGGTGACGAAGCCGGGAAAGCCAAGAACCCAATACTTCGGGCGTCATTTTTTCCTCGAAGCATAAACAAAAATCATAGAAAACTCGGGGAAAACGATCCAAATCGATTGTTTTTCTTCACAGAAAAGTGTCGGAAATCCCCTCATTTCAAGACTTTTGAATCAAATCCAGGTGCTTGCACTGCACTGTGCTGAAAAATCATCCATTCATATGTGAAAACTCAAAAAGTAATCTGACATTGTCACCTGCATAAATGACCTAAAGATGGGCAGCGCCTTCGGAAAACGACGTCGAGGTGCCGTACTTGAATGGGGGACCCGACTACCGTGCATTATTGTATATGTGTACATGTACATTGTATAATTACCATAGCTAACGTCGGGTACGTTACTCAACTTTGGCCATGGTCGGGCACCAGCAGCTGCTGTCCGTGTGTAGGTCATTTGTATATATTTGTAGGTAATTTGTATATATGGGATGTAGTTTTCATGTCTATGGTATGCGCCTTTCTCCCGTTCCTTTTTGGTTATTTATGTCCTTGCCTTTTAAAAAAAAACCCGGCTTTGGCTCCGGCTTCGTCTACAAAAGCCGAAAACACCGGTTGGCGTTCTTTGTTCAAGTTCGAAGCTTTGGATTCAAGTTCCTTTCCAAAACGCAGTATAGCATTATAAACCGTAGCCAAAAAGTCTCCCCTTTTTGTGCCTTGCACTTTCAAATGGACGAAAGAAAGAAAGACAAAGCCGGAGCCCAAGCCGAAGCCGGATTTTTCGCGAAAAAATAAAGCCCATTGGCCTTAACTCCTGTTGCTGTAGGGCGCCCTTACTCGTTAGTCAGGTTGCCGTAGGTCACCGCCTTGGCGCGTCGGCGTCTGACCACCCAGACGCCCAGGGCCACGACAACGACCACGGCGATGAGCACGGCGATGACAATGCCCGCTATCCGACCGCCGTGCGAGGGACTGGGCTTGGTGGGCGGAGGAACGGGCGTGGTCGGGAGGGTGACTGGGGCCTCGCAGGACTCCACTGAAAATAGTGAGTGAGGAGAAAATGAAGGCAGATCAATACAAACCATGTTGCCTACTGACTTCCTTGCTGAACAATGACACCCCTTAGGTAGGATTGTATGGCCCTGATCCCCATGGCCTGATCCCCACGGATCAGGCTCAGGATCAGCCTTCGTCTCCGTCTGACAAAACCTGAAAAATCCAGGTTGTGGTTTGTTGCCGAATTTGAAGGTTTGTTGGCTTGGTAAGTACAGAGTATTCTCTAAGAAACTGGGGCCAAATGCTTGTTCCTAAATGCCTGTGACATTATAACGTGGTGAGAGGAAGTCGACCGAAGCCTGAGCCCGAGCCTAAGCCTTCATTTCGTGAACGGCCTATGGTAATTCTGCGTCGCCGGAGGAGAATGTAATACGGACAATTCACAATAGTGCGCCCTCAGGAGTTTGCAACGCGTTGGCCAATCACAATGGGCGGAATCGGGCGACCTTTTCCAGATGTGCCTTGGACTGGATTCGAACCCACGTCTCCTACTTTCTAGTGCAGACGACTCAACAACCTGACCACCGAGACCACGAATATCGCTTGACGTTTCGATCAGAGCAGGACCATTTTTCAAAACCACGAATTGCATGCGTTTAACGCTGGGTCAATGGGGGTCAATGACGTCAACACTGACAGTGATAGACCCGGAAAGCTACACGAACGCACCAGCAGTGATCCCCACGTGGTCAGAATACCGCCCTCTCGTGTTCCATACACCGCCCTCTTGCGGCTAGGCAAAGACAATTGAATTCGGAAGAGGAACGTTTTTTGAAGAGAGGATATCACCATTCAAATCGAAGGGGCTTTCTCCTGAGCTTACCGTCGCCGAAATGTCCCTTGTCTGACGAATTCTGGGCGAACGGCTGAAACAGGATGCTGCTCATGACGACATTGAAGCGGCCCATCTTGCTCACGCACTCCTTGGATTTGCACTTGTAGCTCTTACCAATGGTGCCATCTGAAGAAACGGAATGCGAGTCACATTAATTTTCTAACAGTGATGCAAAAAATGCTACTAACTGCCGACTGGCCAAATGAGAAGGGACCGGATATTTCGATCCTATAGAAGGACGTTTCCCAAAGGACTTTCGTTGGTAGAACCTTTTTTCTAGAGCTTTGAAATAATTACATTGTATTTTCACACGACCAGAGTGGGGAGAAGGTGAGTCAATCAGCCAGTTAGTCAGTCAGTTAATCAGTCAGTCAGTCAGTCATTCTGTCGGTCGGTCAGTCAAGCGGTCAGTAAGTCAGCCATTTAGACAGTAAGGGATTGGGCCATCCGTTAGTCGATTAGAGATAACTTTATGTCAATTGGTCAGAGTGAAGATGGTGTCGGGAATTCCGAAACCAGCCAGCCATTCATCGAGATCATTGTCGACATGTTCCCATCAGGGAAAACTTATGTCAAAAAACACACCCGACTTACTGTATGTTATGGCGAAATCAACCCTTTCAGTATGAGCTGGAACGAAAAAAAGAAAATAATCCAATGATTACATTACCAGTTGATGACTTCAACAGTTTGCAATATAGGAATACATATGTAGTGATTGTGGTGGTGTAATTTAAACATTTCTCATACATCCTATTGACAAACTACACCAAAGCAGCATTTGGTATATTTTATCAATACATTGAAGCAAACGAAAGTCGCCATAAAAGACGTGCATGTAGTTGAACCTTCCAAGCTCATGGCGGCGTCCGCGAAACAGCGCTCACTGAGGTCTTTAAAAAAAAATTTAAATCTTATGTTTTTCTTTGTTTTTTGGAGGAACCGGTATACATGTATATCTCGGAACCGCGGTTTTCTAACTGGAACCGGAACCGGTGTGACAGTCTAAAATGGGTGGCATGATCAAAATGGGTGGGCTGCCATATATGGGCAATCAGGTTAGCGTAAAGGGCGCCCGCACGCGCTCAGGTCACCCACCCATCTTAGCACGCCGCCTATTTCGCCTATTTCAGCAGGTTATCGGTACGTGCTCGGATGGGTGGTGACGTCACCCACCCATTTCAGCACGTCCACCCACTTGAGATCGTGACACCGGCTCCAAAAAATCCTGGAACCGCCCAAGCCAAGTGGAGGTGGCGGTGGTCATTATCTTTTGCAAATTTGGTGGCAGCGGTCCGACTTGGAGGCGGTTGGTGGTGGTGAAACTCAACTGTAATTCACGGCCATGGCGGGGAAGCAGGGCTCGGTGTAGTTGACCAGCACGCTTTGCACGTTGCTGTACGTCTTCTTGTTTGACAACGCCACGAAGGCCAGCGCCAGCTGCACGCACGGGGAGTCGGCGTCGGGGAAGAACAGGGTGAAGTTCCGCCGCCCGGCATCGTCGCACCGGCCCTCGTACGAACGGCTATCGCTGATGTTTACCACGGACACCTTAGGCTGTTTGGGAACCGGATGATAATACGCTGTAAACAATTGGCAACGATTCGAATAAAAAAAAAAACTGGCCAGGAAAGTTTTGGGCTGGACCGGGATCTCGAAGCCCGTGATCTCGAGCTCAGCGTGACCCGGGCTCTTACCGCCTGAGCTATCCAGCCATTAGACGGTATAGGACTTCCCAAATAGTCTTTGCCGGGATGAGGACTTTATTTTGGGGGAAAATACGTGTTGAGAGAGTACAAGCTTGTGGTTGAACACAATCCGACAGTTGTGCTTTAATTGGCCGAGAGCGGTTGACCGATTATTCAGAAATATTGTGGTTATTATAAGAGGTACCGTAAGGAATGTTTATATTGATTCAATTCAATTCAATATACGTCTGCAGTTAAATGCAGATAGAATTTAACAATAAAGAACAAATATTTACATCAATGGTATTAAATACTAATAGCTCCTTGTAATACTAGGGCAAAATGAAATGTTGAAGCTTAACGATAAAGGGCGCATGGTTAGGACGTTTCTTGACGAAGGAACGACTATTCTTCCTAAATCCTGGAAAGGTTTAATCCTAACTTTTTTATGAAACAGAGCACTCGCGCCGGGACCTCCGAATTCGGGCACTACCATGCACTGTCTTTAGTTTTTGACAACTCATTCCCGCCTATAACACAAAACAACACGTAGGCTACAGCGTGACAAAGGCCACACCAAAGTTCAATTGTTGCCATGTTGACTCACTTGAACGCATAATGTTGTCCTTGGTTTATTTCCCGATTGTTTAGCGAGTTCAAAAACTGGCAGATTAAAAAAAGAAAGAAAAAAAACCCTCAAAACTGGTGGCGTTCATGGACATTGATAAGTGGCCTTAAAGCCCCTACACAACATTGGTCGAGGTCAAAGAATAGCATCCATACGTTGTCTGATCCAACATATGCATGAAAAGGCACACCTGTGAAAATTTCAGCTCAATCCGCCAACCGAGTCTCGAGAAAATCGTGAAAACTGCTTCATTTGTTTCGCGAAAATGCAACATTCAACGCCGTACTGTTCCGAAAAGTAGTTTAGATCTCGGTGAGACGTAAACGATTTCTTTTACTGTTTTCTCCCAAAATACAGCATTTAAGGCCGAGATATTTCAGTGTGAGGTTTCTACCGTAACCATCTTCAAACTGTATAAGTTTCATGTAAATCTATGAACATTTCTGTTTTTCGATGTCACCAATGCTGTGTAGGGGCTTTATTAAGCGAAGCGGCTATTTCCCATGGAACTATAAGAAGCATCCATGCTATGCCATACATACTTGACATAGACCTGGTTTCGGTTTCAATTTGAACCTATATCTGCGCGGTTTGCAGCGATGGGGTGGATGCCCTGGTAACGCCGGTATGCAACACAATGTCAATAAAAAAATGTTCGCATTGCACTCAGTCGTTGGATCACGTGCACTGATACTTCAACCCCCCCCTTGCCGCTAGTCTCCACACCAGCCGCTATGTCGAGCTTACCACCACGCTGCCCGCCGTCACGTTGTCGTACATGTCGTACTTCACCCGGACGACTGCGTTGAAGTCCAGGAGCATGCAGGTCTGCCCTTTCGTGTTGTTGACGCGGAAGCTGTGCAGAATAAACACACGCAGTAATCGGATTAAGTGCGAACATTGGTAGACTTGCTACTAGCACTCCGTCCTTCTTTTTTTTTCTTTTTCTTCAACCCCCTCCCAAAGCACATGAAAGTCGCTGAATGTGCATGCCACATACCCTCTGACATCCACGAACAACGAGAACATTGCAACCATATGTCGATTTTTTTTTCAAACAATTTGAGTGATGTCTACCCGTTGAAATATCGTTAAAATGAAAATTCTACACGCCAAATTCCGCAAACTATACAGTTGTTTTCAGTAACATGCTTTTTGATGGTCGGCGTTTAATTCATTCGGATGTACAATTGTACATGTACATGTTCATGTACGTGGAACGCGCGCGCCTGCAAGCCATAAAAACATCCGAAATGGAAATACATGTACATGTACTCAGATTCGATATTTGCATGTGCTTCCGCGGATTCAGACGCTCCTGCGTACATGCTAATTAGCATTTGGCGGTCAGGCGACCTCATGTGAAACGCCTTATATGTACGCATATAATGTATTGACAACCATACGCACGTCTAAATCTCTTTTTTCCCCCATCACGCATCCCTGAAGGAACGAGAAATTGTGTTCGGAAGAAGCTTAGTGTTTCACTTCGCACTCATTTCTTGGCAAGATTCGTTTGATAAAGAGATTTTGTTGGGGACCGGAACTGCTGCACAAACAAAATGCGGCAGTGTCGCCTGGCTGAATGGTTGGCACTAGACTCATTATTTTAGCTAGCCCTGAGCAAACCCAAAAAAGGGTTCCGGAAGTACGGTATTGGTCTTGGGCTCGGACTAGCGCTAGGGCCTTATAATTTTATATTCCGTCTTCAAAAACAGCTCATGCAGTTTGGGGTTGGTTTAGTTGGTTTAGTTGCTACCTTTTTCTAGACGAAAATCTATTTCCAAAACTCATACTTTACTTGAAACCAAATAATATACGCATGCAATTCAATGCATATATAGGCCTATTTTATTTTTGGGGGGTGGGGTGGCCAGTGAGGACTGACTACTGCATGGTTCCCTGACTTCTACAATAGGTTTACCTGTTCACTTCGGGCGCTGGGGTAGGTGGAGCCGTCGGACCTGCCGTCGTACCGTTGGTCGTAGTGCCGTTGGTCGGTAAAGTTGTAGCGTTACTCGGCAGCTGCGTCGTGGCCGGAGTGGTGTGGGTCGTGGCCGGAGTGGTGTGGGTCGTGGCCGGAGTGGTGTGGGTCGTGGCCGGAGTGGTGTGGGTCGTGGCCGGAGTGGTGTGCGTCGTGGCCGGAGTGGTGTGCGTCGTGGCCGGAGTGGTGTGCGTCGTGGCCGGAGTGGTGTGCGTCGTGGCCGGAGTGGTGTGCGTCGTGGCCGGAGTGGTGTGCGTCGTGGCCGGAGTGGTATGTGTTGGTGTTGGTGTTGGTGTTGGTGTTGGTGTTGGTGTTGGTGTTGGTGTTGGTGTTGGAGTAGCTGGAGAAAAATCGACAGAAGTTACAAATTGAAAGCGTAGCCTATCGACTACGGAGCGTTATAAAAGCCATCCGTATGTTTTGCTTTAACAAATACCAGCAAGTGCATGTACACAAGACCAGAGAAAGCAGCAGCCGATTCTAAGAAAAGTTGCGCCACAATGAATCTGTTCAGCAATATCTATATTATAAAGCAAAGGCAGTTATACGCAACAAAAGCCTGCGTACGCAACATTTGAAGTTTCGTGAAATCAGCTGCAGGAGTCCGTGGGCTTGAATCCCGCCCGAGCTGCCTGAATTTGTTTCATCGTGCATCGGGCTGAAGCACTGAACAGTGAACACTCGGTGCTGATTACGTCGAGCAGAGCAAATCTCCATCGAATTGCCGGTTTTTAATAAGGTCTTTTAAAACCCTAACCCCCTGGTGCTGCGTGCCTGGAACCCTCCTCAATCCTCCACAATCCTCCAATGTGAGTTTGTGCCAGATCCTCACTGCCTCAATCCTCCACAATCCTCCAATATGAGTTTGTGCATGTACAATCGTGTACCCCACTGCCTCAATCCTCCACAGCTAAGTACATGTAAATGGATCCTTTGTTTATAGACATGCATGGAGATATACCGGTAAGTAGGTACAATGTAGCTCGTAGCTCCACGGTTCAACAGCTTTTCATATCCTCAAAAATCGTCCAGTGTAAATCGAACAACCTTCCTCAATCCTCCACTACAAATTTTACAAGCTTCCTCAATCCTCCACTACAAATTTTACAACCTTCCTCAATCCTCCACAATCCTCCAACTGGAAATGTTCATACCTCCCTCAATCCAGCACAATCCACCATTACCCCCGGAGGATTGTGGAAGATTGAGGAAGGTTAGGCCGAATAAAAAACAAAACAAAAACGGATGTTTCTCGTCCGGGTTTTTTGAAAAGGAGGAAGAGAGGCTTTGTTTTTGTTTATTAAGATGGCAGCCATTTAAATAAAAAAAATCCTGAGGCCGTTCAGCAAATGAAGGCTTAGGCTCGGGCTCAGGCTTCGGTCATGTTTATCTTACCCATTATAATGTCAAAGGCATCTGAAACGAGCGTTTGGCCCCAGTTTCTTGGGGGGAGAATACCGTGACGTGTACCTATCAAGCCAACAAACCTTCCAATTCGGAAACAAACCACAATCGGGATTTTTCAGGGTTTGGTCAGACGGAGACGAAACCTGAGCCCGAGCCTGAGCCTTCATTTCGTAAACGGCCATAGATCGCCGCGGGGAGGAGTTTGCACACCGGTAGCAATCTGGCTGCGGTACTCACAATAGTCCTACATACACTCTCTTTGGCTACAGTAACGTAAAGGTATATACGTGCAACAGACAGATTCCGGTTGATTTTTTTATCGAAAAACGCAAGTGGGTCAATTGGCCTTGCTGTTCTATAGATTCTCACGAAGACGTGTAACGGCAATCGCGCGTCGATTTATGTGGTGTAGGCTTATGTATTTCAAAAGTGACTTCGACTCCGTGCCATATTTATTTTCCGATGAAATTGTGGACTTTTCCAGTGTTTTTTACTGGATATTAAAACAAAAAATATCAAGGCGGCCTCCAAAAAGGAAACGGGCCGGGACGATAAACATGTTTATTTTTTGTTATTCAGCCTCGCACATGCACAGCCTACATATCGTAACGTACTTAAAAACGACTGGAAATTAGACTACCCGTCTATAGGGGGAAAACGGAACAGTTAACAAAAAGAAACTGAACAACCGGCCAGCTGCAATCCAGAAATATCTGCTATTATGATAACGAATAAATCCGTGCTCCACTGTTTATTTCACAATGCCTCTATTCCACCCCACCCCCTCCCCATCCACAAACCCCAGTTAACACATTGGAACAACACGACCAGTGTTCGGATGTACCGGTATGTACATGTACAATGTACATTGTGTACATTGTGTACAATATGTACATGTACAGTACATCACTACATGTACATGTACATGTACATGTACATGTACATGTGTACGAGTGCATCCGTATGCGATCATTCCATTCCCATAGCTTTAGGGCTGTGGGTTGTGCATGCAAGGCATAGTCGCACTGGTCGAACACACAAACAACAACCATGCATTCAACAACAAGCCAAAATAAAGTACTGAATTAATATGCCGTGAAAAAATTATGAAGATCTGCCCGTGTGAGCATGGTCCTTGGCTGGGGCATACATAGCTGCCAAGTATAGTCCCAGCCATTCCTATTTTGGAGGAATGGTTCCTCCTTTTTGCTAAAAAATAGATCACTTTTTACAAGCTCTTGACGACATGCACTCATCATAATCCGATTATTAGCTTGGAAACACACATGTATTCATATCTAGTTTGCTTTGTGGGTCCTCTCTGTCAGTAGCACTACAGTATTCCTAGCCTTGGCAGCTATACAAACCGCTGAGAAATCGTGCGTGAAGCTCGTACCATAGAGCATGGAGCTAGTAGGTAGGATAGCCCCATGCATAAAGCGCGGGATGATCGCTCTCGTGCGATGTGAACAGAATTAAAAGAAAGATGTTGTGCAATAACTTACCTGACACTACCACTGGTAGTGCCAGCGACAGGACCAGCAGGGACACCAGGAGAATCAGTACACGGCGTAGACTAGGCATGGTGGATTGTAGATCTAGTACGTGTAGCTAGCACGTCAACGTTGAGGGGATTTGTTTTAGTGCGCGGAGGGGCGACCCAGCTATAAAACAGCTCGTAATGCAGGGTTGGTGTTAAAAAGGGCTGCTTCAACAGACTGTCAGTACGCGAACAAACGACCCGGATACGAAGCCAGGGGGAGGGGCAGGGGAGTTTCTGGTAGAGCACTGACTAGCGAGCAGGGCTGGTTGTAATTCGTTCTCCCGCTGGAGATCGCGGGCCAAGGGGAGGATGACTCGGGTAGTGGTAGAGACGACGAGCGTTTTGCAGGCCTGTCCGCGAGGTGGTGACGGCAGTAACTAACAGTGATGGCGATCGTGCTGTGCAGATGATGTGCCCACAGGAAAAGGGCGCGCTGAGACCGATCCTGTTGCCGTGCTGGGGAAAAACCCGGAATTGCAACGCGCTGTGCAATGGTGTCTGCGTAATAAATTATTACTGGACACTTGTATTATACTATCCGGACTGTGTGTTACTTCGATGGTCGCGCGTACCGTACGTGCGCTTCATTGCTGGCAGCGGTCAAAGGTCAACTCGCTCCTCGAAAAAATACACGCGGTTTCTGGCCGATTGGAAATTCCCTCGCCCGTGTAGCGCGTGCAACAGTTGTGTCAGTCGAAACCACTTCCTTTCTTCTTGTGTTTTTTTTTTCGGCAGCGGAAGCCCGGGTTCCAAGGACACGGAGAAAGCTCGTGTCAATAGCGCAGTGAGGTTGTGTACAATCCACGCGCATTATTGGCCCAGCGTGTGCTAGCGTCCAGTGTAATATTGTACCATGCATTGTACCATGCAGTCTAAGTACATACTACATGTACTGTACATGTACTGTACATGTGAAGTACATGTACGTACTACGTCACTGTCATGCTGAGCCAATAATCACGTGAACTTGACATACCGCCATCGCGCGTTTGCTAATAATTTGTCGGTCCAACGAAACAGTTAAACACACAAGGTCTACTCGCCCCACGTTATCATTATTTTTGTTTCGAGTGATAGCATTTACAGTATCTAATTATAGTCCCTTTATAATTATGTCTCCAATTCTTTCCCTATATATAACCCTTAATCGAGTGGCTACCGGTAGTATAATATAGCCGTGTTTGGGGCGAATTTGCATAACAAAATTCTTCATGAATACTACACGTCGATCGTGTTGAATGCATGCCAAGAAAAACAAACACTATACAGCATATAGCCATATAGGCCTATACATGTACAGTACATGTGCATGTACATGTACATGTACTGTATTTATATTATAGGAATACACGCACGGTAGGCCTATACTTACACTAGACAGATCATGTTAAAGCGATGCGCACATTCAGGGGTCGCCGCTGCAGATGTAAAATCGATTTATCCTTGGAATTCTATTGATTAGATTTTAGGCCTACACAAACTGCTCGGCCTGATAGTGGATTTTTGTACTGCGTTCTATGGGGGAGCTTTGATATTGATGTTCTACACACAGATCCGTCCGATATGATCTACCGCCCTCTGTATTTCGCAACAGCCGCGTTAATCGCAAATAATTTTGTTAATCGCCTAAACCGAAACTCGTTTGCATTCTCAGACACCGATCTGATTATCATATTGCCAAAAATATCTCCTATTTTTTGCCGTCGATGTTGGCTGTGATAATTATGAAGTTTGTGTTGATTGCAAGGTCCACCACTGACATGCATCCTCCACGTGCACGAGATTGCCGTGATTATAATGATCCCTGATATTTCTTTGGGAGCTATAGTGGTATTTATCCTTCGAAGCTGAAAATCACACCACCCACCTGGCCGTGATCCAAACTTTTCCACTCGAACTTTGCCAAACAAAATAGGCCCCACTATAATTATACCTGTCGGGGCAAAATACGTACGTTGGCCGTCTGGTTGTCGGGATACGTTTTCACGAAACACGGCTGTGCAGCTCCTCGACGTCAGCACGCTCTTCAACGTCAACATGCTCCCCTAGCTGCCTAAACAATTATTGTCGGACAGTGCGGATCAAGCGCGCTCGCTGTGGGGCACGGGTGCTACCTGACCAAATAATTGGAGGTCTAGGGAGCATGTTGACACCGAGGAGCTGCACACAACGGAGCATTCAAGAGTGCGTGTACCTCACACAGGAGTGAGCCCAACAGTCGTGCTGGCTGAGTCTATACATTAATTTTATCAAAATCATGATGTGAATTGAGATCAGTTTGAATTTCCACTTTAACGACCGACAAAATACCGTCCACAGCGACTCATTCTCAACCGTTCTCACCAAAAAGAAATAAAGAAAGCTACACGAAAAGTTCTACGACCTCGACAAGGTGCGATTTGCACAGGATTTATTCTGAGCATTTTTCGGCGCTGTTTCAGGTAACAGCAATTTCGAAATGCGATGTTGGGGACGACATTATTTATGCCACGAAACGTTTCCATTATTGCTGCACATAAAGTAATATTACAAACTTAATCGAAGCAATAATTATACCCTTTACACGGGATATCTGACCAATATTCTGACAAATGATAGTCAAAGTGGTAGTCGCATAGCTCGATACAAGCCCCGAATAGAGGACTGTGAAGGGTCAAAAACGATGACAAACTCCGACCATTTCAGGTAAAACCATTTTTAAGTATTGTATACACACTCATGGGCCCAGTTACACGATGGACACATACAAATCATCAGGGATACTTAGAGCCACCAGTACAGGGTATACCATAATACCCCCAATTGGCTTAGTCCGAATCATCGATATAGTTATCCTATAAACGGTCAGCGTCTATTACGACTGTAATGCCATGGGGGACCCGACTACAGCGTTAAAGCTGGTATGGGCGGAAGTAAAGAGCACCGCCTCTGACGTAAGAGCGTTCAAATTTGCCAGTGGTTCCCATGACGCTACGCGGCGACGCTCATGCACGTGCGTGCTTTTTCTAAATACGAACATTGCTTGCCCTTCACTTCCGAAAACTCACTTCTGCCAAGATGGCAGCCTCCATGTAGTTTCCGTCTGGTGCCCGCTATTGTCCGTCTAGAGGTTATGATAATTATGTATTATGGTCCGAATACGGGTGATTCACAATAGCGCGCCCTCAAGAGTTTGCAACGAGTTTGCCAATCACAATGCGCGGAATCTGTAGACCCAATGCACTTTCCAAACTCTTGAGGGCGCACTATTGAGAATCGCCCGTATTTACTGGTACACGAGGGTTCAAATTATACAAACTCTATGGGGGCCTTAATGTGTAATAGCTATAGCAGAAGATGATACGGTGGGAGATATTTCCCATAAATCTAAATTTTTGCCCGAACCCAATAGACCTGCAGGCCTATTAGGTCACGACGTTAAGATCAAAAATTTACAGAGCAAAGCAAAGCAAAGCAAATTATGTGAAGAAGATATTTTTTGAATCTTATCAAACATCTTGATTAGATAGAAATGAACCTACAGCTATGTCTAAAGCCACGCCACGCTATAGGGTGCGTTCAATAAACATCCCCCGGTCTACTCCGGTCCGCTCTGACGTCATTACCCCTAACTCACCCAGCATGAGAGCAGGGTCACTAAGGGGTAATCCTGGTCTACCCGGGAAGCTAAACGAACGCATCAATAGAACCTTTATCTAGTGTTGTATCTATATCATGATTTAGGTGTTTTGTGAGTGGTTTTTTTTCTCGAAATTGAGAATTAGAAATAAATTGTCCTCCATGCATTTCTTATTTCCCCTAAAAAGAATCGTGCACGACCATTAAAGAATATCCCGTTTCCCAATCCGACCCCACAGCATGAACGTCGGTCATTATACCGACTATACCGTAGTCTTGTAGGCCTATTTTGTATCTCCATTACTTACAGAAAGCATACCGGTAGCATGCAGCCGACCATGGGCCCTATAGGCGGTAGTTTTCCTCGGCTGCTTATGCGAGCGCCAAAACTATATCATCCGATTGACAGAGAACACAAACATTACCCCCCCCCCATGTTCTTCACTTCCAATGCTCCAAATTCGCAGTTGAATTGACAGCTGAGTCTAACGATCTTTACTGTGGATATCAAGCATAGCATAGATAGGGTAATAGTTACATAATAGGAACAACTGCAATTTGTGGCCGTTGGGGCATGGTGCATGCAATCTGCCCGTTATAAGTCGGTGAAAGTTTGTTTTGGATCTGATATTCATTCTTCGATCCTAGCTTGACCTTTCTGGAAGACAGATTTTTGTAATAGGTTTTGTAATAGGTTCCAAACAAGGATTCATTTTGAGATGTGGTCAATCTAAGTCGGTACACATTTTTGCAGAAAATTATGCCACAACATGATAGCTTCCATCAAGAGATATGGACCCCTAGACGATGATGACTTTGTTTTTGCATGTTTTTTTGGAATTACTTTAACTTAACGATTGCAAAGATTCAGTTTGCAAAAAAATATTTCCGGTCTTAGTCCAGGCTCTTGTAGGACTCTCTCGTCCTCTTGTGCCGCATGAAGAAGTACACGCCGAGCAGACTCAGGGCGACGGCTACCAGGCAAGCCACGATGATGCCCACCACCATGCCCGCCTTGCTGCCGCTGGCTTGGGTGGTGCCCGGCGGCGCGTTGGTCGGCTGGTCCTCGGCGCACAGTTCCTCTGCATGGAAACGGGCAAGGGGTTGGAGGGGAACCAGTGGTTTATGTCTGTGGCTGTGTCTATAGTGTCTAGTGCGATTTATGTAACGTCAGCAGAATGCATGAGCAACAGCGGCATCACACGTCTTAGATCAACAACGGTAGCAGCCCCCCCAAAACAAAACCAACAGCAACCGAGTGCAGCAAACAGCAAACACAACTGAAACCGCAGCAATTGCAGCAGCAAGACGAGCAAAACCAGCAGCTGCAACAGCAGTGGTTGCAGCAGTCACTGCAGCGAGGGTAATGTCAACAACAGTAAACACGCGACAAACAGAAAATACAAGAGCAACAGTTGCGCACACTTGCCAACACGGACTTAAAATAATATCCCACAGATATACCTATCGGTATCCATACTGGCGCACAGCAGCTGCGGGGCTAAATGGTAAATTTGATGGAGCCCGCCTTTTTTGGAAAAACAATAGGGCGCCGCCATGACGTGAGCAAAGCTGAGCGCACTTTTGGGAATAGCACGCTAGTCGGGTCCCCCACCCTGTGCGGTATCCTGACGTCGGATACAATAGGCTCATCAGCCCGTTTATCGCATAATTCTTAACACCTGTGGTTGACCGCCTGGTAACCCACCATCGCCTCCCCCTCCCCCCCCCCCACCAATCGATCGTCAACCCTGGTTTGGTCACCTACCTTCGCCGAAGTCGCCCTTCTGGGCCGACTGGTCTGCGAAGGGCTGATACTTGATGTCCAGCAGACTCATGTGCACCAACTCCATCTCGATCTCCCGTCGATTGCAACTGAACGTCTTGCCGATCTCGGCACAGACGCCCAGCACCTCTGGATCGCTGATCACGGCCTCGCCAAGTTCGCCTGGGAGTTGTTTGGGGGTGAGCAGAAAATAATGCCGTGCACTCTGCGTTAATCCCCGCACAACTTCTACCATCTTTTACTATATGAACGCCCCCCAGTGCTACACTGTAAACACGCTGATCACGGCCTGGCCAAGTTCGGCCTGGCCAAGTTCGCCTGGGAGTTTTAGGGGTTTGCAGAATCATGCAGAAATACCTTACGCTCTACACTAGGTCTCTTGTCAAAAAGATCATCGGTTGAGTGCCGGTTGAATTCATCCGACCGATAAAATTTCCCCCGGTAGAAAGCCGATTGTACTGGGGACTCTGCGGGGTGAACAATTCACGATGGCTATCCGGTGGAAACGACATCGGACGGGTCAAATCATCCGATACCCATCCGATGATCTTTTTGACAAGATGCCTTATATCTGTGGCAAGCTTCGTGTTTCCTAGGACCCTGTGAGATTGCGTCTGCCAAAATCAGACAGAAACTTTTCCCGATTAGGTCAGTCCCAGCAATGAACTCTTTTGGCCAAAGGGTTTTCGCAGTGTGAGGGAGATCGATCACAACCTTTCTTTCAATTACATTTATGTATACATGTAGTCCTTTATTTTGTCGGACCCGCATTCAGTTTTATAATATGTGACCCGGCACAGCAACATGAGGAATATCCCTCAAACACTTTTTGAGTAAACAACGCCTAAAGTCAAAGTATCTTCTCAATTCGATTAAAAATCAATTTTTTTTTCTATTTTTTTCCCGGAAAGTTAATGTATTGGAGGACATTTTTATATCATTTGAAACTTAATGGTACACTCTGTCACATCATTAGAAAATCTCACAATCTCAAAAGTGGGTGTTATTTCTCATTATGATGTGCCGGGTCAGATAATGTGCTCCCCGAACTGCTGTAGCCGAGGTTTACAAAGATTGACTGTTGGCCTCTGAATGAGAGATCTGAGAGGTTGTGATCCTTTGAGATATACGGCAGTTATTAATGCTTGAATGCTTCTGGCTGGCGCCCCGACATCCGGGAAGGAATACTTGACTATTAATTTTGGGAAGGCCACCATCTAAGGGCTGGATTGATGGTAAGAGTGCTGGTACGCAAAACCAGAGGTCTCTCGTTCAAATACCGGTCTTGTCAAAATAGTTTCTTTGCCTTTTTTGTTTTTAATTTGCAAAATCAACTTATTTTGAATCAATATAAAAAACATAAGCCAACATGCGGTCTTATAAATTGTAATATTCTTTTTTTTTCAGAATTAAGGGATGAATGACGTGCGTTCTAATTGGCACACCCTTTGCGAATAGCAGCAGCTGTAAGTGGGACCACAGTCGCTGCATGCACCGACTGCACCCACCTTCCTGTTGGGGGCTTTGGAAGAAGGGCTCCTCGTATTTCCAGCGGAAGTCCACGCCGCTCAGCCGGTACATGCCGTCGCCGTTGGCGTCCGCCCCGAAGTCGAAGCGGACCGACCAGTCCTCGTTGTCGGGCAAGCCTAGGGCGAACTGACGGGCGGCCCCGCTGCAGTTGCCCGAGGGCACGGCGGTCGTCGTGAAGGGGATACCCGCCGTGTCCATCTGCGGGACGAGGAGTTGATTTTTTAGTTGCTTTTGGGCGATCTTGGTGATTCGTCTGTGCCTTTAGACCGATATGGTGAATTCCCCCTTTCAATGGTGAAAGGAGACCGCAGGAGTTGCCGCCTGCGAACTGGTATTTTTTTTTTTTTGTGCGAAATGGGGACTTCAGCTCTGGTTTTGGACTTCGGTCTAATTCTTGGCCCCTATTGCGTTGCTATGGGTAACGAAGAGCTTCACATCACTGTGTTTATGTTGATTTTTATCTCCGGCCTTCCCGAGTCCCTCTCTATCTCCTTCTTTCTCTAGCCCTTAACCTTGAGTGGCTTTTCAACCTTGTTTTGGGCGGGAAAAAAATCTTTTTGAAAAAAAAAAATCACTGTTTTTATGGGTGAGATTAATCGTCTGCCGAGCTGGACAGCAAACATTCACATTCAGTGACAAACCACAAACTGTATTTTTCTGGTTTGTGTGGCGGGGAATCCTGAGATCGAGTCTGGTCCGGAGCTCAGTGGAGAGCCGTGCATAATGTTATATAACCCGAGGACAGACACCATTGGGTGACTGAGCATATCAATGCATGACTACGGCTCCAACGCACACAAGAGCCTGGAAGCAGCTATACCATGTGGCCGCAGTCGATTTCCCCATAGACCTGTGTGTAATTTCCGGCCGTAGCCACAACTTTCCGACTGCGTAACACACACACACAATCATTCACGAAGCCTGATGAGCTAGCTGGTACGCGGATTCGTAAACCGCTTACTTGGTGTTCAAAATGGCGTGGTGATGACGTGCAAGTGTAAGGTCTGGCTGTGGTGGATTTCGGTGTCAACAGTTATCGGTGGATCCGTGCAAGTGAAAGCGTGAAAAACGGGTCTTTACGTGACAATAGCCTATTATATAATAAAAACATTAACCTTCGAAATATTTGGACATTATGATGACTGACAACGCTGAACAAGCAAGGACTATGTTTAAGGCAAAGTAATGGTAATGGATGAGCATGGATGCTTTGGCAATCATAGCCATGCTGATAGCAAGCACTCCTGTTTTTTATGTTCGTGTCTGTTGACACCATCAATTCGTTAAACGCTTGCAGGAACATGCCGGATGCCGGTAAGAGTGTGCTGCCACCAAGAGTCGAAACAATGCCAGGCCTGAAGGGGGGAGCCCTGCTGTGACATCAAGCAGTAAAGACCGTGGCCGTATCCTCTATTGCAAGCAACGTGTACAAGAAATCGGCTACAACCGCCTATATACATCTTGCTTCCCTATAACCCCGTAGTCGTAGCTGGCAGATCGGCACAGGGCCCGGATGCGAGGGGTTTGCTTGAGTATAGAAGTCCAGCCCCTCTTGGTGTGGTATCATGCCAAATGGTAGTGTGGAGTGAAGCACTAGAGTGAAGGCATTATGGAATCGTAACTGTGGGGATGCGGTGGGAGCAGAGGTCGCATGAAGGTCCAGTGAATGTCCCGAAGGTTTCCCAGTGACACTACCGATGGGAGGCCGATGAAAACTCTCGATCTATAGGCCTATAGGGTTACCTCTCCGGCGGTGTTGTTATACTGGATATCGATGCGTAGGTAAAACTGCATGAGTATGCAGATGCCGTCTGTACCGTTCACTGCGTACCTAAGAATTGTCCAAGTATAAAACCGAGCAGTAAACCATTAACTCACGGATAAGCCGTGCAGTCGCATGAGCTACTATAGCATCTCATTCGTACCACTCATACGGTCATACGTACGAGATATGAATCGTAATTTCTAAGATCGTGCATCACATACAGAAACCAATAGACAGAGGGGAGAAGACTCTCGCTCGCTCTCTCTTCCCTCTCTTCCCTCTCCCTCTCTTCACTCTCTTGATCTCTCTCTCCTCTCCCTCTCCTCACTCTCTCGCTCTCTCTTTCTCTCTCCCTCTCCCTCCCCCTTCTCCCTCTAAGAGAGAGCCGCGAGAGAGAGAGAGAGAGAGAGAGAGAGAAAGGAAAACAGATATTGAGATAGAGAGAGAGGGGGACTGAGGGATAGAAAAGGAACGAAGGGAGAGGGAGGAGGACATTGAGAAAGAGAGAAAAAAAGAGAGGACAGCGAGAGACCTGCAGGCAGCTTGAGGGATAGACAGACAGACACAATTATAGATAGTGCTTCAACTGAAATTGTTTTCCACAAGAAAAAAAAGAAGAAGACAAAAATAGAGGACCGCGAACGACCGTCTTTACTTGGCAGCGGGCGGACGCGGCGTCGTCGGGAGAGTGGTCCTTCCCGACGGCACGGTGGTCGGCGGCGCGGCCGAGGAGAAGTTGCCGGTCGAGTTGTCGGTGGTGGCGGGCGCGGTGGCCGTGCCGTTGGGGGCCGTGGTCTGGGCGGCGTCGGTGCTGGCGACGGCCGCGGTGGTGGCGGCACCGGCAGTTGTGGCCGCCGTGGAAGCCGCCGTGGAAGGCGCGGTCCCCGAGGTGGCCGTGGTCACGGTGGCCGTGGTCCCCGCGCTGGTGGTGGGCGTCCCCGTGGCTGCGGTCGTGACGCCGGTAGTCGGTGCTTCCGTCGTGGTAGCATCTCCATGCCTGACTCCTGAAACTGACCGCGGGGAAAGCTGATTCATTATCAAATTTTCCACAACAAAATAGTATATGCAATTTTAATGACCTACACTTAGACCTACTAATTGACATATAACACCGGATAGGTAGGTCCGATATCGACAAATGAGGTATCAAAATGTGCGCAAGACAACAGGGGAAAAAGTCAAAAAGCGAAAATCCAAAAAAATATTAGCGGTCGCGATGCAGTAATAAAACATATGGAGGCTCTAGTGCAGGGACTGAACAAGTGCTAACCTGGCGGTCATACTCGCCTCCGAGCCCCCCTTTAGTACAGGGACTGAACAAGTGCTAACCTGGCGGTCATACTTGCCTCCGAACCCCCCTTTTAGTACAGGGACTGAACAAGTGCTAACCTGGCGGTCATACTCGCCTCCGAGCCCCCCTTTAGTACAGGGACTGAACAAGTGCTAACCTGCCGGTCATACTCGCCTCCGAGCCCCCCCCCCCGCCCCCCTTTAGTACAGGGACTGAACAAGTGCTAGCCTGGCGGTCATACTCGCGTCAGTTGCAATGAGACTTCCAAATAGAAAATCCAGAATTAAATCCGGACGCGTTAATTAATTAAGCCTCACGAACACAAGGACCTCTGAACTCGTAATGAATGTCGGAATATCCTGAAAATGTGGAGGAACTGTTTGACGAAATGCAGCGCGCTCCTTCCCGTACAGTACAGTGTACATAGCTGACTCTGACCATTGTAAGGTTCTTCAGTGAATTATCTCTTGCGCAAGAGATGAACAAATATTATGAGTGTCACCTTCATGACTTCGTGCGTTAACCCCGAAAAGTCCGATGAAATGAGAGTTTGCCCTGTACCCTATATAGGCCTACGCAATAAGCACTGATTGTCCAGGGCTTATTGCGTGAGTATAGGGTAATTGCATTACAAACTCCCCTGACGACGGGCAGAGTACACACTACCAGAAACGTTGAGTTATCGACTCTTTTCAGGGCCATATACTCCCTTCTGGAAAAGAGAAGTGCTACATGGTGTCACCGCAAAATCTTCCATCAATGAAGGTTTAGGCTCGGGCTCAGGCTTCGTCTCCGTCTGGCAAAACCTGGAAATGCAGGTTGTGGTTTGTTTCCGAATTTGAAGGTTTGTTGGCTAGATATAGCTACACGGTATTCCCCCAAGAAACTGGGGCCAAACGCTTGTTTTTAGATACCTGTGATATTATAACGAGTAAGAAAAATATGACTTAAGTATAAGCCCGAGCCGGCCTAAGCCTTCATTTCTAAAGCGGCCTTTAACACCGAGACTCTCAAAACGATTGCTTTGCACGCACTTCCAGATAGAAGGAAACACCGACCATAGAGCACACCGATGCAGTTATTATCGAACTGGATACAAAAAGGATTAAGCCCCTATCTTATGGACGGTTAATATTAAGAAGGGATTAAGAAGAACAGGCGATATCCTTACCGAGACAGAGCGCCAAAAAAACGCCCAGAAAGACACGTCGTCCCGCCATGGTGTACGTGAAGGTCGTTGTGTCGTCCGTCGATCTTTGCTGAGCCTGTGCCTCGGACTAAAATGGCGGCCGCACGCCAGGGTCTCTGATGTGGAACTCAACCCCGCTCGACTTTGGTATCACTTGGGGAAAAGGGGGGGGGGAGTATCTCTCGGTGAGATAAGGCTTCTTGTTTGTTCAACCCAACCCGCGAGGATGGTATTATTTGCTCAACGTCGTGATAATGGGGCAGTTTTTCTTCTTTCAATGAGGTAGGCCTATACGCCGTTGGAATAGCTATCACGCACGGTGTGGTCGTCGGTTTGCTAACTCGTGTCAGGTGGTGGTGATGTTGGGCCGCATAGTTAGGTTTGGCACGATCCACCTTAACCCTCGCGTATACCGACGCCAATGTACAGAGTCCGAAGGTCCGACCTTAAAGGTCCTATATGGAATTGGTAAAAGTCTACAGATTGCCACAGATTGGGTGTTAAACCATTTTAATTCCAAATTCCAAAAAAGAAATCCTGGGAATGTTTTAGCTCAAATGGTAATCTGAGAAAGTAGAAAAGGGCAAAAAAATGCTTTTTGCACCGTTCTGTCCGTACCGGTAATGTAAAAAGTAGTTTATTACTCGCGAGTAAAAACTATTTGTTGATGTCAATGAGTGAAGATTTCTCGAGAAATACAGCACCCCAGACCGTAAGATTTCAACATGATAATTCTATCGTGGCCACCTATACAATCTGTGTAACTTAGAAGGAAATCTGTGGATATAACTATTTCCCGATCTTCACAATGATGTATTAATTGAGCCTTTAAACAATTATCGACGTTTTTGGTCGCAGTCCAAGCCATCAGCGGTGCTGATGCAACGGCATAAATAAAACTCGCGCAGCTTAAAGCCCCTACACAACATCGGTCTAGGTCAAAGAATAGCATCCATATGTTGTCTGATCCAACATATGGATGGAATATCACACCTGTGAAAATTTCAGCTCAATCCGCCAACCGAGTCTCGAGACAATAGTGCAAACAGCTTCATTTGCTTTGCGAAAAAAAACAGCATTCAACGCCGTACTGTTCCAAAAATAGTTTAGATCTCTGTGAGACGTAAACTGTTTCTTTTATTCATTTCTCCCAAAATACAACATTTTAGGCAGAAATATTTCAGTGAGAGGTTTCTACTATAACCATCTTAAAACTGTATACGTTTCAATTAAAATCTGTGAACATTTCTGTTTTTCGATCTTACCAATGTTGTGTAGGGGCTTTAACAACACTCCCGGTAATCATACCACCAACACTTTCAACCCGACATTGGACTAAATATTGCCTGGTAACAAAATCGGGGGATCCACGAAAGCCATACTGTGTCACGTCAATCTCCCATAATTTCTGATGAGAACAGACCAGGTATGAGATACACGATAATTGGGCAAAAACGACTTTTCCCCTCTGCATATCCTGCCATGTGATGCCCAGGAAGTGACGACATTCCAGCCGAGGTCATCCCAAAGGAATCGCTTCCACCAGGATCCCGCCAATCATGGTCATTCTGGCTGTGTCTCAAATCGTCTGCGTGCTGGAATCGGCCGGTGCAAGGTCCTAACGGCCAAAATGGGGTTTTGGTTTCGACAATAAAGGTCAACCAGTATGTGAATATGGAGAGAAGGAGACCTTGAGTCATCTCCTGGAATGCCCATTTCTGCCCAATCCCTGTGCCTAAGCTGACCTTACTACACTCACGCCTAATGGGGTCGCCTGCGTCCAGTACCGGTGTAACGATCTCAGACGGGCCCCCGTGCTGAGTTGAGCCGTGACGTCACTTGCTCACCTCAGCACGTTGCAGCAACGTTCTCAGCTGCTATCAGCGTGCTCAGATGAGTCAGTGAACCAAGCACCTGGGGGCGCCCTTCATTTGACTGTTGTTTATGATTATCCGTGAACAACACAGTTTGTAAAACTATATTTTGCTTTTGATTGTATAAAGCCAATCGAATGATGCACCCTCATTACGGGGGAACAATTGTAGCATTTCTTCCCCAATGTAAAACTCCAAGTTCTAGGCATAGGCACCGTACTGGGTTGTTGAACTACGGGTCAACTACGGGTCAACGTACGTGCCTGAAAGCGCTGGCCGTATCGACTCAGCATGGCCTTCAAAATGGACAACTTATACGCACACTTCGCATGACGTTTTTATCCATTATGGTAACGGTCTCATCTGAGCATGGGGCCCGGATCAGACCGTTACACTGCGTGGACACATCCAATATCACGACTAATTCACGACATCGACCGCGACAATAGCCACGACATCACTGCCACTATAATAGGGTCCCTACCACTACAGCCGTCGCACCCAAATGCCATCTTTACTGTCGTGCCACCGCACCAGGCGATGGGGAAGTCATAACACTCGCAACAGATCCACACATTTCCAAAGAAAAAAACAACATCTGCTTATTATATTCTCTCTTGTGTAATATCATACAAAAAAACCCAATAAACTCTGTGTATAGATAGATCGACCCTTTGGGTAAAACGACATTTAGTATACGCGAATAGCTTATGAAAGTTGTGCACAAAAACTATACATATCAAAGTTCATCATTATAATTATACTCTCGATTTTTTTTTCAAATAATTATTAGAATTTGTCTATTGAAAAAAGAAACAACTTGTTGGCATGGACCTAGCGCTCTCAATTTTGAAAAGTGTGGTTTGACTGTGAATAAAATCTTACAGTATCCAGCTACAAAATAGCCCACACCCATGGTGTCACCAAGTACTCTCTAAATGACTGTGACCCGGCACAGCAACATGAGGTTATCCCACCAAAACACTTTTCGAGTAAACAACGCCTGAAGTCAAAGTATCTTCTCAATTCGAAAAAAAAAAAAAAAAGTTTTTGTATTTTCGGAAAGTTAATGTATTGGAGGATATTATGTTCAAAGCATTTTTCCGAAATCCGTCTCTAAATGTTGAAAAAAGGAGGATTTCGGGGGAGTGTTTGTGTACTGTTTTCATAAAAAAATGTAAAGATCCTGCCTTTTTGAATGACCGCTTTCGAGGAGTTAGAATGGTGCTGCTATATTGTGTCTGGTACCAAAATTAATGAACGAGCGAAGTCCCCTTGTACTATTTACAACAAAGTTCACACGGAAATAATTTTGATATCATTCGAAAGCTAATGGTATACTCTTTCACATCATCAGAAAATCTCAAAATCTCAAAAGTGGTGGTTATTCCTCATTATGCTGTTCCGGGTCACATTTTCTCTCTTTGTGTGAGTGGATGGATGGGAAATTTCCGCTCACCATGGGAAGCACTATCTGGGCTTCAGCCGGGTAGCTCATGAATAATTCAACAAAGTGACGTAGAAGTGAAGTGAATATCTTAATAGGTACATGTACACTGTACATTGTGCAGTATCATTATACGTCATAATGTTGAATTATTCATGATCTACCCGGCTGGAGCCCAGATATTGCTTCTCAAGTTGTTCATATACGTCATAATGTTGAATTATTCATGACCTGCCCTGCTGGAGCCCAGATAGTGCTTCCCGCTCACCATCATGGACGGCTGTTTCCTCCTCAATACTCAACCAATAATTTCTTTCAACACGAAACACTATCACTATGTGTAACATGGTCAATCCGCACCGTGTAATGTCGGTAACTATTAGTACTGAGAGTGGACAGGCGGACACATGATAAGTTGACCTCATCTAGTATCGAGTGGTCTCATAATGCAATAATTGCTCTGTGTATAATTATAGAAAAAGGCACCGACGATAATCTACGCTAGAACTACGTGTGGGAGCAGCAATGAGCTTATTCCGTTAACTCCTTCATCAGACACTCCTTAATTTCCGAGTACTATAGAGCTTTAGTACTTCCATACCGCCGATGTTGGGGGTCTGTGGTGACACCGTGTGTGAACAATCTCTCCAGCGAGTGGGCGTGGCTCTGAGAAGAGCAGCGGATACCCCAGTGTCCCTGCTGCTCTCTCTCTCTCTCTATAGCTCCTAAAAAACGGGCACGGGGGAAATTCTGCTCGAAACGTCCATTAAAAAAGGCTCCTTTCTGCGCCACACTCGCTCAGAAAAGCGATCATGCACACGGTGTCACCTCCGACATCTTCCATTTTAAAAGCCAGTTTTAAATCCTATATGTACAGCGAGATAAAAAAAAAATCATAGTTATATAGCCCACACTAACTAAGCAGCAACTCAATCCGACTGTTTCCTAAAAAAAATGGTTTGAAATGAGAAAACTACCAAGTCACCTCCAGAAGACTTGTTCTAAATGAACTTGAGAATATCACATAATGACCAACAAGTTTGGAAGAATGAATATGCTTTTCGCAACGGCAACTTCTTCATCGTAGGCAGTGATTCATCTACTATATTTCAAATCTTCCGTTGACGTATAGGAAAAGCAGACGCACTCTGCCCAACTGGTTCGTCTCTGGGTGCTGTCTTCAGGTTAGTCAGCTCATCTGAATCGGCCTTCGTGGCACAGTCTTCCAAGGCGAGCTAGTAAGTCTCCATCAGGTTGTAAGTGTCGCCCGAGCGCACCCTGTGCTTCCTGGCGTAGTAGCAGAAGCCGGCGATGAAGAGGAGAGAGGCACCGAACAGGCAGATGAAGGCGACGCCCACGAACATCCAGGTGGGGTCGGGGGCCGGCGGGGCACTGGGTGTCGCCGCCGGAGGGTAGGGGCAGGCGACGCCTGGCGAGGGGAAGAGGGGGGTACCGGTACGGGATTGCGGATGAGGGGAGGAGAGAAGATTGGAAGACGTGAGTCACGAGAAGCCATGGGGGAGAGAGATCCATCACAGATAATGTCTGCCGTCGAGGAGAATGTAATTCGATGAGGGTCTGCCCTGCTCGACGTAATAAGCATCGAGTGCCCAGTGCTTTGCCCGATGCCCAATGAAGACATTTTAAGGCAGCTCGGGCGGGGTTCGAACCCGCGACTCCTGCTTTCTAGTGCAGACGTCTTGGTCTCGGACGAGATCCAACTTACCAGAAGGATTCTAATACTGTGGTAATTCTTTAGATAGGCCTTGCCGTTAGCTGCTGTGCTCAACTCTCTACGGGTTGAAGTGGGGCCAATCCACCCCTACCCATCCCTA
The DNA here is from genome assembly GCA_949987565.1 of Luidia sarsii. Taxonomy (NCBI): domain Eukaryota; kingdom Metazoa; phylum Echinodermata; class Asteroidea; order Paxillosida; family Luidiidae; genus Luidia; species Luidia sarsii. The sequence goes on from OX465116.1 coordinate 10,952,347, forward strand.
TCCAACTCAATCGAACCCAACCAAAACCCTATTCTACCCACCCAGCCCAATCAGCTTTGTATTAGTTGTTGCACTCAACTTTGTAGGAGTTGAAGTGAGGCCAACCCAGCCTATACCCATCCCTACCCAACCCAATCCAATTGACTGGGAATATTAGAAAAAATATAAAACAACATAGAAAAAGGCAAAGAAAAATTTGACTGAACCGGCATTTCAACCTAAGACCTCTGGATTAACGTACCAGCGCTCTTCCATCTGAGCTATCCAGTCCTTAGATGCCGGCCTTCCCTAAAAGTCAACTAGTCTTTCAGACGTTCGTCTTTGCAGTCAGAAGCAATTCAACCATTAACTGCCGTATATCTCCAGGGATCACACCCCTGCTTTCATTTAAGATGCAAGCAACTAATAATTGTAAACCTGGCAACGTCAGCTCGCGGATCACAAAGAGTGGATGTAGCTTTTTCAAATCAAGTCAAACAAACTAAGGAAAAGCTGGGAACTGGGAACTGGGAACTGGGATATCTTTTGAACCAATTAAACAATTGACAAAGAAAACTTTGACCGTGGACCGCGGGACTTGAACCCGAGACCTCTGGATTATCAATTTAACATAATTATACCAGTGCTCTGGTAAATGATATGATTCAGTTATTGAACGTAACCGATGAATAGTTGCCAATCAACCAACCGACCTTCTCCGAAGTCCCCGCCGCTCGCCTCCGCAAACGGCTGCATCCTCACTTGGGTCAGGCCCACCTCCACCTTCTCGTTGGCGTCCGAACGGACGTCGGCAGAGGCGCAGGAGAAGGACTTCCCTGAGGGCGCCCTAACGCCGGCGAGGGCCCCCCGCGGATCGGCCAACAAAATGTACGTGAGCTCTCCTGCGAGACGTCAAAAAAATCAACCGGGAAAAGGTCAACACTGCTATGTACTCAGAACGCAAAGATAATGGTGTCACGTTTGAGGCAACCGTGCCGCGCAACGACACATTCTTTCATAAAATAGATTGATCGGGATTTATGACAAAATAATAGGCTGTATCATCGTGTGATTTGGAGGGGAATTATCCCCAATTGGAAAATATACAAGTAGTTTAAACAATGTATCGGATGTTGATGATATTCAGGCAAGCAATTAACTTGTGGGTTAAACAAGACGACCAATCTCACTTTAAATTTATCGGTTTTTGTTTTTCCTTTCCACGGCACAACGGCTCTATATACCACGCAAGGTGCAAGCCGTGCACGGCTCGCAGACCGCACCGCTGCCATACCACACACAATAGCCTGTGTTCGTACATGTGTACGAACCTGTACGCAGCTGTCTTGGACGCCCTCCAAGACAAGACGCGCGTACGACATAATACGCACGCAAGTTACGGGCGGGGCGTGGTGCACAGCATGCGTATAACCGGATCAACGAGGCTGCATTTCAATCGATGTTGCACAAAGCACCATACTAGTACTAGGCCGGATTTTGTTTTCTTAATCAGCGACCAACGCCTTGGTCCAGGCTACCAGGAAGCTGCACCTTTGCCCGTGGAGTTCAGGAGGATCCCGTAGTTGAGCCGGAAGGTGAGCGCGCTCAGCTCGTAGGTCCCGGAGTCGGCGTCCGAGACGAAGAGGAAGGAGAGGCGCCAGGGCGGGCTGGGTTCCCACACGGTGAAGGCCAGCGAGAAGGACCGCTCGCCCCGCTGCAAACAGTCGCCCGAGGAGTTGGCCGACGGCGGCACGGCGAACCGGAACGTCTCCAGCTGCGTCGAGGCGGAGAGAAGATTACGAGGACATGGTAGCAGCGTGATGAGCACAAGACACGTACGGATTTTTTGTACTGATCAGAGGGGGAACAAATTAATGTGGGAGTGATAATGAAGTGAACGGAAACGAGGTATTATCAAAGCCCTATCCACACTGGACATTTTGGGGGGACTAACCGAGCAAAAATGGGTAACTTGACCATTAGTTTTTAAGTCCAGTGCAGACAGCCCGGGAAGTTTTCCTCCAGGGTAAGTTCCCTGCTCGACCGAATGGGTGATGTTAACCGACTCACTTCTGCTCGGTTAAATTGACCTGGCGCGGATTTCACAAGATGCAAGTTGAAAGTGCCCACACATCGTGGGTTTTGTGTGTCGCTCATCGTCGTCTTGCGGTTGACCGTAAGGTAGCATGGGTTTGATGAAATGGACCACAGGTCAGCTTAACCGAGTCGAAAGTCCAGTGCGGACGCGACGTCTCATGCATTTTGTATTGAGTAGGTCAGTTACGTTTAACCCGTCGTTGCAGTTATCTACCCACGTCTATAATCCAAGTGCGGACGCCGGTAATAAGATTCACCCATTGGAATGTTACTCACTGTCTCGGTGAAAAAAAATTCAGTGCGAACACGGCTTTAGTATTAAAACAAAATATTATACGAATCAATCATACACTGGGGTTGAAATGGCGTCTGACTGACATAACACGTGTGCAAGAGGGGTCTGAAAACTGAGTGACCGATCCTGACAACCGTTCGTTTCTACCTGCCATCTTCCACTTCAACACGATAAGTGTACATTGCTCCAAATCCTTGATCAATCCCGAGGAGTATCATCACAACCATGCCCCAAAAACCGACGAAATCTGTGAGTGAACCCGAGCTACCCCCAGTGCTATCGCCGCAGGCTAGAACGTGCACGCAGGGGAAATAAGCCCTATATGTTATACTCACTTGTCTGTTGGTGTTGTAATAAGTCACGTTGACGTTAGCCACGAACTGCATCTTCTGGCAGGCCTGGCCGTCCTTGTCCACGACCTCCCAGACGGGGGGCGGCGTGGGCGTGGTCCGCTGAGTGGGTGCGGCGGGGGCGGTGGCAGTCGTGAAGGGCGTGGGCGTGGCTGCGGGCGTGGTTGCGGGGATGGGCGTGGTCGGTGGCTGGGTTGCGGGGTTGGGCGTGGTCATGGGCGTGGGCGTGGGCGTGGGCGTGGTTTTGGGCGTGGTCGCGGGCCTGGTCGTGGGGTTGGGCGTGGCCATGGGCGTGGTCATGGGCGTGGTCATGGGCGTGGTCATGGGCGTGGTCATGGGCGTGGTCATGGGCGCGGTCGCGGTTGTGGGCCTGGCGGGTGAAAGCGACGATGGCGAGGCCGGTGCTGCCGTCGTCTCCCGCGGCGTCGTCCCTGGGATGCGGGTGGTCGCCATAGTTGTGGGGGTCGTTGGGGCTAATGGGGTCGTGGTCCCATTGCCGTTGGTCTCTGCGCAGCATGCAACTGACATGGTGGGATTTAACAAAAAATAAAACACTATCAAAAAGTGACAGTACAGCCACCCAAGGACACACACTGAAGGTTGGTCCCTTCCTGACATCCGTTTTGAAATGAAATACGCCAAAGTATACAAGGTTTGGGGGCCACAGGTTTTTTTTATCATCTATTATTCGGCGTTGAACGACCCATCGTCAGAGACAAGAAAGCGTATTTGTGACCCGGCACAGCGACATGAGGAATATCCCACCAAAACACTTTACGATTAAACGACGCCTGAAGTTAAAGTATCTTTACAATTCGATTACAAATCAATTTTCTTTTTGGGGTATTTTCGGAAATGTTAAGTATTAGAGGATATTATATTTTGATATCATTTGAAAGCTAATGATATACTCTTTCACATCATTAGAAAATCTCAAAATCTCAAAAGTGGGGTTATTTCTCATTATGCTGTGCCGGGTCACATTTAAGATTGCTATAGACCAAAGGCCACGCCTATAAACAGCCAGTCATCCACAGACTGCGCATGCAATGCTCCGCAGCCAAAAAAAAATCGCACCGGGAAAAAAACCCACACAAGTTTGTTTCGCAAACGACGTGCCATGGGTCAGCCACCATCTGGAAGCTTCTCGGGCACCGAGAGCATAAACAAAATGAGGAAAAAGGGGGTTGCTCTCGCGCCGTTTGGAGGAGTTCCAGTTATTTTCCCAGAAGCCACGGGCAGCTTTAAGCCCTCCACAACATTGGTAAGATCGAAACACAAACATGTTCTCAGATTTACATGAAACTTATACGGGTTGAAGATGGTTATAGTAGAAACCTTTCACTGAAATATTTCTGCCTAAAATGTTGTATTTTGGGAGAACAAAATAACAATTTAAGCAACTTTAAGCGACTAATACACAGTTGTTGCGGACTGCTCACATTATAGTCAAACAAACTGACAAACTGACTGGGAACTTTCCAACCATTTTACCATCTGAGCTATCCAGCCCTTAGACGGCGGCCTTTCCAAATTGTGAACTTGTTTTTGTTTTTTTGTTTTTTTGTATGGGGCGCCATTCAGAAGCATTTAATCAGCAAGCCTAAATGATCAAATGCAAATCTGGAAAATATGTGACCCAGCACAGCGACATGAGGAATATCCCACCAAAACACTTTTCTAGTAAACAACGCCTGAAGTCAAAGTTTCTTCTCGATTCGAAACAAAAATTGTATTTTAAATTAATGTATTGGATGATTTAATATCCAAAGGATTTTTCCGAAATCCGTCTCTAAATGTTGAAAAAACGAGGATTTCGGGGGAGTGTTTGTGTACTGTTTTCATGCAAATGTAAAGTTCCTGCCTTTTTGAATGGCTGCTTTCGAGGAGTTAGACTGGTGCTGCTATATTGTGTCTGGTACCAAATGAACGAGCGAAGATCCCTTGTACTATTTACAACAAAGTTCACACGGAAATAATTTTGATATTATTTGAAAGCTAATGGTATACTCTTTAACATCATTAGAAAATGCCCAGTACTCCTTATGCCCAGTACTCCTTCGTGTACATGTATCTGTTTGTCCTTGTCACTCTGCCTTTGAGAAAGGTCCTGCTTGGATCGAAACGTCAGGCCCACTAAATTTTACATCATTAGAAAATCTAAAAATCTCAAAAGTGGGGGTTATTCCTCATTATGCTGTGCCGGGTCACATATTTCAGAGGGCCGGACGCTTGGATCCTTGCGGGATTTTCCCCCAGATGAGAAATAAAACTCATACAAGAAAGCCCCCCCCCCACAGCCTGTGCCAAAGGGACTGCTAATATCAAAGCGTCAGGCCTTCTGAATAATTTAAAGCGAGAGTATAGTCAGTAGACCAACACCATTTGCAAAGTGCCTAATTTCCGGACGCGTATTTTTTTTTTTACACCGCAGCCATGGTTTTTTCGCTGTATTCGTGCAAATCCGCGCTTGAAAAGAGACTAGCCCTGCGTTACAAGATCGCCCAGTGCAGCTGAACATTATTAACAGCAGCTAGAAATTTGCAATTAACAATACATGTAACTTGTTTGTGTCAAACTGCAGCTACAACAACAGCCAGTCACATTCCGCCCCTGCTCGAGAAATCCCAACTGACTGATCTCGTAAGGCAGCACTGCATGTGGTCTCTTTTCAAGAGCGGATTTGCAAGAGTACAGCGAAAAACCCATGGCTGCGGTGTAAAAAAAAAATGATACGCTTGTCGGACATTCCAAATTTGATAAATTACTTTCTCATCAGGAAGTTAGCAATGGTATCAGAAAATTAATGTATGATAAAAAGATTAGCATTTAAATCAGCTTACATGGTGTTTCTCGTGACATGGTTGTAGAATTCCGCCGCTGAGTAATAATGGTATTATTTTAATGCATATAGGCCTACGTTGGGTTTGACAAAGTATGGAAGCGATTCTTTGAACTTCGCAAATGCTGTATATAGTACCCTATACCTTTAAGGTTTGTGCTATTTCCATAAGCTGTGTCATGTTAGTTAAGGCTCTTTGTTTTGAGTAGTTATTGTTAGGACGCCCTCTATTGGTGACCTCAGGTACAGGCTATGACCTAGCATTCCACAGCATTGTCTTAAGAAATCTCCTCTGAAAGATCCAGCATTCTCCCGAGAATTCACCCTTTTGAGCCCCTCCTCAACACTGCCTTTTATACCAGACCATTACTGGTGAGTTATTGTTTGCTATCATTATTATATAATTGTATAATTCTAGTTATTTAAAGTGTATTTTAAGAGGAACCTTATGAACCTTTCGTGACCTTTTGGGAAGTTACACAACAGTGTATGACCACACATGAACTACAGAAGCCTGCTTTTTATTGTATAAGAATTAGCCTTGAAGTTTACTGGAAGTCTACATGCCCTAGTTTTGTATCCAAGTTTAGTCCCATGAGAAGAATATGCCTCAATACTGTAGTTTAACTGTGAAAAGCAACTCTAATTGATCTATTGTGTGTATTATAAGGACTCCTTCCACCATCTTGTTTCTACCTCATGAATATGCATGAGCTTAGGCTGTGCCCTTATTTGGTAATGTTTTCCTTCCTTGCAGAACCACTGTATAAACAACATACATGTACTTGTATAGTAGAGTAAGGATTGTTCTTAATTGTTTTCATTAAGGTTGAGGATCCGTCCATCACAGCAGTCCATGTACAAGCCAGTTTTCAGCCAAGACATCTTGATCGTAAAGGAGAACAGTTCTGTAAGCATTTTATTGTACAAGGTGTTTTTTAGTGGTCAGAATTCTGTGTTATTCCTATTTGCTCTTCATCCGTGATTGCTCACATTTTCTCATGTCAGTGAACTGCCACCTGTATTTCTTGTATTTCTCCCATGTTTTCGGAGTGTATAAAGCCGAACTTGTCCATTTATTATGTATAAGTCATTCTACATGTACTTATAAGTTTTCCCACATTTTTCTTGTATTTACAGTTTTACCGAATGATGACGAGGGTAGCAATAAATTACCAGTTATGATATCCTCTGAGTCTATGGTTAACTTGTTGGAAAGAGGGTGCTCTGGCACCCCAGGTCCTTCATACTAAAAAGAACTATCCATGGCTGACTCAAGATGATCAAAGAAATCGACTCTGACGATGGGGCGAGTGCGAGATCCCGGTCATCCCAGCGGACTACCACTTCTCATCACACCGGAGGAAGTCAGAGATCAACGACAAGCTCGGCAGCTATTCTGGCTCGTGCTAAGGCCCAGGCCTTAAAGGCGAGAATAGCTTTCGTCGAGAAAGAAGCGGAACTTCGTCGCAAAGAAGAAGACATCGCCCGTGCTCTTCTTCTTCTGAATGCGGAGAAAGATTATGCCATGGCAGAAGCGGAAGCAGAAGTTCTTGAGACAGCGGCAGCCAAAGAAATGTCTCCATCCACCCACGGTGGGTTACATCTGCCAGTCACGAATCCTGAAGTCCGCACGACTCACTTCGTTGAAGAGCACTTTGAGCAGAAGATGTCCCCAGCATCAAGTCATGTCCAGGGTGAAGCCTTGGCTATCAAGGAAGAGCTCCAGAGCTCTAAAGATTCACTCCAGGCATCCAGCCCAGTTGATCAGTCGTCATACCCAGCCCATCGCCAGCTGAAGGAGGAGATCCACTCCATAAGCAACATGCTGGTAAAGAAAGACCTCGTGAAGAGTGGGCTGAGGAAGTTTAGTGGCCATGCAGGGGGATACAGGTCGTGGAAACACAGCTTCCAGCAGGCCACACAAGACCTCGACCTTAAATCCTTCCAGGAGACGGCACTCATCCTCGACTCCCTCGACGGCCGAGACAAGTGTCTTGCAGAGAAGATCTGCGCGATCCATGTTGACAAGCCAGACCTGGGTCTACAGAGGATCTGGGCCCACCTCGACCGAAAACATGGCTCACCAGAAGCGGTCGAGTGGGATCTGATGCAGCGGGTGGACGAATTCCCGAATATCGCACCCAGTGATGGCTCCCGACTGGAGGACCTTGGATATCTTCTTCAAGAGGCCCAATACACCAAAGAGACTGGACAGTATCCTGGCCTCCTGGTCTTGGACTCATCGAGGGGGTTGCAGCCCTTGGTCGCCAAACTCCCGGAGTGGCTCCAAATGAAGTGGCGTGAGAAGGGCTCCCAATACAAGGACAGGCACGCTGTCGTCTTCCCACCCTTTCACGTGTTCGTGGATTTCATCCAAGCACAAGCAAGGATCCAGAACGACCCCAGCTTCCGGGTCACTGACACCAAAGTGGGATATCGCCAACCCAAGCAAGCAGTCACAGTAAGGATGACTGGTGTCAATACAGCCAACGAGACAGCCTCCACAACCAAGCACCCATCCTGTCCTATCCACCACACTGCACACGACTTGCAAGATTGCCGTGCCTTCAGGACCACATCCCCAGATGACAAGATCACACTCCTGAAAGAGAAGGGGTTGTGCTTCCGATGCCTGCAGCCCAATCACCTCATACAGAATTGCACGGCAGTAGTGAAATGCGAGGTATGTGGCAGGTCCCATGTCACAGCCATGCACCGACCAGCACCCAGCACAGATGTTCCAGTGGCATTCAACCAACCGACATCCACATCAGGGCAGAGTGAAGGCCACACCGAGGCTATCGTGACGGTGGCACCCAAATGCACAAGAGTGTGCAGCCAAGGGAGAGTTGGGCGGTCCTGTGCCAAGATATGTCCGGCAAAGGTCTACCTCCAGGATGAACCAGAGCGAGCTGTAACAACATACGTCCTGATCGACGACCAAAGTGATGGGTCTCTGGTCAGCGAGCACCTGTTGGACTGCCTCGACATCAAGGGAGAGCAATCCAGCTATGCCATGAAGACGATCAGCGGTCTCCAAGAAGTCCGGGGTCGAAACGTGAAAGGCCTGATCATCGAAAGTCTCGATGGCTCAGTCAGCACTAAGACACCCACTCTCTATGAGTGCAGTACCATCCCTGGTGAGGTGTCGGAGATCCCTACACCTGAGATAGCAGCAGCCTTCGACCATCTGAAGCCCATTGCTCCAATGTTGCCTCCCCTGAAGGAAGATGCCGAGATTGCCATTCTTCTCGGTAGAGATGCTCCTCAGTTTCACAAGGTGAGAGAGGTCATCAATGGCAAGGATGACCAACCTTGGGCTCATCGTCTAGATCTTGGCTGGGCGGTCATGGGAGAAGTCTGCCAAAGTGGTACCCACATCCATAGAGACGTCAAGCTAGATCAAGAACGAAGTCGTTTGTCAACTCCTCGTCCAGAGATAACAAGAAGAAAGAGTCACCGAAGCACCACCAGCCGTGTTTGGTCCATTCAAGATCAATAGCCGAAGAACCAGAGGATGTTCAAGTCAACCCAAGAGATGAGCCGCTCTGTTCACTTGCATGGTGACATGGAGTGTACACAACGAAGTCCTAGAATCGATGGACAGTTCTTGCTTCATCAATGCTCCTTGAACCTTTCAAGATTCCTCTCCATCAGTGGACCGACCAAGAACAGATGTCTGCGTACCAGCCGCCAACCAAGAAGAAGATCCTGCTACTACCAATAGACAGGCTAGTTCTCTTAATCCAGTCTAGTAGCTAACAACAGACCTTGAAGCAGTGGATTGTTAAGCTGTATGAAGTTGAGCTATGTAACCTTTTGTAGTTACCCCTTTTTGCAGAATTGCATTTAGTGTTACTTACCTCCGGTAACCATTATGAGTTTTTAGATTGTGATAATACAGTAGTATCATCACGGGGGGGAGTGTCATGTTAGTTAAGGCTCTTTGTTTTGAGTAGTTATTGTTAGGACGCCCTCTATTGGTGACCTCAGGTACAGGCTATGACCTAGCATTCCACAGCATTGTCTTAAGAAATCTCCTCTGAAAGATCCAGCATTCTCCCGAGAATTCACCCTTTTGAGCCCCTCCTCAACACTGCCTTTTATACCAGACCATTACTGGTGAGTTATTGTTTGCTATCATTATTATATAATTGTATAATTCTAGTTATTTAAAGTGTATTTTAAGAGGAACCTTATGAACCTTTCGTGACCTTTTGGGAAGTTACACAACAGTGTATGACCACACATGAACTACAGAAGCCTGCTTTTTATTGTATAAGAATTAGCCTTGAAGTTTACTGGAAGTCTACATGCCCTAGTTTTGTATCCAAGTTTAGTCCCATGAGAAGAATATGCCTCAATACTGTAGTTTAACTGTGAAAAGCAACTCTAATTGATCTATTGTGTGTATTATAAGGACTCCTTCCACCATCTTGTTTCTACCTCATGAATATGCATGAGCTTAGGCTGTGCCCTTATTTGGTAATGTTTTCCTTCCTTGCAGAACCACTGTATAAACAACATACATGTACTTGTATAGTAGAGTAAGGATTGTTCTTAATTGTTTTCATTAAGGTTGAGGATCCGTCCATCACAGCAGTCCATGTACAAGCCAGTTTTCAGCCAAGACATCTTGATCGTAAAGGAGAACAGTTCTGTAAGCATTTTATTGTACAAGGTGTTTTTTAGTGGTCAGAATTCTGTGTTATTCCTATTTGCTCTTCATCCGTGATTGCTCACATTTTCTCATGTCAGTGAACTGCCACCTGTATTTCTTGTATTTCTCCCATGTTTTCGGAGTGTATAAAGCCGAACTTGTCCATTTATTATGTATAAGTCATTCTACATGTACTTATAAGTTTTCCCACATTTTTCTTGTATTTACAGTTTTACCGAATGATGACGAGGGTAGCAATAAATTACCAGTTATGATATCCTCTGAGTCTATGGTTAACTTGTTGGAAAGAGGGTGCTCTGGCACCCCAGGTCCTTCATAAGCTGCCTTGTGTTTCTTTTCCTACACCCCCCCCCAATAATGGTCGCGTTTTAACTAATATATAATTAAGCACAGGCATCTGCATTAACTTCAAGGTACTGCATGGTTAGATGGTTAGATAGGTATTTTGGTACTGGTAGGGTGCTAAGTCTTTTATATATATAATTATAGGACTAATATAGAAATAATGAAGGAGAATGCACAACCTGAATGTCCAACCCGACTTCCTAACACCCGTCAGTTCCCTGTGACAGTAACTTTAAACTAGGCATATGAGGCCTACAGGTAAACATATAAGTTTATTACATTACTAGCACACTGATCGAGAAACCAAAAATACGCATGGGCATCAGCGTGTTCATGCAACCCCGAGGTGCAACCATGTAGCGGATCGAGTGCAGTGTATAATGGAGAGATCTCAACAGCGGGTACCAGCGAAAGAACAACTGGCGCTAACCCATGAATTACAGCGCAATTCCAACACGAATGGACGTATATAGTTAATGTTCATCTGGGTGTTGATGTATATGAGCGTGGAGACTGCATGCTATACTGCCAATATGACACTGCATTCGATCACTGCTGCCATGTTACTCTACTACTAATACTGCCCTTCAGTCCAACCTCCCTCATAATTACCGAGCGCCGTCAGCAGGAGTACGGTAAGGGAGTCCAAGGCATACATGACGGCAGTGCACAGCGGACGAGAGGGCGGGTAGCGACCGACGTACACAAACGCTTCCTCCAGCGGTCCCTTCCAGAGCGGTTCCAAGAAGTCCGGTGTGTTATCACACGGGTGCAAACACCGCTGCCTCCATGTACATGTACAGTACGTGTATATGCTTCGCCGCATGAGCTGCAGACACTCTGGTCTTCACATTTCCACGTGCGGGTTAATCGATAACCCGAGCTATCGCAGACGACCAACCGTACCGGTAAACACGGTCACATAACAGGAAGTCGGTATCAGATTATACGCTGTACAATCCTGTATACGCCCCCCCCCCCACACACACACACAGTACAGGCACACGGGCGCACGCACACATCGTAGTCCGCATTATGCATTGTTGTCCTTTGTCAGCGTTATGGATATGATTGATAGTGGTGACCTCGGTTGATCTGCGCACTTAAAGGGACATCCCCAAATGAGCAATGTCAGAATTGTGTACACATACACGCAGAGGTCGGGAAACCGACTCGGAGATTCTAAACAGTCTCACTACACAGGCTGAACACAGCAACGAGAAATCTGACTGAACCGGGATTGGCCATGCAGGCCTGTATAGTATTAATGTATTTGAACCCGAGACCTCTGGATTACCGTACCAGCCAGCGCTCTCCCACCCGAGTTATACAGCATGCTCTAAAGCCCCTTTCACACCGGGGCTGGGCGTAGAGTTGCGTAGCGACTACGCTGAATTTCTGTGAAAAAAAGGTGATGCTACTACGATACGCGCAGGATCGGGGTAGTCCCTGCGTAGGATAGCTTAATTCAGTTAGGGTAGCCCTAGTCAAATTAGAAGATTGTCATGTATTATGTACTGAGTTCCAGTTCTCAACACATCCATCTCACGTACTCCTTCTTCGTCCTCAGCGTATTGTTGCGTAAGCCAGCGTAGACTAGCGTATAGGAACAGCGTAGGGCAGCGTATAAGGCCAAGGCAGCGTAGCCGCTACGCAGCGCTACGCAACTGTAAGCAAGGCCCAGTGTGAAAGGGGCTGTAGATGGTTGCCTTCCCAAATAGTCAACTATTTTTTTCCCCTTGCCGGTTAGGGGTCTCCAGTCAGAAGCATTCAACTATTAACTACCGTATAATTATTATCTTCAGGGATCACACCCCCGTTTTCATTCATACGCGAACAACCAATCGTTGTAAACCTGGCTACAACAGCTCGGGATCACAAACAGTGAATGCAGGTTTTTCAATTTAAGTCAAATAATCACTGACTGGGAATTTTAAAATCATTTTTTGAATGGCAAAGAAAATGTTCAAAGGACCGGGACTTGAACCGGAGACCTCTGCATGGTTATATGTACTAGTAGTGCCCCTACCATCTGAGCTAACCAGCTATTGGATGGTGGCCAAAATAGTCAACTAGTCTTTGCCGGGTGTTTTAAACGTTCTCAGTCAGTTATTCCTTGATTTCTTTGACTCAACTTGACGGTCATTTCGCACCTAAATCACTTTGTAGACGAGTTCCCAACCCGGAAATGGTCACTGAACATTGGAGAGGGAAATAGGGGAAAAACTGAAATCGTCGCATATTACTCCAAAGTGCAGTCTGCATGTCTAACTTAATTCCAACATCATTCTAAAATACCCCTACTGTGCTCCGACTATACATTCGAGGCGCATAGGCTACAGGAGGCGATGGGTCTACATTACGCTGTCAAAGTATTCGAACGGCATTTTGAAAAAAACCCCGCAGTGGCTGTTGTTACGGCAGTCGTCCGTGTGGTTCCCTGACTTCACACTATTTGTCAGGATGTTTAGCTCTTGGAACCAGACTATCAGCTAATAGACTGTTTCAACCAGCCTGCAATGCTGATGAAATACAATCAAGTCAGGGAACCACACGGACGACTGCCGTAACAACAGCCACTGCGAAAAAAAAACCAACAACATGGTTCTGCTTGATTCTTGATCAGCCCGAATAACTCCACACGGAACACAGTCAACCGTCCGCACGCCATCATCATAATTAAGGCAGACTGTATTCAACCTCACTGCCATGCAGCGGGGTACATTATCCCACCGTTCTCCGAAAATCCTTTCCCTCTCGAATAAAGACAGGCGAACAATGCCCATTCTTGACTTTTCATACCTATCCGTATGTTACATACAGGAGTATGTTTTTTTTTCGCAGACGGGCATAAATTCCGTTTCCTGGTGACTCGATCTGTATAGAGTCGCTATACCTCCTTCCCCGGGCCTGGTACTGATCTCTGGCCTTCAGAAGGCTTGTGAAAAACCACGGGATAGACTGTTAGACCATTCGCAATGCCATCAGGTATGATGAGCCTTGTCCCAGGCGGTCTCTCCGGTACAGTACGTACGGCTCCGGGCAGAGATCCGGGCCAAACGCACGCAGACCGCAGCACATTTGCACTATATACACGCCGTGTCCAAGCTGTACACGGCTCGCAGGCCGCGCCGCTGCCATGCATACCTCACACACTAGTATTTGTTCGTACAAGTGTACGAGCCTTTACGCAGCAGTGTCTCCACGACATAACATAATACGCACGCAAGTTACTGGTTTCGAATAGTGCACAGCTATACCTGCGTGCGTATAAGTCACATGCGAAGTGCCTTTCAGGGAGTTTTCACTTTATATTCCCAGTCAGTTTTTTAATTGGTTCAAAAGTTCCCTGCCGGTCAGTTTTTCCTTTGTTTGTTTCACTTGAATTGACAAAAATCTGCATCCAATCTGTGTGATCCCCGAGCTGCCGTAGCCAGATTTACAACAAATGATTGTTTGCATCTGAAGTGAAAGCAGGGGTGTTATCCCTGGAGATATATGGCAGTTAATGGTTAAGTTGCTTCTGACTGGTGCCCCCACCCCGGTAAAGACTAGTTGACTAGATTTAGGGAATGCCACCATGTAAGGGCTGCATAGCTCAGATGGAAGAGCATTGGTACGTTAATCCAGAGGTCTCGGGTTCAACTTTCAAGTCCCGTTTAAGATTTTTTTGCCAATTTTTAACTTTATATTACATTAATTCAAACCTAACCACTGTGCACCAATTATATGCATCGTAATAATATGGCTTTAATTTATACACTCCTCCCCTTCGCTTCTTTTTACAAAGTGAAAGTTAGACAGTCCTTTAAAGGTGACATGAATCGTCATTGGTATAATGACCGAACAAGTACAACACAGATCTTGAGTGACATATTTCGTGTGAAGTATTTCCATATGAAATGCTGTCTCACCCTTGTATCTGAAGTTTTGGGAAAATGAAACTGGGCACCGTCACTGTCAAATGTGACTCGACGCTATTTCCTGCATGGTGACTCAGATGGCGGATGTAGCTGAAACTTTCACTTCATTATTTTGCTTTATTAACATGGATGATATGCGCACAATAGTATGAACACGGACTGCAACAGTGCATTGTCAACTCTGCCAATGGTGGGTGTTGATGGACGGAGAGACCTAATTGATCTCAACCGCCTGAACAGTCTATAAAAGGACTTGAACAGGACTTGAAAAGTGGCGGCAATTTGAGGCTAAGTACATACGATAACAGATAAGGCCTCTTGTCAAAAAGATCATCGGTTGGGTATCAGATGATTTGACCCGTCCGATGTCGTTTCCACCGGATAGCCATCGTGAGTTTTTCACCCCAGAGTCCAGTACAAACGGCATTCTACCGGTGGAAATTTTATCGGTCGGATGAATTCAACCGGCACTCGATCGATGATCTTTTTGACAAGAGACCTAAGACTTTGCATGGTGGAAATACTAAGGTGAAGGTTTGCGGTGACACCATGTAGCTCTTCTCTTTCAAGAAGTGTGGCACTCAGAACAATAATTGACAAAGTTTGCAGAATAATGAGAAAACTTAATTAGGTTTTACACATCACCCACTAATTATTACAATCAACTCCAGCCCTCAATTTAATGTGTGAGGCTTCCAACTACCAGAGTCAAGTAAATAATATGCATTGTTACACAACTACTTCTGAGTTATTGAATATGACACAATTTTTCTTTGTCCTTTGTCATCCGTGTCCGACCTATCTACTCTCTACCCCCTTCCTTTTTGTATCTGTTTTGTTCCTGTCACTCTGCTTTTGAAAAAAAAAGCTGCTTGGATCAAAACGTCAGGTCCACTAAATAAATTTTTGAGATTTGCATTTTATTATTTTCAGTCAGAACAAGCAGTATGCATTATTTTCGTATAATATCACATTTTTTTCACAGCTAAAAAGGGTATTAAATTGTTCTGTGATTTATTTACATCAAAAGGCTACACCCAGTTATATGTATTTTACATTATTTTGTACATCTGTACAAAATTAATATGAATGTATATAAAATTCAAGCAAATAATGATCTCTTGGCTTATACAGTTTAACCACCATAAAATACAACCAGAAATGTGTGGGCCTGCGTATGTACGGATATAATACCAAACATGTTTTGGTGGTTTGAACTTGAATAATTAAATAATAACCTAATTTTGCTATTAGGAGGACAGTCTTACACTCTTGCAATGTGGTTATCGTCTTTCAATTTAAATCAGCGTCATATTAACCTAATACTGTACAGGTAGTGTATACAGCAGCTTTGAAAGTTTTTCGGGAGATTCGGAGCGGAAGCCGCCGAGCGTCGTCGTGGGGCCCAGCGCGTCGCCGGCCCCCACCACTCCCCTCGCTCACGGCTCGCTGGCCTTCTTCTCCACGTACTTCTCGCCACTTCGGCTATGGCTTTGTCTTTGAAGAGACAACAAGGACGAGAAGGAGAAGGTGAAGGTGAAGGAGAAGGAGAAGAAGGCACATGAGGTGGAGGAGGAGGGGATAAGTAGGAGGAAGAGAAAGTGAAGGAGACGGCAACGGAGGAAGACGAGGAAAAAGAGATGCACGAGAACAATGCCAAGTGCAAATATAAGGAGATGAAGAGAAAAAAAAGAAGGATAAGGAGAATTTGAAGGAGAAGAAGAAAGAGAAGGAGACGGAGGTGAAGGAGAAGGGGAAGGTGATGGAGAAGGGGAGGAAGAAGAGAATGGATAGGAGAAGGAGAAGGAGAAGGTGAAGGTGAAGGTAAAGGTGAAGGTGAAGGTGAAGGTGAAGGTGAAGGTGAAGGTGAAGGTGAAGGTGAAGGTGAAGGTGAAGGTGAAGGTGAATAAGGAGAAGGAGAAGGAGAAGGAGAAGGTGAGGATAAAGGGGAAGGGGAATGCGAAGGGGAAGGGGAAGGGGTAGTGGAAGGGGAAGGGGAAGTGAAGTGGAAGGGGAGGAGAAAGGGACTAGAAAGGACAAGAAGAAGACGAAGAAGGAGAAGGGAAATGGAAAGGAGGAAGGGGAAGGAGGAAAAGAACATAAACAAGAACAAGAACCTTGCCTGGTTTTCCAACTCAGCAGATTTACATCAACAGGTTTTTCGTCAAAGCATTTCAAGTTTTGTTCATACAAAACATGGAACATTCACACGAACAGCACGGCGCACCCTAAAGGGTTGGTGCATGGTGTTTTCTAGTCGTGTTCTTAAATCCCAGACCAATCATTAATATTGCAGCAAATACTATGAAATCGACTAACATCTTTTACTACTGGTCTTTTACTTAATATTGATAGGAAAATGTCTGATTTGAACCAAACAAATATTTATGTTAGTGTGAATTAAATTTACTATAGATGAAAGTTGGTTGCACCCGTGATTTTGCGTCGGGCGGTAAGGGTGAAATACAATGAGTTTTTTTTCTCCAACCTAATGCATGTCCACACTACACACGGTAGTTTTGTGCCCAATACGGGCGATTCGTAATAATGCGCCCTCCAGAGTTTGCAAGTCGTCGGCCAAACAAAAGGCGCGGAATCTTTCGTCCCTTTTCAGACGGTCATTGGGTCATGAATACGTAAGTAAGCACGTTATTCCCCCTGCAAACCTAATGACTACTTGCAAGACTCTTATACTGCCGTATATCTGCAATGACATTATTGCATGGGAAGCATCCTCTCCAGCAATTATAACAACAATTTTCTTTTCCAAACCAAAATCTTTTGGCCAAGAGAACCGGCACGATGTAGGCCTAACTGGCAGTTTACCAAGAATAAGGGACCGGCACAATAGCGTTTACGGGAAGGGTGTCGTTTCCGTGTCAAATTACACTGCCTAGAAGGCAAGTGTTCACCAAACCCTATAGCCATATAGCCAAAACATTTTATTGCTATTTTTAAGTCTTCCACATTTTTTTCGTGTCTTAAATGTCGCTACAATTGCATACGTGTATACGTGTATAAACGAATCACCAGCTTAGACGGCCTAACCAATACAATAATTATAGGATCGTTCGTGCACGCATTCAAACAAATGAGGGCGCCATTCAATCCACAATACGACCATCCTTGTAAAGATACAACTAAGGGCTGTAATTCACATAATGTGAATGGAAAGAGAGGAGGGGAGGAGAATGGGGAGGAGAATGAGGATGAGGATGATTAGGAGGACGAGGAGGACGAGGAGGATGAGGAGGATGAGGAGCAGAATGAGGACTAGGAGGAGGGCGAGGAGCATGAGGAGGAAGGGGGAGGAGGAGGATGACGAGAATGAAAAGGGATACTTTTAGCACGAGAATGGGGGAGGGTGGAGAGAAGGATGATAAGACGAGGACAGTGGGGATGATGAAGAAGCTTTCGGGGTAAAAAACAACACCCTTCAACCCCACGCACACCCTAGAGTAAGCTTCATGGAACGTTCACATCCTTCGCTATCCAATCAGAGTTCCTATCGTCAAACAGCCATCAGATGACGAGGATTGAGAATGGCAATTTGAAATGCGCATGCGCAGTCGCATCTATTCCCACATAAAAAACCTTCTCTTCCCATTTTGTCTTGCTTTTATCATCATGAGTATTTCTCTCGCGCGCTCATAGCCATCGCAATCCAAGCAGGGTCTACGTCGTTTATCAACAGACTCGACCAGTACATAGGTGCGCATTCAAGCGAATGAACTATACTGTTTGTCCAAGAAAACTCCCTCCCCCACATCTTGATTTATTTTGGGTGTAAAGTTGATATTTAACGTGGGTTGCAGTGCGCTCTCAACCCCGTGAGTGTGGCTAATCTTTGGTACGTGTTGCGTGCATAGTGGTCAGTAGAAAGATGGTCGATACGGTGTGGAGTCGCCATCGTCTCTTGGTCCTCTGGGTCTGCGTGCTGCTGGCGGCGGACTGGGCGGTCTCGGCGGCCGCCTCCACGGCGTGCCTGGCCCAGCACGCCTCGGTGGGGCGCGGGCACCGGGCCCTGGCCGGCCACTCATTCCTGAACCGCACGGGCCTGTCCAGGCTCCGGTGCCTGAACCTCTGCGCTAGGCACGGCCGCCGGTGCTCGTCCTTCAACTACGGCCAGGAGCAAGGGCTGTGCCAACTCAACGATGCCGCCGAAGAGGAGTTCGCCGGGGACATTGTCGAGGATACAGATTTCTCCTACTTCAGTTATCGACATCCTTTCCCCTCAAAGGTAAGGAAACATGTACAAATATTATTTCAAGCCACCCATGGTCAGAAGTCAGAACTCACGTGTCAGAAGCTAGAAGTCAGAAGTCAGAAGTCAGAAGTCAGAAATCAGAAGTCAGAAATCAGAAGTCAGATGTCAGAAGTCAGATGTCGGAAGTCAGAGGTCAGACGTTGGGAGTCTGAGGTTAGAAGTCAGAATCAGAGTCAGAAGTCAGAAGTCAGAAGTCAGAAATCAGAAGTCAGAAATCAGAAGTCAGAAGTCAGAAGTCAGAAGTCAGAAGTCAGAAGTCAGAAGTCAGAAGTCAGAAGTCAGAAGTCAGAAGTCAGAAGTCAGAAGTCAGAAGTCAGAAGTCAGAAGTCAGAAGTCAGAAGTCAGAAGTCGGAAGTCAGAGGTCAGAAGTCAGAAGTCAGAAGTCAGAAGTCAGAAGTCAGAAGTCAGAAGTCAGAAGTCGGAAGTCGGAAGTCAGAAGTCAGAAGTCAGAAGTCAGAAGTCAGAAGTCAGAGGTCAGAAGTCAGAAGTCAGAAGTCAGAAGTCAGAAGTCAGAAATCAGAAGTCAGAAGTCAGAAGTCAGAAGTCAGAAGTCAGATGTCAGAAGTCAGAGGTCAGACTTTGGGAGTCAGAGGTTAGAAGTCAGAAGTCAGAAGTCAGAAGTCAGAAGTCAGAAGTCAGAAGTCAGAAGTCAGAAGTCAGAAGTCAGAAGTCAGAAGTCAGAAGTCAGAAGTCAGAAGTCAGAAGTCACAACTGATGACTCGCCTCTTTTATCATTTGTCGGACAACTTTCTCAGTGGAAACTCGTGTGGAAGGGCGTGGCCGGCCACGGGGTGAAATTGTGGGACACGTGGACCTCGTCAGACTGGCGACCGGACTTCCAGGTCGGCGGCAACTGGCGAGACGACTGCCTGCACGGGGCGTGGAGGAACGGCCAGCTCAGCATCGGCCAGGTGAGTGGGAATTCCTGTCTCCATACGGGGAAGCATTGTCATGGAGCTACTCACCAAGCACCAAAAACATGCAAATAACATGACAATTCTTCCCCGGCTGAGCCCAGATTGCCCAATGGTATTTCACTTTCATGAACTCCGTCAGGCTATCCTACTTTGTGTGTGTGTTTTCACGCAGGATTTCTAAACGCTTGGGGTATCACTAAAGCCTTAAAATATACACGCCTCCCCCAACAAATCAGTCATTTATTCATTCATTTCTCATTGGTTTTTGCCCATGCTGGCAATGGGTACTCTCTACTGTAAGGACTTTGATTGCATTGATTGCAAAGAATCCACTGACAAAGAGATGGGTGTTTATATATGTAAGTGGGCAATAAAGGGCACACTCGAAGATTCGCATGCACAATCTGACCCTTACCATCGTGGTGGACTGTCCTATGCACTTCAGCTACTCATTTCTATTTGATAGGGTAGTTAGCCTATCTGTTCACAGTGTAAGTGTAGTAAGGTTAGGGTGTCTAGTTTACTAGGTATAGTTAGTTCTAGTATCTAACAGTAAGTTAAGTCAACCCTTATCTTGAGTGGGTGTGTCACCGAATGTTGGCAGTACTATATACAGCCTCCACAAAAGGTGTAAGCACCAATCTCAACGCTAGTACGACCCAGGCCCTACGTCAAGAGGAAAAAACCCAAGACGCATTGCATGGGGTATATGAGTTGCACTATACCTCGTCACCCATGTGGCCATCTGCGAGGCACACGACGAAATATAGAATTTTTGTTTTTAATATTATGGCCATTCCTTTTTCGTTGGTGTGGATAGAATCCTCACTCTAACTCCCCTATCCGCGCTCGTTATATCAGCCGTTCCGCTGCTCACAAAGCTGATACTAATTATAATGAGATGAATACGATAATCTTAATGAGGTTTTTATGAGATTTATATCCCCTCTCGGGACTGATACTGAGCCGAAGAAGTCAAGGTTGTCCGAAATTACCTAGGCTTATGCATAATAAGTCATGTTTTTTTCTCCCACTGTCTTCTATAGTCTTTTTTTTTACCATACCAATATCAATGATGGACAACCGTCAAATGCTGATATTGATGCTCGACTTTGATTGATAGCAAGTAGCCAACGCGTCCTTAAAAAAAAGACAAATGATTTTGAAAATGGCAAAATTTATTAGTAGTCAGGGTCTGGTGTCCCTTGAAGCGTCAGTCGAGTAATCGGCATCAGTTTGAAAATCCGCTATTGTCCTGTCAGTGGTTGACAGAGATGAGGGACGACGTCCTCCACTAATTATTCAGAGCCTGTCAGATCATGCGGCCCTCCACAGGAAATTGCATATTGCCCATCTGTAAACCTTTTTTTAAGTGGAGTTGCGTGTCTCCTTTGGTCTGGTGCGGGGATTGGGGCTAGGTGGGTGGGAGTGGGTAGAAGAGAGAGTCGCCAGTTAGTATCTTTATACAAAGGGAATACATACACGTTCCCCCTAGCTTACGTATAATTATGATTGTATTATAAATTTAGAGAAAAAATAGTGGGAGAAAGGGGGAGGGAGGCAGGAAGAGAGAGAGACGGGGGAATGGACGGAGGGAGGGACGGAGGGAGGGACGGAGGGAGGGACGGAGGGAGGGACGGAGGGAGGGACGGAGGGAGGGACGGAGGGAGGGACGGAGGGAGGGACGGAGGGAGGGACGGAGGGAGGGATGGAGGGAGGGACGGAGGGATTGACGGAGGAGGGACGGAGGGAGGGACGGAGGGATGGACGAAGGGAGGGACGGAGGGAGGGAGGAAGGGAGGGACGAAGGGAGGGAAGGAGGGAGGGAGGGAGGAAGGGATGGACGGAGGATGGACGGAGGGAGGAACGGACGGAGGGACGGAGGGAGGGACGGAGGGAGGGACGGAGGGAGGGACGGAGGGAGGGAAGGATGGATGGACGGAGGATGGACGGAGGGAGGGACGGAGGGAGGGACGGAGGGAGGGACGGAGGGAGGGACGGAGGGAGGGACGGAGGGAGGGACGGACGGACGGACGGAGGGACGGACGGAGGGATCGCAGATGAAGGGATCGCAGACGGGCGGACGGAGGGAAGGAAACAGAGAGGGAGGGAGGGATAGTGAGAGAGGCAGAGCGAGAAAGCTAGAGGGATTTGGAGAGAAAGGAGACGGGGTGGGGGAAAGGAGAGATAGGACAGAAAGAATCAGTGAGGGGATGGAGAGACGGCCAGAATAGGACAGAAATTGAGAGAAAGTGGATAGGGGCACAGTGAGAGTAAGGGAGAGTAGAGAGTGGGGGAAGAAAGAGAGTGGGAGGGGAGTGAATTTAGAAGAGAGGAGAAAGGGGAAGGCAAAGACAGGGAGTGAGAGAGGGAGATAGAAAGAGGGCGAGAGAGAAATACACAACGAAAGGGGTGACTCGAGAAAAGACAGAGAGAGGGTAGAGAGACTGATCGTGATATACGATTTATATATATATATTTGAAAATAATATAAAAGAGAATAAAAAATAAACAATTTAAAAGCTCCTTGACACATTGCACGTCTGGAAAGGGTTGCCAGACTCCTCGCATTGTGATTGGCCATGGCGCCTTGCAAACTCTTGAGGGCGCACGTTTGTGGTTTACCGGTCACCACGGAGCTACTGGAATCGCCCGTATTCCCTTTTAAAAGCGTGGCAGTGTGGCCGTGCCTCGTTTGTTTCCCGTGTACAGGTCAAGCTGTCCGTGTGGGACTCTTCTGGCGTCCAGGCCGAGTTGGTGTTCGACGGAGCGGGGTCGGACCTCAAGAGCTGGTTCAGCCAGGAACGCCTCCTCTCCTCGCCCTGGGACGATCTGAAGACGTCTACCACTAATTTCTTCTCTATCGACGGGAACGTTAATGAAAATTTGTAAGACACACTTCGTGACCCTTCCCCAAAAGCAAAATAACCAGCACTGCTGTTTTCCCCCCAAAAAAATCCCACATGCCTCCTTTGAAATCTTTTGAAGTGCAATCTATTATGGAATTCCATCTTTGCCAAGCTATTTCTATTACAGTATAAGTATTCGGGCTTAGACCTTCAACGCATGCGCCGTCAACGCTGCAAGGTCGAGTCGTGCCGGTGTGAAGGTTAAATGTGCCCCCAGGCACATTCAACCGGTTGTGGCCATAATAATTATGTGTCCGGGACACATTCACCTGGATAAGCCTGTACGGGGGACACTTTGATCTTGGTAATTCTGTCACCCCGGACACATTTCGGCGGGGGACGAAATTAGCCTTCACACCGTCTTGGCGTCGCGCCATGCCGTAGCATAGGCCTGAGTTGCGTCGCGCCGTAGCATAGTTGCGTCGTGTCGTAGCATAGTTGCGTCGTGTCGTAGCATAGGCCTAGTTGCGTCGTGCCGTAGCATAGGCCTAGTTGCATCGTGTTGTAGCATATAGGCCTAGTTGCGTCGTGTCGTAGCATAGGCCTAGTTGCATCGTGTTGTAGCATAGGCCTAGTTGCATCGTGTTGAAGCATTATAGGCCTAGTTGCGTCGCGCCGTAGCATAGTTGCGTCGTGTCGTAGCATAGTTGCGTCGTGTCGTAGCATAGGCCAAGTTGCGTCGTGTCGTAGCATAGGCCTAGTTGCTTCGTGTTGTAGCATATAGGCCTAGTTGCGTCGTGCCGTAGCATAGGCCTAGTTGCATCGTGTTGTAGCATATAGGCCTAGTTGCGTCGTGCCGTAGCATAGGCCTAGTTGCATCGTGTTGTAGCATATAGGCCTAGTTGCGTCGTCTCGTAGCATAGGCCTAGTTGCGTCGTGCCGTAGCATAGTTGTGTCGTGCCGTAGCCTGGTTGTGTTTTGCCGTAGCATAGTTGCGTCGTGCCGTAAAATAGGCCTAGTTGCGTCGTGCCGTGGCATAGGCCTAGTTGCGTCGTGTCTAAGCATAGTGTCGTAGCATTGCCACGTTGGGGATTCTTGGGGGGTCCCTGTCCGTTACCTCGGTCAACGACTCGTTGTTGCTTCTTGCCGTCGCATTTCATAATATGTCTATCTTGGGTTTTGCCAAATGAGGGCTCACAAGCTTCAAGACGGAAGCGCGATCGGCCTTGATTTGTTGCTCTCAATTTTCTTGGGTTCTTAGACGCGACAATGCGACGGCACGACGCGACAAAGCGCAGTGGGCGGCGCATAATTGGGAGATCAGAATGTCCAACATGTGCCGCGTATCTCAGCAGAGATGGAATTCCATAGCATACTCCATGACCGGCTTACATCTACGTTGAATCGATTTTCCATCGTTTCTAAAAGGAGACGAACAAGTCAACCCAAATCACGTGGCTCTCAGCAAAGGTAACGCAAACCCGCGGGACCATTCGTGACCGGTACACTGGCGGTGGTGACGTCATTATCATGACGTCACAAGCGACACCGACCAATCGCATTTTCTGCGCAAGTTCATAATTATTCTGCTGTTCTCGTTGCCAGGCAGCCATCGGGTGGGCGGGGCTTACCGACCCTGCGTTCAAAATAATGCATTCAACTTCGCGCTCCGCCAACTCACCCTTCTTCCCATTTCGTCCTTAAAACTTTGCAGAGAACGACGGTTCCTAATCAACAATTACTACGGCGGCTGCTCAAGTGACAAAGGGTGGCTTTTCGTGAGTGGAAAGACAACCCCCTGTGACTATGAGGACGAGACGGCCACACACCCGTATCCTATCATAATCTACAGTCGCACCGACAGCGCCGTCGCTTACAGGGACTTTACTATTGAGGGTAAGTGGCCACTACAAGTAATACAGTATAAAAACACTGATTCGGCCTGATAGCCGCGTTGGTCTAAAACAATGTATGCATTCATTCAAATGATAACAATTAATGGAATGACCAACCTATTAGAAAGAATGTAGAAGCAAATGAACAAATGAACAAATGAACAAATGAACAAATGAACAAATGAACAAATGAACAAATGAACAAATGAACAAATGAACAAATGAACAAATGAACAAATGAACAAATGAACAAATGAACAAATGAACAAATGAACAAATGAACAAATGAACAAATGAACAAATGAACAAATGAACAAATGAACAAATGAACAAATGAACAAATGAACAAATGAACAAATGAACAAATGAACAAATGAACAAATGAACAAAGGAACAAATGAACAAAGGAACAAAGGAACACAGTAACAAAGGAACGAAGGAACAAATTAACAAACGAACAAACAAACAAACAAACAAACAAACATCAGGGTTTTGATACCGTATTATAGCCAAGGTGCTGACACTACCGTGCTTTTATTGCAGGCACCACGACGGTCGGAAGAGCAGACTATATGACCATCCACATCATAGTCAACGAGTGAATGGAAAAACGCGGTCACAGTTCGCCGGGACTGTCTCGAAGAATAATGACCGACAACAGTGACCTGTGCAAACCAAATGATAGAAAAAACTTCAAATCACCTCAGGCATTGCCTTAAAGTTCATTTGAATGTAGTTTTGGCTCTTGTGCCTTAGGAATTTCATTACTGTTATAAATATAAGAAAAATAAAGGTCCTGCTAGAATCGAAACTTCAGGCTCACTAAATCTTCAGATTTGCATTTTGGTAATTTTAGTCAGTAAGCAGTTTGCAACATTCTTGTATATCACCTTATAAATATGTATGTATTATACAAAAAAAGGTCATTCTGAATACCATTAGCAGTTAATTTACTGTGGTACATTATATATTAGTGGTTCACGATTAATTAATGTTTATTTAGAAAGGAATCCCCAAATAGAGGGTTTAGAAGAACCTTTGTCTTTGCCGTAAAAAAACCTCCTGCTATAGCGATGGAATATCTATATTCATAAATATACGTATATTCTAGAATACATTATTACACAAACAAATGATAGACCCTCAATAGACTTTTTGCAGTTGATCTTTTGTGCTACTTAATAAAAGCTTGTATAGATAAAATAATGTTCCTTGAAATAGGAATACACAAAAATGGAGTTTCAATGCAAGTATCACCTTTTCGAAAAGTCCATTGATGAAAACGCCGGACGCACAATTTGTTAAAGATTTTGTCTTCTTGTCATTTTTATCAGTAACTTGTTTGCAACGTTTCTGAGATTATATTACTAGATATAATTATTATGTAGATCCGATCATCTATACATAGACCCTATAGCAGATTTACGTCAAAGCATTTCAAGTTTTGTTCATACAAAACATGGAACATTCACACGAACAACACGGCGCACCCTAAAGGGTTGGTGCATGGTGTTTTCTAGTCGTGTTCTTAAATCCCAGATCAATCATTAATATTGCAGCAAATACTATGAAATCGACTAACATCTTTTACTACTGGTCTTTTACTTAATATCGATAGGAAAATGTCTGATTTGAACCAAACAAATATTTATGTAGGTGTGAATTAAATTTACTATAGATGAAAGTTGGTTGCACCCGTGATTTTGCGTCGGGCGGTAAGGGTGAAATACAATGAGGTTTTTTTCTCCAACCTAATGCATGTCCACACTACACACGGTAGTTTTGTGCCCAATACGGGCGATTCGTAATAATGCGCCCTCCAGAGTTTGCAAGTCGTCGGCCAAACAAAAGGCGCGGAATCTTTCGTCCCTTTTCAGACGGTCATTGGGTCATGAATACGTAAGTAAGCACGTTATTCCCCCTGCAAACCTAATGACTACTCGCAAGACTCTTATACTGCCGTATATCTGCAATGACATTATTGCATGGGAAGCATCCTCTCCAGCAATTATAACAACAATTTTCTTTTCCAAACCAAAATCTTTTGGCCAAGAGAACCGGCACGATGTAGGCCTAACTGGCAGTTTACCAAGAATAAGGGACCGGCACAATAGCGTTTACGGGAAGGGTGTCGTTTCCGTGTCAAATTACACTGCCTAGAAGGCAAGTGTTCACCAAACCCTATAGCCATATAGCCAAAACATTTTATTGCTATTTTTAAGTCTTCCACATTTTTTTCGTGTCTTAAATGTCGCTACAATTGCATACGTGTATACATGTATATACGAATCACCAGCTTAGACGGCCTAACCAATACAATAATTATAGGATCGTTCGTGCATGCATTCAAACAAATGAGGGCGCCATTCAATCCACAATACGACCATCCTTGTAAAGATACAACTAAGGGCTGTAATCCACATAATGTGAATGGGAAGAGAGGAGGGGAGGAGAATGGGGAGGAGAATGAGGATGAGGATGATTAGGAGGACGAGGAGGACGAGGAGGATGAGGAGGATGAGGAGCAGAATGGGGACTAGGAGGAGGGCGAGGAGCATGAGGAGGAAGGGGGAGGAGGAGGATGACGAGAATGAAAAGGGATACTTTTAGCACGAGAATGGGGGAGGGTGGAGAGAAGGATGATAAGACGAGGACAGTGGGGATGATGAAGAAGCTTTCGGGGTAAAAAAACAACACCCTTCAACCCCACGCACACCCTAGAGTAAGCTTCATGGAACGTTCACATCCTTCGCTATCCAATCAGAGTTCCTATCGTCAAACAGCCATCAGATGACGAGGATTGAGAATGGCAGTTTGAAATGCGCATGCGCAGTCGCATCTATTCCCACATAAAAAAACCTTCTCTTTCCATTTTGTCTTGCTTTTATCATCATGAGTATTTCTCTCGCGCGCTCATAGCCATCGCAATCCAAGCAGGGTCTACGTCGTTTATCAACAGACTCGACCAGTACATAGGTGCGCATTCAAGCGAATGAACTATACTCTTTGTCCAAGAAAACTCCCTCGCCACATCTTGATTTATTTTGGGTGCAGAGTTGATATTTAACGTGGGTTGCAGTGCGCTCTCAACCCTGTGAGTGTGGCTAATCTTTGGTACGTGTTGCGTGCATAGTGGTCAGTAGAAAGATGGTCGATACGGTGTGGAGTCGCCATCGTCTCTTGGTCCTCTGGGTCTGCGTGCTGCTGGCGGCGGACGGCGCGGTCTCGGCGGCCGCCTCCACAGCGTGCCTGGCCCAGCACTCCTCGGTGGGGCGCGGGCACCGGGCCCTGGCCGGCCACTCATTCCTGAACCGCACGGGCCTGTCCAGGCTCCGGTGCCTGAACCTCTGCGCTAGGCACGGCCGCCGGTGCTTGTCCTTCAACTACGGCCGGGAGCAAGGGCTGTGCCAACTCAACGATGCCGCCGAAGAGGAGTTCGCCGGGGACATTGTCGAGGATACAGATTTCTCCTACTTCAGTTATCGACATCCTTTCCCCTCAAAGGTAAGGAAACATGTACAAATATTATTTCAAGCCACCCATGGTCAGAAGTCAGAACTCACGTGTCAGAAGCTAGAAGTCAGAAGTCAGAAGTCAGAAATCAGAAGTCAGAAGTCAGAAGTCAGAAGTCAGAAGTCAGAAGTCAGAAGTCAGAAGTCAGAAGTCAGAAGTCAGAAGTCAGAAGTCAGAAGTCAGAAGTCAGAAGTCAGAAGTCAGAAGTCAGAAGTCAGAAGTCAGAAGTCAGAAGTCAGAAGTCAGAAGTCAGAAGTCAGAAGTCAGAAATCAGAAGTCAGATGTCGGAAGTCAGATGTCGGAAGTCATTGGTCAGACGTTGGGAGTCAGAGGTTAGAAGTCAGAAGTCGGAAGTCGGAAGTCGGAAGTCAGAAGTCAGAAGTCAGAAGTCAGAAGTCAGAGGTCAGAAGTCGGAAGTCAGAGGTCATAAGTCATAAGTCAGAAGTCAGAAGTCAGAAGTCAGAAGTCAGAAGCTAGAAGTCAGAAGTCAGAAGTCAGAAGTCAGAAGTCAGAAGTCAGAAGTCGGAAGTCGGAAGTCGGAAGTCGGAAGCCAGAAGTCAGAAGTCAGAAGTCACAACTGATTACTCGCCCCTTTTATCATTTGTCGGACAACTTTCTCAGTGGAATCTCGTGTGGAAGGGCGTGGCCGGCACCGGGGTGAAATTGTTGGACACGTGGAACTCGTCAGACTGGCGACCGGACTTCCAGGTGGGCGGCAACTGGCGAGACGACTGCCTGCACGGGGCGTGGAGGAACGGCCAGCTCAGCATCGGCCAGGTGAGTGGGAAGACGGAGAAGCATTGTCATGGAGCTACTCGTCGAGCACCAGAAACATATATGCCAATAGCATGACAATTCTTCCCCGGCTGAAAACAGATTGTCCAATGGTATTTCAGTTTGATGAACTCCACAGGGCTTTCCTGGTGTTTTTTGTGTTGTATTTTTGAATGCAGGATTTTTAAACGCTTGGGATATTTCTAAAGCCTTTTCAGAACCATACCTCTTCCTTTAAGAGACCTGATACATGGTGTTCACCGCAAACCTTCCTATATTAAAGCCTGATGAACACACCGCCCGAAAAAAACCTCATTATGCATTAATTCCCTGATTCATTTCTGATATGTTGAAATATTTGGGGCCTCCGAAATTGTCAAGTATTTGTCAAGTAAGGCAAAGAATTCCTCAAACCGAAAGATGAACATCAAATAATTAGACAAGGAGCAAAGTTCTGAAAACCCTCTTATTTAGGAGTTAGCTCAACACCCACTACATCTAAGGTTTGACTTCATAAAATGGACGTTCATACCTTAAACAGCTTTGCTAGGTAGTATGTCGCTTCAAATTGTGATATCACTTTTGAGCAAATCGACTTTTTAGAGAGCAAAACAAATTCACAAACAAATGAAAAATGTCTTCAAAGTAAAAGGCCTAAAGCACTTGTTGCAGATATTAAGGGACTGCTGTCTGATAGCAGAGGATAATCGAGATGATTAGATAAGTTTCAGAAGTATGTTATCATTCGAGAGCAACAACAAAAAACAAGACTCGCGTTCCCATCCTACAAACCTTCCAAGTCGTTGACATGTATTTCGGTGAATGATTATGTGATGATATGATTCTTCATATTCCATTCACAGAGAAATAACATTTTAAAAAAAGTAACAAGCAAGTGCTTAAACCCATTTGTTGATTTTTCTGATGCTTTTCTTGATAATCCTTATATTGAAAATATAATAACATATTTCACAAATGTGCTACCCTAATTTCAGGCCACATACTACCTAGAAATGTTCTCTGAGGTATGTTCGCTCTGAAGTCAGACCTTAGATGTAGCCAGAGTTGAGAACTTTTTTTCATTGTCCATGTTCCTTGTCTAAATAGTCATGCTTGAATCACTCAGTGAGTCAGTCGTGTGCATTATTTTGGTAAATAGACGTCCATCCCTTTTGCGAATTGCCTCTGATAGATTGATCATTCCAACTCCCCTACTCCCGATCGATATAGACCTGTACCAACTATTCCCTTATCCATGAAGAGAGGGTAGATAAGAAAGGTTTCTCACGCGAACAGATACCCGTAGGCATAGACATGTGCCTTTATACTATCCGTATCAGTTAGAGGCATTCCATCATTTCGCAGTCCCTGCGAATACATATACATATAGCGCTCTTCTGAATCCCAATGCTATGTAAAATAAGCTTAGAATGAGGTCTATTTCCAACATCATGCACCCTCGTTTTTAAACCCTATCTGACCAATCTGTTCGTATTTCTGTTCGTAAGTCTTTTAACCCTATATGCACGCGACCGCTAAACAATTTAGATTCTCGCTTCAGGACTTGTTCTCTGCTGTCTGGCGCACATTTTGATGCCTAATTTGTCCTAATTGGGTATTCTTAACTAGTGTTAAATGTAAATTAGTAAGTGCAGGTCATTACAATTGCATGTATTATTCTGTGCACAATTTTATAAGTCAGACAGTGGCTTGCATTTCTTTGTGAATCGTGCTGGGGAATTGATATTGCACTGATGTCATGCTTTTGTATAATTCTGGCAGAAACTGATTAAAATTTGGAAATAATGCAAAAAAAAAAGAGTAAAATATGAAAACAATGAAAAGCATAAGAACATAACAAGTGCTGTGTTTTCTGTAACGGGGAACTTGAGTTTTAGGTTTGAATTGCACATAAAATTGAATAATTTTTCATATGGGAAACCTCATTGTAATTTTGACCACAGTTTCCTTTCATTTTTACGCTGCAATTGTAAAAATAACGCAAAAATGCATTAAATATCAATTTTGAATAGTGTATTAACTAATTATTTGCATATTTGATTAAAATCAGTCATGCAATCAGAATCAGCACATACACATCTATCTGCAAGCGAAATTTGAAGTTAATCAGACCTTCCGTTGCTGAGATCAATAGATGGCCTCAGAGGCCACCTGTATTTTTATGGGGGGAAATAGCCCAGTGCACAAAGGGTTAAAATTACAAAAATGGGCGGTACCTATCAACGATTACTTATTTCTGAACATATTGACAAAAAAGTGAAGACGATTTACTTTTCCTACGCGTTTCTTCTTTACGTGTAGCGACCCAGATATCCATGTCGTTATACGGTTAACGGATAGTAAGTAGCGTATGTGACGTCATAATTGATGACGTATCCGTATCCGTTCGCTTGCGAAATGACCATCCACATCACACTCAACGAGTGAAGGGGAAAACGCGGTCACAATACGCCGGAACTGACTCGAAGAATGACCGACCATGCTCGAAGAATGACCGACCAGTACAAACCAAAATAATAAAACCCATAAACTCTCATCAGCTTGGAATTGCCTGAAGAGTTCTTTGGGGCGCATGTACCTCATTAATTTCATTACTGTTACACATTAGATCTGCCGTGGTGCATACATCGCACCTAGGTACTGTCGATAAATTCATGTGCATTTATTAAATCGGAATCCCAAAAATAGAGGGTCCAGGGGAACCTTTGTCTTTGCTGAAAGAATCATCCTGCTAGTCATGGAATATGTATACACTGTATTAAATTTTATAAAATCAATAGCCACCTTTTCAAATATCTCATAGGAAAAAGATACTCAATAGACAATTTACAGTTGATCAATTATGCTACTTAAATGACGACTTTTATAGATATAATAATAATAAAAGTTTCAATCCAAGTACATGTAGCACCTTTCTCTTTCCATTTAAATAATTATATGAAGTTAATACAAAACAAATTTACAAATTGCTCACTGACTAAAATGACCTGCAATACATACATCTCAAAAGTTAGAGGGCTCGACGTTTCGATCCTAGCAGGACCTTTCTCAAAGGCAAAGTAATATTTCACTCGATAGAGATCCGATCATCAGTATGACAGCCGAAAATATCATCAGTAAGAATTGAAAACTATTAAGAGGTTTTTCGTAAAAGCATTACAGGTTTCGCTCATAGACAAAGAAACAGTCACACGAACAACCACGACCCAAAAGGGTCCTGCTAGAGATACAATAGTGATAAAATAAAATTAAAATTATAAAATAAATTAAATTATCTATAAATCGGCAGGTGCCTAGCAACAGTTCCTGGATATAAGTGCGTTCAGACGCTAACATTACTTTACGTAAACAAATTTCGTCTGGTCCATTTTATGGCTTGTACAATTACACAAAGTCTTTACATCATCATGATGCGTGTGACCATGGGATGAAGCTCGTACAAATAGAATACAATGGGCCATTAACGAAATCACCGTAGTGACCTTTTTTTGCCCTTCTTCCCTTTTGCAAGGCACCCGGTCATTCACGTCGAGCAAGGGCAAAATTCTCATTGAATTACATTCTCCTCGACGCAACCATCATGACATATCTATGATATGGTCATTCCTTTTTCATTGGTCTGGACAGAATCCTCAGTCTGACGCCCCTATATACCCACTTGCTTTACCAGCCGTTCCGCTGCTAACGAAGCTTATAATAATACTAATGATAATGAGATGAGTGCAATATGAGGTTTATAAAAGACTTCACAACCCACCCCCCTCCTAGAGGCAGACGCTGAGCCGGAGAAGTCAAGGCCGTCCAAAATTACTTAGGCCTGATACATTAAGTCGTGGGTTTTCTGTCTCCCAATGTCTTCTATGGTCGGTTTCGTACAAAACTCTAATTAACGATGGACAGCCATCAAAGGATTATATAATTGCTGGGCTTTTATGGCAAGTAGCCAATCTGTCCATTAAATAAAAGACAAATGATTTTGAAAATGGCAAAATTTATTACCAGTCATGGGCTTGTGTCCGTTGATGCGTGAGTCGAGTAAATTTGGCATCCGATTGAAAATCCTTTAATGTATAATCATTGGCCTGTCATGCCTCCGCAGAAAATTGCATATTGCCCATCTGTAAACCTTTTTACAGTAAACCTTTTTAAGTGGAGCTGCGTGTCTGCTTTGGTCTGGTGCGGGGATTGGGGCTAGGTGGGTAGGAGTGGGTAGAAGAGAGAGTCACCAGTTAGTATGTTTATACAAAGGGAAGACATTAACGTTCCCCATAGCTTACGTATACTGATATGTATGATTGTATTAACATAGACCAAAAAGTAGTGGCAGGGAGCGAGGGAGGGAGGGAGGGAGGGAGGGAGGGAGGGAGGGAGGGCGGGAGGGAGGGAGGGAGGGAGGGAGGGAGGGAGGGAGGGAGGGAGGGAGGGAGGGAGGGAGGGAGGGAGGGAGGGAGGGAGGGAGGGAGGGAGGGAGGGAGGGAGGGAGGGAGGGAGGGAGGGAGGGAGGGAGGGAGGGAGGGAGGGAGGGAGGGAGGGAGGGAGGGAGGGAGGGAGGGAGGGAGGGAGGGAGGGAGGGAGGGAGGGAGGGAGGGAGGGAGGGAGGGAGGGAGGGAGGGAGGGAGGGAGGGAGGGAGGGAGGGAGGGAGGGAGGGAGGGAGGGAGGGAGGGAGGGAGGGAGGGAGGGAGGGAGGGAGGGAGGGAGGGAGGGAGGGAGGGAGGGAGGGAGGGAGGGAGGGAGGGAGGGAGGGAGGGAGGGAGGGAGGGAGGGAGGGAGGGAGGGAGGGAGGGAGGGAGGGAGGGAGGGAGGGAGGGAGGGAGGGAGGGAGGGAGGGAGGGAGGGAGGGAGGGAGGGAGGGAGGGAGGGAGGGAGGGAGGGAGGGAGGGAGGGAGGGAGGGAGGGAGGGAGGGAGGGAGGGAGGGAGGGAGGGAGGGAGGGAGGGAGGGAGGGAGGGAGGGAGGGAGGGAGGGAGGGAGGGAGGGAGGG
The DNA here is from genome assembly GCA_949987565.1 of Luidia sarsii. Taxonomy (NCBI): domain Eukaryota; kingdom Metazoa; phylum Echinodermata; class Asteroidea; order Paxillosida; family Luidiidae; genus Luidia; species Luidia sarsii. The sequence goes on from OX465116.1 coordinate 10,986,079, forward strand.
AGGGAGGGAGGGAGGGAGGGAGGGAGGGAGGGAGGGAGGGAGGGAGGGAGGGAGGGAGGGAGGGAGGGAGGGAGGGAGGGAGGGAGGGAGGGAGGGAGGGAGGGAGGGAGGGAGGGAGGGAGGGAGGGAGGGAGGGATCGATGATTTCATGGCTAAATCAATTTGTATATCACTTAAAGTCAAAAGAGGACTTGATTATAATAATTATTTAAAAAAATTCAAATGACCCGGCACAGCGACATGAGGAATATCCCACCAAAACACTTTTCGAGTAAACAACGCCTGAAGTCAATATATCGTCTCAATTCTTCTGAAAGTAAATGTATTGGAGGATAATATGTCCAAAGGATTTTTCCGAAATCCGTCTCTAAATGTTGAAAAAAACGAGGATTTCGGGGGAGTGTTTGTGTATTGTTTTCATGGAAATATAAAGTTCCTGCCTCTTTAAATGGCCACTTTCGAGGAGTTCGATTGGTGCTGCTATATTTTGTCTGGTTCCAAATGAACGAGTGAAGTCCCCTTGTATTATTTAGAACAAAGTTCATACGGAGATAAATTTGATATCATTCGAAAGCTAATGGTATACTCTTTCACATCATTAGAAAATCTCAAAATCCCAAAAGTGGGGGTTATTTCTCATTATGCTTTGCCTGGTCACATTTGTCAATCGGTTCCAAACTTGGGATTTTGAGTGTGTGACGGCCCAGCGAGTTTTAAGGTTATTTGCCAATGGAATAATGAGTTTTAATATCACGCATTTTGATGACGTCGTGATTGCGTCACGCCATTTTGACCTCGGAGAAGGTTTCTCCAATAAATATAAACGAAATTTTTTTGAGAAATCTCGCTCCGATGGCCAAATATGCTCAATTTAATGTGAAAACCTGCAAATGTTATGAACTCATTAATTTTCATGAGATGACGTCACAATCAAATGATGTCAACTCTTTAGATACACCTCAGTTTCCAAACTTAAATAATTATAGTGAACCAGTGAACCCAAATGAACTTGCACCGGGTACTTTTGCTAATAGTAATAATGGAGTTTGAAATTTGCCCCTTTTGAGCGCTGTAACGTAAGACTTGATGACGTCAAGACAACATCAAGGGTTTAGCACAAGGGTTTTGCCAAGTTTGATGCAAATCCAAGTTTGTTCAATCGCAAAAGTGGCTGTCCCTAAACCCATGCACAAAGTCAATGAGATTTTAGCGACAAGAAGACATAAAAGAAAAATCAGAACAAAAACAATACCTTTTTTGACCCATTGTGCTTTTGGAAAATGGTCGACAGATTCCGCGCATTGTGATTGGCCATGCATGGCGCCTTGCAAACTCTTGAGGTCGCACGTTTGTGAATCACCCATGGAGCTGCTGGAATCGCCCGTATCATCCCTTATAAAAGCGTGGCGGTGTGACCGTCCCTCGTTCGTTTCCCGTACAGGTCAAGCTGTCTGTGTGGGACTCTTCTGGTGTCCAGGCCGAGTTGGTGTTCGACGGAGCGGGGTCGGACCTCAAGAGCTGGTTCAGCCAGGAACGCCTCATATCCTCGCCCTGGGACGATCTGAAGACGTTTATTAGCCCCCGATTCTTCGCTATCGACGGGGACGCTAATTTGTAAGACAACAATTCCTGATCTTTACTAGACACTTACTAGGGAGCTTCAAAAGGGACAAAAATATCCCCGCTTCCTTTATTTGAAAGCTTTGAATTAGTGCAGTCTACTAGTACTATGGAATTCCATTTCTGCCGAGCTATTCGTGCTTGGATCTCCAAAATATACGCCGTCGACGGTGTATTGTCGAGTCGTGCCGGTGTGAATCTGCCCCCACCCACCCCCTTCTGCCCAGACATACGGTTATGGCCATGCCGTAGCATGGTTGCGTCGTTCCGTAGCATGGTTGCGTCGTGCCGTGGCATGGTTGCGTCGTGCCGTAGCATGGTTGTTTCGTGTCGTAGCATGGTTGCGTCGTGCCGTAGCATGGTTGCGTCATGCCGTACGTAGCATGGTTACGTCGTGTCGTCGCATTGTCTCATCGTCGCATTTTGGAATAGGTTTATCTTGGGTTTCGCTAAAAGATTCAAGACGAAAGCGCGATCGGCCTTGATTTGTTGCTCTCAACTTTCCTGGGTTCTGTGATGGCACGACGCGACAAAGCGCCGTCGACGGCGCATGTTTGGGAGATCCAAGCATGAGTGCCACATATGCGCCGCGTAGGCCTATCTCATGTCGGAGATGGAATTCCATAATATGTGGCCGTCTTCCATCTACATTGAATCGGCTTCCCATTGTTTCTTAAGGGAGACAACAAAAGTCAATCCGAATCACGTGGCTCTCAGCAATGATAACGCAAATTCGCTGGACCATTCCTGACCAGTGCAGTGGCGGCGGTGACGTCATTCACATGACCTCACAGTCGACGCCAACCAATCGCATATTCTGCGGCAGAACATGATTATTCTGCTGTTCTCGTTGCCAGGCAGCCATCGGGTGGGCGGGGCTTACCGACCCTGCGCTCAAAATAATGCATTCAACTTAGCGCTCCCTCCACTCACCCTTCTTCCCATTTCGTCCTGATAACCTTGTAGAGAACGACGGTTCTTTATCCATAAAAACTACGGCGGCTGCCCAAATGACAAAGGGTGGTTTTTAGTGAGAGAAATTGGTAGGCCTACCAACGCACCTTGTAACTTTGATCAGGAGACGGCCGCACACCCGTATCCTACAATAATCTACAGTCGCACCGACAATGCTGTCACTATGAACGACGTGACTATTCAAGGTAAGTGCCTACTACAAGTAATAACAACTTATGGAATGACTAACCTAATGCAAAAGAGTGTATAAGCTTTCGTAGCAACAACTTCGTCACAGACGATCAAATTATCGAACGAACAACCGGACAAAAGAACAAAGGAACAAATGAGCAAACCAACAAACCGACAAACCAACAAGCCAACAAACCAACAAACCAACAAACCGCAAACCAACAAACCAACAAGCCAACAAACCAACAAACCAACAAACCAACAAACCAACAAACCAACAAACCAACAAGCCAACAAACCAACAAACCAACAAACCAACAAACCGACAAACCAACAAGCCAACAAACCAACAAGCCAACAAACCGACAAACCAACAAACCAACAAACCAACAAACCAACAAACCAACAAACCAACAAACCAACAAACCAACATACCAACAAACCAACAAACCAACAAACCAACACGCCAACAAACCAACGAACCAACAAGCCAACAAACCAACAAACCAACAAACCAACAAACCAACAAACCAACAAACCAACAAACCAACAAACCAACACTCCAACAAACCAACACCCCTACAAACCAACAAATCAACAAGCCAACAAACCAACAAACCAACACTCCAACAAACCAACACCCCTACAAACCAACAAATCAACAAACCAACAAACCAACAAACCAACAAATCAACAAACCAACAAACCATCAAACCAACAAACCAACAAATCAACAAACCAACTATGGACTTTGATACCATAGCGAAGGCACTCAGACTACCGTGCTTTTATTGCAGGCATCACGACGGTCGGACGAGCGGACTATATGACCATCCACATCACAGTCAGCGATTGAAGGGGATAACGCGGTCACAGTTCGCCGGGACTGGCTCGAAGAATGAGCGACCATGCAGTGACCAGTGCAAACCAAATGATAGAAACCAAAAAAACCAATCACCTTTGCATTGCCTCAGAATTCTCTCGACTGTATAGCTTTGGCTGTTGTGCCTTACTAATTTCATAAGTAAGGCACTTAGGCCCTACTAATGGTTTGTTTGACTTAAATTTTATTAGTTTTAGGGCTATATAATTATATGTATGTATTATACCAAAAAAGGTCATTCAGAAGACCATTAATTTGCAGTTGATTTATTGTGGTATATAAATGGTATAGCGCTTCTCGATGAATTAATGTGTACGTATTAATAGGAATCCCTCCAAATTGGCCTTGACGAACCTTTGTCCTTGCTGAAAGAAACATCCTGCTAGCGAAGGAATCTCTATAGGCTAGTATGTTTTTTCAAATAATTTATACGTATAGTTTGAAATACAGTTTGTACATATACGAAAAAATAATCAATGGACCCTTTGCAGTTGATATTTTATGTGCAACTTGAAAGCTTGTATAGATAAGATGATGTGCGTTAAAATAGGAATTCCTCCCAAAAAAATAATGAATTTGCATTCTAATTGTCATTTCGACCAGTAAGTTATCGGCATCATGTTTTATTTATATATTACTATTACTAATAGAGTTCCGATCATCAATATGGCATAGAAGATATTATCAGTAACAAATGAAACTATCAAGAGGCTTTTCGTCAAAGCATTTCAAGTTCCACTCATCATAAAAACATGGAACAATCACACGAACAGCACGACCCTATAAAAGGGAATGGCGGTTGGCATGGATTTCTGGTCGCGCTCTTAAAGGCCCTATACAACATTGGTAAAGGTCAAAATGATTACCACAGTTTGTGTGTTAAACCGTTAAACATCCCCAAAAAGCAGTCTTGCGAAGGTTTTAGCTCAAATGGTAATCTGAGAAAGTAGAAAAGGGCAGAAAACCGTCTCTGTTTTCGCACCATTCTGTAGTGTAAGAAATATAGTTTTTACTCGCGAGTAATAAACTATTTGTCGATGTTTGAGTGAAGATTTCTCGAGAAGTACAGCATCCCTGACCGTAAGATTTCAACATAAGGATTCTATCATGACCATCTACAAACTGTGTAAATTAGAGGGAAATCGGTGGACATCGATGTTTTCCGATCTTCCCAATGTTGTATTGGGCCTTTAAATCCCAAATCAATCATCAATAGTGCAAATACTATGAAATCGACTATACATCTTCTGTCTTCTGGTGTTTTACTTATAATATCGATAGAAATATGTCGGATTTGAGCCAACAGACTACTGATTGTGATGTAAATTAAATTGACCGTATAGGTGAAAGTTGGTTGCACTAGAAACTATTCTGCTGGTGTTGTACCTCTTCTCACAGTCGTCCGGTCGACCCTTCTCAATCGATAAAGAGGAATGCAACCCCCAAAATAAAGTTTGCTTATCTGATTGGGTGTTAAAAAACAACCTACAATTACCTATGAGTCACTCACATACGATTTTCATAAAGAGAGAAAATTCATGGAATTGAAGGTCGAATTTGCGTTCCCATACGCGATTTTTTTTCAGTTTTCATAGCACATAAACGGTATGGGCCCATATGATTGTCCACAAACAATTTACGGGGTGGCGGCACGGGGAGGGGAGGGGCTATACCAGTTAACGCTATAGGGATAGGCTTTCTGCACAGCGAATACAACGTACGTGAACAATCTGAGTGACCTGAGACTCAATTTTTCATACTTTGTTTGTGCACAAACATAATGGGCCCAAAGCGTTTATGTGGTACGGAAAAAAAAGATCGCTTCCGGCGTTCGATCGTCGAGATCAATGGGGACGACAAGTTCCCAGCATTGTGATTGGCCAACGCGTTGCAAACCCGTGAGAGCGCACTATTGTGAATCGTTTGCATTGCCTGGTAATTTTTTTTTGTACCAGTGAGAATAATTTATGACCCTTTTCCAATACCCGACTTATAGGCTTAGGCTCCGGCTTCGTCTCTGCCATCCAAAAGCTGAAAACACATGGTTTTGAGTTCTTTATTGAAGTTGAAGCTGAAAGATGAAAGAAAGAAGACTAAGCCGGAGCCTGTGTCTATAGGCCAGGCTTTTAAAAGGGCCTATGACCTTGTCATTTGCCCAAGACGGTGCCTGACTTGAAAGCTTTAAATGTAAGGGGGAGGTAGCGGGACTGGTAAAGGGGGGGTAGGGGTGGAACGGGAGGCCAATAATTGGTCGAGCCAAAGTATAGTTGCTGCTGCTGCTCAAGGGTTTAATCCATGGGGTTCTGAGATGGTGGATGGGAGGGACGACACCACGCAACGGCAGCAGTTTCAGGAACCAAAAAGAAAAAGAACAGAAAATCTATCATAAGTAACGGCTCAATTAACTATTAAATTTGGCTTGGCAGAAAACATAACCCTATTTCTCCAGATTATGAATACATTGAAATCAACAACAGTGTGCCAGTGTGCTGCACTACGCTTGTTCCTCAGTGCATAAAGGAAACAAAAACTCAACAGACAGCTCGATCGAGAGGGATTCGAACCCGCGCGTTACTCTGTCTGTAAAACATAATGTTTTCACTGGAAAGCACGGAGTCGGAGTTCGAATCCCACCCGAGCTGTCCGGGTGATTTTATTTGTTGATAGTAAAAATGGCAAAAATGATGCAAACTGCTTATACTGACTAAAATTACCAAAATGCAAATATCAAAAAAGAGGGCCTCAGTGAAATGGCGACTAGCAGGACCTTTCTCAAAGACTGGATGCCTTAATTCTGCCTTTGAGAATTAATTAGCTGCTGCTATATATAGGCCCGCCTAATTTTGGATAGGCCCCTATTTATTTTGTCAAAGAGTTGATCGAGTAAAGCACTGATCAAACGATGCTGACTATACTTATAGTTACAACACTTGAGAGTAGCTTGGGCAAATCCTCGATAAAATCCATTCTCACAGAGGCGAATCACGGGCAATCAGGCCTACATGCAGGCATAAGTCCATCATCTTCCCGTACTGATTGCCAGCCCCCTACCCCGCCCCTCGTGACCAGTAATTGACACTGTTTTCACGCTGGATATGAATAGGATAATGACGTCAGAGCTGACAGGGACTGGGCCGGAGCCCCTTAAGTTGATTTCACGGCCAGAATCCACGACGGCATTGGGCCGTTAACAGAAAACACGAGCAAGAACTTCAGCGCTCTTCTTGACCGGTGCATGTTCTGCTAACGCGCGGCCGTCGAAAAGTTCATTGGATGCGTCGATCGATGGCCATGGAACACTCGTCCCAACCTATTCCTTTTGCAGTAGGTCCTAGGCCCACATTGACTACTTTCTGCTCTTCATAGCGGGACTAGGCTAAATGACCCATTTGGTGCCTACATCATCCCATGATCATTCTGAACAATATCCGAATGCAATAAGCTTCAACCATGGAGGCAACACTATTCTCCCGTGACGCCCGTGATACACCGGCTGACCGCCGAACGCGTGACGAGAAAAAGGGCGAGATCGAAATGCGAACGTTGAGTGGCGATTTTTTTTCCTCCCCAGTACACGAGGTCTATGGGGAAATCCTGGTAGTGGTGGTGAATATTCAGATTTGCACATGTGTAATACAGTACGTTCACTGTATAATGTACATGTACATTACATGTTCATGCACATGTCCACGATCGAGTGAGTGTACACACAAATGTGACCCGGCACAGCATAATGAGAAATAACCCCACTTTTGAGATTTTGAGGTTTTCTAATGATGTGAAAGAGTATACCATTAGCTTTCAAATGATATCAAAATATATTATCCTCTAATACTTAAAATTTCCGGGGGAAAAAAAGGAAAAAAAAGAAAATTAATTTGTAATCGAATTGTGAAGATACTTTAACTTCAGGCGTTGTTTACTCAAAAAGTGTTTTGGTGGGATATTCCTCATGTTATTGTGCCGGGTCACAAATATACATGTACATGTGTACATGTGTACATGTACACGTGTACATGTATCGATACATGTGTACATGTACATGTACTGTACAGTACATGTAATGTCCATGTACATGTACATTTACAATGTACATGTACATGTACATGTACATGTACATGTGTACATGTATCGATACATGTGTACATGTGCATGTACTGTACAGTACATACATGTACATTTACAATGTACATGTACAGTACATGTACATGTACATGTACATGTACATGTACATTGTACAATACAAGTACGAGAGCGTACATGTTGCGTGTGCAACGGGTGGTGTAGGGTGAAAAGATACACCGCATACCGAGTGCCAGTGTGGGAGGGCGTGTGAACCATAACGCTATGGTAGTGTGAAACAGAGCCGTGTCCGAATGTATTGGCTACAGCTTCAGTTTACACACAAGTCTAGGGAAGCTAATAACTTCCGGCTGCTCATTGACTCATGTATTTTTTCCAGCCCAAGCCAATGAATTTGGACATGGATTTATTTTGCGTACGGGTGTACTGATGACTTTGTGTACACATGACATTGTGGACAGTTGTACAAAATAGTCAAGCTACATAACTGAGGTGTGCTGTGGCGAAATCCAAGCCGTCCTTGATCCAACGCAAAAATGTTGCTCGTCTTGGAAGATGAACACAAGGAGCACCTACATTTTCTGGTCTCCGTGAATGTTGAAGGTGAGTAGCTAGCGATTCGACTTTCGACTTTCCACTTCGCTGATGTTAAACATCGTAACATGGGTTGTATCGTAACTTGAGTAGAGTAACTTGGACCTTAGTTACATTTACAAATTCAGTCACCTTTTTTTTCATCTGGAGGGGTCGGGCTACTGTACGCAGGGTCCAGGATCCTCAATAGTATAATAGGGAAAGTCTTCCATTAAAGATTTTTCGACTACCCCTGACAGAAATCCCCAGATTTTAAATTTTTACCAGCCGTGAAACTGTTGAATTCATAATACTGTCTCAAATACTGGATTAATTTAACACTGGCCACTTGGTTTAATCCCGAAAATGAGATATTTCCCCTCAGGTGATCAAGAAGAGGTCCCTCCCATCCGATGAGCCGAAACAAAACGGCAATCTTTGATTCAAAAACTGAAGCGGTACAGTGTACGCAAATCGATGACATGATCAGAGATTCAGACACACACCGCCCCACCATTCACCCAAACCTGCCAGCGCGTCGTGTTTGTGATTTGCATGATGGCCATATTGAAGTCAGTTTGCAGTTTCCGATGGTTTGGTATGACGCCGTAGATTAGGAGGATATTTTGTAAAGCATTTTTCGGTGACCACCGTTATTCATTTTCTCCCAGTTTTGCAGGAATTTTGTCGCATCGCCATGGAGTTCATTCGCAAGGGAATCAACCCCAAGATGTACCTGCTGGCCGCACGTGAGTCTTCACTGGGTCAAACAAGATAACGCGTCCGAGAAAGGTCCTGCAGGGATCGAAACGTCAGACCCTCTAAATTCATAAGATATTAGCCAGGTTATATTCACCCGGCAACGGCATTCTTCCCGCAAACGCTGTTCTGCCGGTCCCTAAAGCCGTGTTCGCATTGGACTTTTTCTTCTGCGGCCACGCGGTAACTTACCGCGACATTCCTTAAGGTGATTCTACCGTGCGTCCGCACTTGGATTTATCTTCCGCGGCGGAATGAGAAATTCACTGTGTGAGGCTGGCAGAATGTCGCCTATTATGGCCCTGTCAAGTTTCCGTGGCTGAGTGGAAAGTTTCCGCGACGTCTCTCGCCCTGTTAGTTTTACATCACGCTCGCGGTAACTTGACAGGGAGGGTAGTTTTCCGCGTGTCCGCATTGGATTTATTTTTGTCATTCTTCCGCTCTGCCGCGGTAGTTTGACAATTTTAAGTCCAATGCGAACACGGCTTTAGTCTGATTGGCCAATTGTCATTGTCATCATGTTTCAATGCATGTTCACGTAATGTATGCTCTATACTCTGACGTTGGCCAATCACTTGAAGAGTCTTCATGAATATGCATAGCATCAGCAGGAACGACCTCCAGGAAGAATGCCATTGCCAGGTGAATAGCGTGACAGGTGCATGTACCCTCCCAAGACATTATGCCAGACAAACTTCATGTGATGCTTATTGGGTTGGACTTGTCTTGGATCTTTTTCTCGTGATCTCCCCTGTCCCCCCCCCCTCCCCCCAATCTCTTCCCTATTTCCTGTCCTCCGCCTTTGATCTCAATATAGAACAGGAAAGAGTGGTTAACAAAAATACGAAAACCTGCTGAACAGGAGTAAGCCTACCCTAGACACTAGACAGCGTACCAAAAAACTCGTTGCTCTAGTTGTCTGTTTTCTTTTCTTACACCAGAGAAACTGGGCGTGGATAATGAGACCGTTCAGCATGGCGTGGAGGGACTCATGTACCTACTAGCGGAGAGCTCCAAAATGATGGTGAGTACAATCGTAGCTCTATTGTGCAATGTACGGCTTGAGGGCTGGATCCCTATCAATCATAGGGCTTATGTTCCTGAGGGTGTAATTGCAAATGGACCGTGTTGGATTTGTGCAAATAATGGTGTGTAGTGGCTTTAAGGCTGGTACATGTACTGTTATGTTTTTTTCTTCCGAAAGTCATTTTAACGACAGTTGGAAAACTCATCCAAAATTTCAATTTCCACAGATCGAAATTTTGATTTGTGCAAGTGGTGTGTAGGAGCTTTAAAGGCCCAATACAACATTGGGAAGATCTTGAAACATCGATATCCACAGATTTCCTTCTATTTTGGACAGTTTGTAGATGGTCATGATAAAATCCTCACGTTGAAATCTTACTGTCTGGGATGCTGCACTTTTCGAGATATCTTCACTCAAACATCGACAAATAGTTTATTACTTGCGAGTAATAAACTACTTCTTACACTACAGAATAGTGCGTAAACCGTGAAGGTATTTTGCATTTTTCTACTTTCTCAGATTACCATTTCAGCTAAAACCTTCGCCGTATTGCTTTTTTGGAGTGTTTTATGGTTTAACACACAAACTAGTAATCTTTTGACCTTTACCAATGTTGTATAAGTACCACTCTGCCATTGAGAAAGGTCCTGCTAGGATCGAAACGTCAGGCCCACTAAATTTTAAGATTTGCATTTTGGTAATTTTAGTCAGTAAGCAGTTTGCAACATTTTTGTATATCACTTTTTTGGAAAGCGGCTTACATTTGAATGGTCCTTAAATGGCGTTGCCGTCTCTCTCTGGCTCTCTCCCCGGGCAGGTGACGGAGATCGATTTCCAGGACTCCATCCTGACGCTGGGCTTTGCCGACAAGCTGAAGCAGGAGCTCCTGCGGCTGTACCTGGAGAACCGCAAGGAGATCCGCGCCATCCAGTCAGAGATGGCCATGGACCTGCCCCACTACCACAACCTGGAATGGCGCCTGGACGTGGAGGTGAGTTGGGACTCGGTCCGCCCTCGCAGTGACCGCACCGGGCTCCCTCGCTCGGCTCAGCAAAATGGCGGGGAGTGTTCTCTTTTCGATTCCAGCACCAAAAAAATACACTGTTGGCTTTGCACGGGGCCTTAAAGGCCCTACACAACATTGGTCGAGGTCAAAGAATTGCATCCATACGATGTCTGATCCAACATATGCATGAAATAGCACACCTGTGAAAATTTCAGCTCAATCCGCCAACCGAGTCTCGAGGAAATCGTGAAAACCGCTTCATTTAAAGCCCCTACACAAAATTGGTCAAGGTCAAAGAATAGCATCCATACGTTGTCTGATCTAACATATGCATGAAATAGCACACACGTCTGTGAAAATTTCAGCTCAATCCGCCAACCGAGTCTCGAGGAAATCGTGAAAACCGGTTCATTTGTTTCTGTTCCGAAAAATAGTTTAGATCTCGGTGAGACGTGTACTATTTCTTTTACTCATTTCTCACAAATTACAACATTTTAGGCAGAAATATTTCAGTGAGAGGTTTCTACTATAACCATCTTCAAACTGTATAAGTTTCATGTAAATCTGTGAACAATTCTGTTTTTCGATCTTACCAATGTTGTGTAGGGGCTTCAAAGGCCCTACGTATATAATATTGGTAAAGGTAAAAAGATTGCCACAGTTTGTGTGTTATTAAACCATTAATCATTCAAAAAAACAAAATCCTGCAAAAGGTTTAAGCTCCAATGGTAGAAAAGAGAAAGTAGGAAAAAGGCAAAAAAACGTCACGGTTTTTGCACCGGCCTATAAGAAATCGTTTAGTACTCGCGAGTAATAAACTGTGTGTCGATGTTTGAGTGAAGATTTCTCGAAAAGTACAGCATCCCATTTCAACATGAACATTCTATCATGACCATCTACAAACTGTGTAACTTGGAAGGAAATCTGTGGACATAGATTTTCTCTGATCTTGCCAATGTTGTATTGAGCCTTTAAGTAACTCTCTCACTGCGTAGTTTATCGGCGACTCCTGATGGAGTTTAGTTGCAAAAGGTTTACAACGAGCTGCTCGCAGCGGCTTGCCGGCCCGAAGTGCACTTTGCTCGATCCGCTGTGAGTGGCGTGTCTCAGGGAAAGAGTTCTTTGGAAACCTGTAGGTCCTGTTCACCTAGCCGCTTAAGCACTTTGCTCAAGCATGAAAGGTCTTGGTCAATTACGTTCAATTAAGTTCAATAGGAAATTTTGTGTTCTTTTTCATCACATTACTGTATAGTCATTATTACTATACAGTATACACAGTCTTATATATGAACAGTCACAAGACATCATATTACTGTATAGTCATTCATTGGTTGTGGTTACTCAAACCTCCCTGTCATTGTATTGCAATAAGCCTGCCCCCTTACTTCCATGTCCAGCTTGCCAGTCGCTCTCTCCACCACCAGACTACTCCCTCACTCCTACTGAAGTTGCACACGGAGGACTCGGGGCGCAAGACCACCCAGCTCCTCCAGACCGACCCGTCCAACCTCCTCCACATGACGCGGTCGCTAGAGGGCGCCCTAGCCGAGGTCAAAAGTCAACACTGCCGGCGGATAATGCGGAACATCAACAAATGAAAACATCCCACGGTGCTACTCCGAGGGAGAAAAGGACTTTTTAAGACAGGTCCTGCAAGGATCAAAACTCAGGCCCTCTCGTATCAAACAAATTTGAAAAAAATGGCTCATTTCATGGAAGAATGATATTCGTTGTAGATTTGCCCGTGTGCTTGTGGCAGGATTTTCTCTGGAATGTTGCGAGTCCGAGGTGGAAAAGGATAACTTGCGCAGTGGATCTGGTATGGGTTCAAATACCGGTTCTGTCCAAGTTTCTGTGTAGATAGAGCATGATGTTTGCGTCGAGGGGAATGTAATTCAATGAGGGTTTGCCCTGCTCGACGTAACAAGCACTGCACCCCCAGTGCTTTGCCCGATGCCTGATGAAAAACTTTCAGGCAGCTCGGACAGGATTCGAACCCGCGACTCCTGCTTTCGTTTTGAATAATGTATAGCGGCGGGTACCGCTTTGCATCATAGATATAGCATGATGTTTGCATCAAGGAGAATGTAATTCAGTGAGGGTTTGCCTTGCTCAACGCTTTTTCATCAGGCAACAGGCAAAGCACTAAGCACGTAGTGCTAATTATGTCAAGCAGGGCAAACCCTCATTGATTTACAAAGTTTCTTTGCTTTTTCAAATCTGTTGATGAATTCCCAGTCAGTTTCCTTTTCTTCCTATTCTCAAAGAAAGTGCTTCTCAAAAGGGCCACTCTTGTCACAATGGATGGGTAAACTAGTGTCACACTCACACCGAGTCAAGTAAAGTCGGGCTTCGAATTCAAAGGTTCCGGCACTTGACAGTAGTTAAGTAAGTTCTTTCTGCATCTTTAATGAAACGGAGAAGCGTGAAATTCCAGATGGCACACGATTGACACTGCAGGCAGCTCTGTCAGACAAGCTCCACAGTACTGAGAAGGGTCAGAGTTTTATTCAATTACCGGTACATTAGCCCTAACGCTTTGCACCTCCCGCACAGGACACACACTGTATACCGCAATTTACCACAGTGCCCACAGGGGTGTTGGCTCACTTACCACAGGTCACCACAAAAAACCCCGCTGTGGAATGTCCTGGTGCATGGCCCTTATCCTCCCACAGGAAAAACTACGTGTGGTTAATTGTGGTTTCAATGCTGGTAGGGTTAAAATACCCCATACAGTGATAATGCAAATATTATTTGAATTATTTGAACAAAGTCATTTGTTGTGTCAGTGCAAAGCAAAGACACTATCTGTTTCTCATTCATTATGACCTTTTTGTTTAAAATAACAATGTAACATATCAAATACATCATAATGACCCTGTTTTTGAGTGGTTTATCTTGAAACTGTAATTTAATAGATTTTTTAAATTTAACTAAAGGGCGCCAAAACATCCAGGAGTTTACGCAGCTCTTCATATGCGTCTCTAAACAAGACGGAAACCATATTTTGCACTCACATGATGTATTATCCCATACTTACAGGCCAAAGCATTATGAATGATTTTTACAAATGCAAGTATTGTTCATGTGTATGATTCATGATGATAAAATCAACTTGCTTTCTCCAAAAAGTATTTGTTCTTATTTCTTATTTCACAAAAAGCTACACTTTGGGGAACAAGTTGGGGAACAAGTTGTTGACTTTTTGTTGACAGTTCACACAAACTATTTTTCTGCATTTTTATATGAAAATGTTTATCGATACACACATTATGAAAATGTATTAAATGTATACGTAAAAGGGGGCAATTAAACGTGTCATAAACTTTTTCAGCGAATTACAGTAAAAAATATATTAATTAGTATAAAATAATTTTGCAAGCACGAGTCTTAAGTATCTCATTAAGCATATGCACCATACCCATTTCAATCTATTTTTATAAAAAGCATACATTATATTTGCACATAATAATCAAATGCTTAGAGCTGTCATTGATTAAATGCTATGTCGACATCCTTCAGAGGTTTTTTACACACAACATTGAAGAAAATTCTTTTTAAGGACGGAACTGATGTCATCCCAGTTGGCAACTATTCATCGTTACCTAAGATTTAAAATCAGCAATGCACAGACATGATATTGCCCTACCCTAACTTACAACTGGTTGTCAATTGTTAGCCGAGTTACAATAGATCATAATGTTTTTGAAAAGCAATCCCTGATGTACACAACAGCAGCACACTACAATAATGAATGCACACTTCTCACGCGAGGGAACCGGTGTCAGACCACTAATCCCTGGTACCTTGCAGATGCCCACCCGCATCAATGAAGAATGCAGAGACTCAAAGGGAACCAGTGCCAGGTTACTTTTTCCTGGTGCCCCGCAGATTCATTTCCAATACAAAAAAAGCACTGACAGTCTTCAGGCTGCCGACCTGTGTCGGGCTATTCCTCCATGGTGCCCTGCAAAAGCCCACTAATCAGGTCTCTAACTGGTGTCAGACCACTCATCGTCACTGGCGCCCCGCAGAGATCCACTACAATGACTTACACACACTACTCGGAGAGGAACCGGTCTAGGGCCACTTGTCCCCGGCGCCCTGCAGAGGTGTCCACTACAATGACAATGACTACACTACTACTCCAGCAGCCATGCCACAGCTGGTGACCAGTGTCGGGACTGCCACTGCACACTCCTCAGCGGGGAACCGGTGCAGTCGCCTTCCTGAGCCCCTGCAGGTCCCTGATGCTCTGCTGCAGCCAGGCCAGCGACTCCTTGCTCTTGCCAAAGCAGCGGTAGGCGCAGCGGGACTGGAGCTGCAGCAGCACCTTGCCCACCACCTCCTCGCAGCGGCTGCTCAGGTAGGAGTCCACGTAGTCGCGTCCGTAGCGCTGCACACGGTGGCGGGACGGCTGGAGGTACCGACAGGGGGCACTCTCTCCCTCTGCACCCTGGCACAGAAAAAGTACGCGCACACAAAAAATTTCATTCCTACAGTAATATGCACAAATGGTGCAAACTGCTTATGGATTGAAATTAACAAAATGTGAATAATAACAATTAGGAGTGACATGATAAACACCGAGTGCTCAGTGCTTTGCCCAATGCCAGATTACCCAAAAAATTCAGGCAGCTCGGGCCGGATTCAAACCTGCGACTAGTGCAGACATCTTGACCACCGAGCTGGTCGAGGTCGTGTGGCGGATTTGAATATTATATTGCGGCGGGTACCGCGTTGCATCAGTGTTTATCACATTATACATATTGATACATCAACTTGATCAAGGGCTGATCTCATAGACCAATATTGGGCGACCAATGTTTACATGCCATCACGTGACTTACAGTGGGCATCTCATTTGGTGCCGAACAGTAGTGGAAATGAGCAAAGAAGACTATCATATTGTCCACATACTTAATTCTTTGTACATTTCCATCGCTGCTCTAGCTGTGCCAACTGAGATGCCAAAATACCCACTATAAGTCATGTGACGGCATGTAAATCGTGCAATCGGGCTATTGCAAAGGGTCTGCCCATTTTCCTTCGGCATGTTTGGCTTACACGCTTGCTTGGTGCCTTATGCATATGCAGATGAGGTGGGCGGAGCCACGGGTCATGAATATTCGCCCTACCTTGAGCTGCATCCTGATGAAGGCCTCGATCTGTTTCTGGCGCTCCTCCCACTCCTCTCCCTGCTGCTGGATGGATACCCTCAGGTCTGCCTGGCACACCTCCAATGCAAAACGGTATGGTAATGACATCATTACAGCAACGATTATTCATCATATGCAAATGTATGTAAAATCGGTCTTTGGAGATCCAAAAGGAATATCCAATGCTATTGCACAGAGCAGCTAGCGGCTTGACCAGATTCTGTGTGATCCCCGAGCTGCTGTAGCCAGGTTTACAACAATTGGTTGTTTGCATCTGAATGAAAACAGGGGGCGTGATCCCTGGAGATATACGGCAGTTAATGGTTAAAATGCTTCTGACTGGTGGCCCCCACCCCGGCAAAGATAAGTTGACTATTTTGGAAAGGCCGCCATCGAAGGGCTGGATAGCTCAGATGGCAGATGTGTGCTCAGAGCTTTGCCTGATTACCTGCTGAAAACAAAAATACAGGCAGGTGCCGATTTCACTAACGCTTTGCAATCAACGCAAACGGCAAAATCGATATGTATGACCTCCATCGACCTCCATCTGAAATCCATCGATTTTGGCGTTTGCGATTATCGCAAAGCGTTAGAGAAATAGGCCCCTGGCAGGATTTGAAACTGCGACTCCCGGTTTCTAGTGCAGACGTCTTGACCACCGAGCTGGTCGAGGTCGTGGGGCAGATTCAAAACCTGTACAGCGATGGGTACTGCCTTGCAGCATATAATGTAGATACATACGTTAATGATCCAAGGGGTAGTCTTGCCGCATTACCTCGTAGGTTTCCTTGAAGAGGGCGGGCACGTCCACGCTCAGCTCGTGCTTGAGGCAAATGTGCAGCGCCTCAAAGGTCAGCTGACCGATGGAGAGGCAGGCCGAGTTCATGGCCTGATGAGGGGAGAGTGACAATTGTCGAGCACCACCACCACCACCGATGCAATGCACATGAGAGTGTGTGTGTGTGTGTGTGTACACCCGCGTGTAGTGGAGTCCGTCGAGTGAGAAGTCCGTGCCGGATAAGATGAACCACCCCCACGAAAAGCATGCAAGAAACAAAAACAAGAACATGCTGTTAGTGTGCTGCTCTCTCTCTAGACACTCTCTCCCTCACTCTCACTATCTCTCTCCATCTCTCTCTCTCTCTATCTCTCTATCTCCGTCTCTCTCACTCTCTTTCTCACTCTCTCTTACTCTCTTTCTCTCTCACTCTCTTTCTCACTCTCTCTTACTCTCTTTCTCACTCTCTCACTCTCTCTCTCTCTATCTCTCTCTCCGTCTCTCTCCCTCTCTTTCTCACTCTCTCTTACTCTCTGTCTCACTCTGTCTCACTCTCTCTTTCCCCTTCTCTCTCTCTCTCCATCTCTCTCTCTCACTCTCACTCTCTCACTCTCATCCTCACTCTCTCTCTCACTCTACCCCCTCTCTCTCTTCCTCTCACCAACTCCCTTTCTCTCTGTCTCTGTGTCTGTCTTTGTGTCTGTCTCTGTCTCTGCCCAGAGAGAGTCCACAAACTGTGACTGGCTTGTGGGGTTCACCCTGTGCAAAATCGTGTAGGGCTTTCACAAAGGGGAAAAAAACACAGAAAGCTAATAAAGACAGTGTCTAATAAAGACACAAAAAAAGGGTGAAATGCCAACTTGCAAGGCGCAAGTCGTCGTGAACGAGCAAGAGAGCAAACGGCAATGCTAAAGGAACGCAAAAAAATTGTTTGCATTCGTGACGTGATACAAGGTGTCTGATTGGACAATGCCCTTGACTGACTGTCACGGGCGGCCAATGGGAAACAGCGACAGAGATGCAAAGGATGTGCCAGTGGAATTTAGAATGAGAATTAGTGAATTACAAAATGTGCAAACTTCTGAAATAAATGTTGATTGGTAAAATTGTGAATAGATGATTTTTTCAGAGGCTTAAAAAGGATATTTCATATCACTTTAGTCAGCAAAGCACTTTGCAATAATTTTCTATTACCTTGAACTGTCTTTATTAGCTTTCTGTGTTTTTTTCCCCTTTCACCAAACTTATGATAAACCTTGATAGATATTCATCAGTATCCAAAATCATATAAATGTAACGATATTGCATAGCATTAATATAAGAAGCTCTTCACACCAGTAACACCACCAATTTTGGAACAAAACAAAACAGAGATCTACTTTTCTGGGATCAAGTGCAATTGTTGAAACCGAAATATTACTGTCTTGATCTAGCAGAGAAAAAAATCAAACAATACATCAATCCAGAAGGCCAAGCCCCTTGACAAATTGACCAATCACAACGCGCGATTTAAGATCCGACAAATTGCCGCCATTTTGTCCGACATAACGTTTTAAATGTTGTATTCTTGACTACACACTTTTTGTTGTGTTTACTTTTCTTTCATATGTACCAGGCAATTCCTTTGCAAACCTGAGTTTTATCCTTAACCATGGTCAAGCGGACGAAGCGGGGTTTATATTTATGTTGTAATTCTGACTCCTGATACCCTTGGCAAGAGAGGAATGTACATTTTTTGGCCTTTTTCCAAAACCAAAGTCCAACGGAGAGAAGTGCTTTCGGTGGTTGCGGGCGTGCAGTGGATGTGCGCGTGGCATGTGGGCGATCGTGACACGTTGTGCGCATGTACGCGGTTGCTTGGCCGTTGCTATGGCGGGCGCGGCCTACTGGATCGGACAATGGCTTCTGACCTCTATGCTAAACAGATGACTATTTGGAAAGGTTTCCAGGGCTGGACAGCCCAAGTTGTAGAGCACAGGCATGTTAAACCCACAGGCATGTTAAGTCCCAGCCCAGTCAAAAGGTTCTCTGCTACTTTCAAAAATTGTTGACATTTTACAGAGAACCACTATAATACAGATATCCCTTTACCTGTGTGAACTGCATGTGCTTATATATAGAGCGATATGTATTGCCAAGGGTAAATGAGAATTGGTATAGAACAGAATTGTGCTAAAAAAAAAAAAAAAAGTACACAGTTACACAAAATATGTCGAATTACGTGAAATTCCGTGGTCTATTTTTAAGTTTGTAAAAATTCTTGTATCATAATAAAGTAAATTTCATACTCTTTCCACCCATATATAGTCAGTTTGGGTTAAAAAAAAATGGAAAAGATGTCATTGACAATTTTCTCTTGTAATGCAAGTTGTTTTTGTTTGAGTGTGATAGGGGCTTAGGCAGGATCACTGTTTCTGTGTTGTGACCAGTCAGGCAGATTATGTGTTAATCCCAGCCCAGTCAGCAAACTTTTTG
This sequence comes from Luidia sarsii, assembly GCA_949987565.1. NCBI lineage: Eukaryota > Metazoa > Echinodermata > Asteroidea > Paxillosida > Luidiidae > Luidia > Luidia sarsii. Next base: position 11,005,591 of record OX465116.1, read on the forward strand.
GGCAAATCCTCCAGATAAATCAAGACTTTCTTCAATTTGTAGTTAGACCTTGAGATCATAACAAAAGATCGCCATCGATACGTCTAAATTTGCTTCAAATTCCCTTTGATCCTTCCCACCCTTTTGTTTGTTTTCCTTTTTAATCTACCCTCCCTTATCCCCTCTCCCTTCCCTTTTTTCCTTCCCTCTGTCATGTGTGTCAGGGCTTTCCTTGCCCTGACTGTATGTGTATGTCCTTGTCACTCTGCCTTTGAGAAAGGTCCTGCTATATTTTGAGATCATTCATCTTTGTTAATGTTTGATGAAAAAGAAAGTTGGAACATGTTTGATTGTTTTGAGATGAAAGCCAGAAAGGGATAAATAAATGGATTTCTAATAAGCATTTTGTTTGACTCATGATTGAGGGGAACGCTGCTATGCCTCATCACTGAAGATGTCGGCAAGATGACCGAAGGGAAAGTCAGACTTGTCGGCGACAGCACCGTCGCCCGCTACTATCTGTTCAGGGGTCTGCCCGGGTGATTGACTCCCCTCCCCACCCCTCAGGGCATCGGCCGCCAGTCTCCCCGCCCCTGTCTGGTCCGGGTTGTCGCTCCCCGTCCGTCTCCCCTCCCCTCCCTCCCCGGGGCCCTCCACCCGCCCTGCCCCCCGGCCCGCGTCGATGACGTCGAAGCTGGGCGACCGGCGCTTTCGCGGGACTTCGTGCGCGGGGTCGCGGGGCATCGCGGGGGCCTGGCGGGTAGGGGGCGCCGTTTCGGGGGCGGCCCTGCCCAGGACCATGGCCAGTGCCCGCGCTGGGTTGTGACGCTTCACCTGTGAGTCCACGATGGCTTGGATGGCTCGGAGGACGTCCTGCGGGGAGATCTGTTCCAGACGTCTCTTCAGCTTGCGGAATGTGTACATGTTGTCGTTGTAGTAGCCAAACTTTGACTGGAGCAACCAACCCCCCAAACAAACAAAAAATATGAAAAGGGAATTTTAGAAACAACGGAAGGGAACAGAACAGAAGGGAAGGGAACGGAATCAAACGGGGCAGGACATGGCAAGGCAAGGCAAGGCAATACAAGACAAGACAAGGCAAGGCAAGGCAAGGCAAGGCAAGGCAAGGCAAGGCAAGGCAAGGCAAGGCAAGGCAAGGCAAGGCAAGGCAAGGCAAGGCAAGGCAAGGCAAGGCAAGGCAAGGCACTACAAGACAAGGCAAGGCAAGGCAAGGCAAGGCAAGGCAAGGCAAGGCAAGGCAAGGCAAGGCAAGGCAAGGCAAGGCAATACAAGACAAGGCAAGGCAAGGCAAGGCAAGGCAAGGCAAGGCAAGGCAATACAAGACAAGGCAAGGCAAGGCAAGGCAAGGCAAGGCAAGGCAAGGCAAGGCAAGGCAAGGTAAGGCAAGGCAAGGCAAGGCAAGGCAATACAAGACAAGGCAAGGCAAGGCAAGGCAAGGCAAGGCAAGGCAAGGCAAGGCAAGGCAAGGCAAGGCAAGGCAAGGCAAGGCAAGGCAAGGCAAGGCAATACAATACAAGGCAAGGCAAGGCAAGGCAAGGCAAGGCAAGGCAAGGCAAGGCAAGGCAAGGCAAGGCAAGGCAAGGCAAGGCAAGGCAAGGCAAGGCAAGGCAAGGCAAGGCAAGGCAAGGCAAGACAAGGCAAGGCAAGGCAAGGCAAGGCAAGGCAAGGCAAGGCAAGGCAAGGCAAGGCAAGGCAAGGCAAGGCAAGGCAAGGCAAGGCAAGGCACTGCAGGGTAGGGCACGGCATGGCAAGGCATGGCATGGCAAAGCAAAGCAAGGCAAGTCAAGATGGACCTACCTTCATAAGTGCCTTGACCAGCTTCAGCTGGGTCTCTGTCTGGGGCTTGAGCTGTTTGAGACGACTGACGGCCACCACGAAGGAAGTGAAGTGGTCTGCAAGATCCCCCTACACCACAGACAAGGAAGTAGAGTGAAAAAAGGAACAAATTAAATTTAGAACAGACAAGGGATCCTTTTCTGACAGCAAACACTCAGCCACATCATTTTGAAGGTTCAGTTACGGTTGGGGTTATACACATATGTATGATCCTTTTTTTTATCAACTTATGGTCAATTAACATAAACATAAATCTGGCCAAATAAAATTAGCATTTTGAGATACCTAGGCTATTTGACATGAAAACAAAAATAAATAAATTAATAAATAAATAAACAAACAAAAAATCAAAGAAATAAAAAAAAATTAAAAATAAATTATAAATAAAAAAAAAAAAATAATAATAATAAATAAATTTAAAAAAAAAATTAAAAAAATTATAGAAATAAATAAATTAAACATTAAATAAAATCACGCTATTTCCGGAAATCCAGAATTTCCAGAAGTCTTACATCCCTGTTTGGGTCTCTACAGTACCTGGTTTTTAGCCAAGACCTGCATGTTGTTCCTGCTGGGGGGCAAAGCGGCAGGACTATCCTGAGCTATCTCCAGAGAGTCTATCATCTCCTTGTACTGCGGTTATAATAAGGGTTCAACATTTCAAACCAATTACTGACTAGAAGGACCTTGATCAACACCTTCAGGATGTGACTTCAAAGACTAACTGGTTGGGAAGATTATACAAAATTAGGAGGGCCCGACGTTTTGATCCTAGCAGGACCTTTCTCAAACGCTGAATCCATATCTTTGGCAACATTTTTGCATATTACGTTTGGGAAGATTTTTGAAAAATGGCAAAGAATACTGTGACTGGAGAGGGACTTTTTGCGTACCAGCGCTCTAGCCATCTTAGCTATCCAACCCTCAGATGTTGGCCTTCTCAAATAGATGGCAGATGGCAGCCTTCACACACAGCGAACGTATCGCTGCCAGGGAAGGGTGTGATTAGAAAAGACAACGAGGGTTACGAGGCAAACCCATTCTGAAGCCAGGGCTATCATCACCAAAGATCCTACAGGGCGCAAAGCGCGAAATAGCCTACTCTTACGAGATCACACACATCCGGATGAAGTACGCACTGGACGCCATTTTAGTAAGCAAAACTGTAGTACACGTGGTCACATCGCATCAAAAAGTTATCGCATTCTGTTCACGCATCCAATGTTGGATCTTTGTCACCGTTTGTGACATTCCCGCTTCACTACCGGAGCACTGAAAGCAGACGACACAGGACTCCGTTGCTTACTACTAATATGACCGCCGAGCGACTTCACCTTTTGCGAAGAGAAGGCTACAGGATCTTTGGTTATCATCACCGTCAACTACGACCCCACACATCCCCCCCCCCCTACGCCCTACACCGCACCTTGGGCAGGAGCTGGTCAATCTTGTCCTGCACCCGCACGATATTAGCGTGCACCTCCGTCAGTCGGACCATGCAGTCCTCGCAGCTCTCCTCCCCGGCACAGCTGGCCTGGTAGCTGTCCACCTGCAGCGACTCCAGCGCCTCTTGGCACACCTTGCACGCCCGCACGTACAGCCGGGTGTCGGGCTCGATCTCGGGACACTGGGGGAGATCGCCGATAACGATTGGGGTGACTCTTGCATGGGTGAGAATGTAATTTAGTCCTAGGGCTCTCTCAACATGAGCACCCCCTTATCCAGATTTGGTGGCCTTCCCAAATAGTCAACTATCTAATCATGTTCATTTGTATGAAAAACAAATTATCATAAAAATTGTAAAGGTGGAGGTGGTTCTCAACCCTGCTCTTCTCGCCCCCCCCCCCCCTGGACCCACCCTGGCCCTTTTGGGGCTTAATAAGGAATCCCGATGTGGGTGAGGGGGCAATTCTACTGACTTACGCCTAGGATCTTGATGATGGCCGAAATAGCCATCTATCTAACCAGGTTCATTTGTATGTAAAAAAAAAAGGTGTAATGGGGCAGGTGGTTCTCATCCCTGCTCTCCTCGCCCCCCCCCCCCCCCCCCCCCCCCGGACCCACCCTGGCCCTTTTTGGGCTTAATACGGAATCCCGATGTGGGTGAGGGGGCAATTCTACTGACTTATGCCTAGGATCTTGATGATGGCCCAAATAGCCATCTATCTAACCAGGTTCATTTGTATGTAAAAAAAAAGTGTAATGGTGGAGGTGGTTCTCATCCCTGCTATCCTCGCCTAAACCCCCCTCTCTCTCCTGCACCCACCCCGGCCCTGCCGGCACCCACCCAATCTGGGGGAGGGGGCGATACAACTGACTTACGCCAAGGATCTTGATGATGGCCCAGCGTGCGTGGCTGCCATGCCTCTCCCTGTCGGCCTTGTCCGGCACGTACAGCAGCAGGTCCTTGCTGGAGCAGGCCAGGCAGACCAGACGGCCGCAGATCTTGCAGTTGTGCTTCTTGTAGGCAAAGGCGGCACTGCAGAACTGGCACTGGGCTCCTTCCGACTTGGACCGGGAGGGGGGAGGGGAAAGAATAAGCTCACTCCATCATCTACCCTTGATGCAGGAAGGGATTTTTTTTGGGGGGGCACTGGCCCGATGTGAAGTCAGCACCCGTATGCACGGCACTCTGCTCGACTGTTTAGTGATTCAGACCAGTGTGAATATAATTCAATGAGGTTTTTGCCCTACCCGACGTGAAGTCAGCACCCGTACATGCCCGGCACTCTGCTTGACTGTTTAAAGATTCGCATCAGTGTGTATGGAATTCAACGAGGTTTTGCCCTGCCCGACGTGAAGTCGGCACTGTATGCCCTGTACTTCGCTCAACTGTTTAGTGATGCGCACCGGTGTGAATGTAAATCAATGAGGTTTTGCCCTTCTCCTGCTTTGCTCTGTAAGGAAGTCCTCACTGAGGGATGTTAGGGAAGGTCCATTGCTAAGACTTGATTGCCGATAGTCTTCTGATGACGGGCAGAGTACACACTTCACAAAACATTGCATTACCATTGAATTACCGGCTCTATTCACTGCCATACATGTACTCCTTCTCGAAAGAGAACTGCTACAGTGGTGGTGTCACCGCAAACCTTCCACTTAAAAGGCCCATTGCCCTATGGACAGGTACAAAAGTTTCAGAAATAAGGAGGGCCTGAGATTTTGATCCGAGCAGATCATTCCTCTTCTGCTTTTGAGATTCAAATTTTGATCATTTTAGTCAGCAAGCAGTCTGCAACATTTCTGCACATCATGAATGCAAAGGAAAAGTCCATGTGCTCAAACATGCCTTGAGATGGCCCACGGCATAGCAACTCACCACCCACGTATCTGGTTTCTGCCACTCGGGCGGCCCCGGCTTGACCAGACTAGGCACCTTGCTGACGTGGCTGGTCAGGGAGCTCAGCTTCTTCAGGAAGGAGCCGGCCTTCCTGCCCTCCGTCTCCTTGGTCTGGCCCGGGCCGTTCCCTTTGGGGGCGTGGCCGTTGCTGGTCAGACCCGAGGCGAAGCCGTCCACCAATCGCTGGCACTCCTTCTGGAGATGTGACCTGATGAACGGCAACGGACAGAGCAAAGGAAATATCAAAAGCTATGGCAGGGCTCGGCCTTAGCACTAGCCCGCCGGTCATCGTCTAGTAAAAAACAGCTGCGGGCTAGTAAAATGACCCACTTTGCTAGCCCGGCGGACTAGTAAAAAGTAGACAGCGGTGTAGCAAACGATGCGTGCGGGGATGAAAAAGTAGAAACTAATAATTTGTTGACCTAATAACCTTGTGTTAAATTCAATATTAATTATACAGGGCTAATCAAACTTGCTGCGGGCTAGCAAAACCTCAATTTACTAGCCCAGTGGGCTAGTTAAAAAACAATTAAGCACGACGCTAGAATGGTTATATATGTATTTTATTATCACGTCGAGTAAGGGCAAAACCTCTTGGAATTACATTCTCCTCGACGCAAAAATCATGTTATATCTATAATCCATGCGGTACCCGCCACTATACATTATTCAAATCCACCACACGACCTCAACCAGCTCCGTGGTCCAGTGGTTAAGACGTCCGTACTAGAATTTTGGAGTCGCGGGTTCGAATACTGCCCGAGCTGCCTGAAATATTTTTATCAGGCACCGGGCAAAGCACTGAGCACTCAGTGTTTATCACGTCGAGCAAGGGCAAAACCTATTTGAATTATTTCATTCTGCCAATAGCCCTTTGTCGGATGTATTTTGGTGAAATATTTATTCCTTGCCAGGCAAGCAAATAATTATCTCATCTGATGTAGGCATCGGTTCACGTCAAAGAAGGTGATCTTATTGAGCCTCCGAAAGACAATGCAGAACCTGTTTGTGCCGTCCTTAATCGCACGAGAGCAATAAGTGAAGCATGAAGAGAGTCTGAACGTTCCATAATTTCAAAATCCAACAACAGGGAACAAACCCCTTTACCCCGGGGAGGATTACATCAAAATATCAAAGGCAATGTGATTCTACGGAAGGTGGTTTTCCAAGAGCATCAATATAAAAGTAATTACTTCCCAGTTGCCTCTCTTTAATTTTTTTTCGCTTCATAAATATATTTTGCAACAAGAATGATAATTCTTTCGGCATAGGACGAGGGCATGCCATCGTATCATTCATCATGAAATTGAGGGTCAAGCTCAACTTGACAGATGCCTCGTGGCTACGAGTGATAGTTGTCGTTACACCCCCCCGGTCAAGCGCCCACTCACCTCGTTGGATTGAAGGTCGTGCGGCTGATGAGCTGAGCGCGCTCAGTGTGAACGTCCTTGCGCATCTGGACGAAGGTATGGGTCCAAATGCGGGCCTGCCCCTGCTGCTGTGTTTCCGAGTTGAAGCAAGCGGCGCAAACCTTGGTGGGCACATGAAACAAAACACACACAAAGAAAGATTTGTTTAGTCATTGTCAGGGTTTAAAAGAGATATTTCTTGCATCTGGTAACAGCCCAAACCACTCTTGATAACCTGGGTTTCATCCATGGAGCAGGGAAGAATACCGGGCTTGTTAAAAAACTGGATTTTCACACTATTTCTGTTTATTTTAATGGGATTTCAGACAATTTTTGATACAAATATTGTACTTTACTTCTTTTAAATCGGATGATTTATTTCAAATTTGGGATTTGTTTTACTATTTTGATATCTTTGGTCAAAAACTCATCACTCCTGCTAGCTACAGTAACTTTAGCCCTTTCACTCCTTTTTTAACATTTTTGGATTTCGACAATTGCACAACTGCAGCCCTTGTACACTACTGCAAGGTTTCAGCACATTCATACAGTATTTGTACCTCAGATCCACTTCACACTCATAATTTGGTACACCAAATGCTTATAAATGCTGTCCGCAGAAAAATAGACTCACCATGTACAGTTTACCGTTGGGATCGTACTCTGCTGTTACTGACAACCGCCTCTGATAGTGCAAACATTTGGCACAGAACACATTCCCACATCTAGGAATGGAAGGGAAGTGAGTACCGTAATGAACACAAACTAACTCCTCTCTATACTTCTCTCTATACTCCTCTAGCCAAGACTAGTTGACTATTTGGGAAGGCCGCCATATAAGGACTGGATAGCTCAGATGGCAAAAGAGCTGCTATGTAAAACCAGAGGTCTCGGCTTCAAGCCCTGCTTCGGTCAAAATTTTCTTGGCCTTTTTTTTTTCAAAAAAGGTTCCCAACCAGTTTTTCCTTCATTTGTTTGACTCAATATACTTAAGATGTGCAAGAGCTATCATTTTTCATTTCTCAACTCATGCCAATAGCAGAGAAAGCTTTAATGGACCTCTACCACCCTGAGGTATCCAAAACCTTTGATGGGGGGAGGGTATTCAATCAACATCTATATTTCCTGGACTGAGGGAACCTTTTTTCCCCTCTTTCTCGTCTTAAGAATGCCAAGAAAAGAATAGAATGGATATTGGAAAACAAATTGATATTAGAAAAGCTTGCTTTGTTTTGTCTTCACAGAAACCACTTCATATCCTAAATGTACACTTACAACCAGACTTGTTTGTTAAGAAAAAATTGGGTTTTTTTTTCTTAGGGCACTTTTTGTCCCCCTTACTTTCGGCAATGGTGCTTCCGCTTGGTCAGGGTGAACTTCATCTTGCATTTGGAGTTGTGGCACTTTGACCTTTTACCCGAGTTGACCCAGTGCATCCTGGTGATTGCTGTTCAAAAATCCAAATAAACGGAGAAGTTCAGTAAGTAAAGCAGGCAATGTCAAATAACTTCGCCAATTATAAATTTGGGTAATAGGGCAAACCTGCAATGATCACCGATTTATGGCTTTGGGTAAGGTCCCACTGTGTACAACCTGACTGGCACAACTCCACTAATCGGCCGGGTCCGAACCAGGCAGCTGCGGTTCCTTGGCCATGTCCTACGCTTGACTGACGGCGAACTTATACGGCAGTATGCGCTTTACATTCCACCGCATGGAAAAAGGAAACCAGGAAGGCCCAGGACACTGTACTTGCAGTATTATACAACAACTAATGGGAGACTATGAAGGGATGCTATGTGAACCAAAAAAATGAGATTGTCAACTCTGCTCAAGACCGCAGTGGTTGCAGACAAGCTTGTCTGCTCCACAGCCTACCGTTGATGATGATGATGATAAGGGTCCCACTAGGATCATCATATCAGTGGTCGATTTCATCAAACTCATCGCAATTTACCACCGATTGCAAGACAGTCAACAATGCACATACACCATACAGCCTTGGAACACTTACTCCGGGTTATCCATCCTAATTTTAAGATGGATATAGGTAGGAAATACTCAAATTGATTTTGACATGCATTTTGATTGACTTTCGACGCCTTTAACTCAAAAAGGACTTTTGGAGGAGATGCCTCATTATGCCATCAAAGGTCACACATACTCTGGGTTTGAGTTATATCATCGTATCATCTCTATCCATCGTAAGATGACTTTACGATGCATCGTAAGGCTTGGTGAAATCGACAACAGAACAATTGCTGGCTGCAACTGCAAGTTAAAGCCCCTATACAACATTGGTAAGATCGAAAAACAGAAATATTCACAGATTTACATGAAACTTATACAGTTTGAAGATGGTTATAGTAGAAACCTCTCACTGAAATATTTCTGCCTAAAATGTTGTATTTTGGGAGAAATGAGTAAAAGAAATAGTTTACGTCTCACCGAGATCTAAACTATTTTTCGGAACAGTACGGTGTTGAATGCTGCATTATCGCGAAACAAATGAAGCGGTTTTCACGATTTTCTCGAGACTCGGTTGGCTGATTGAGCTGAAATGTTCACAGGTGCACTATTTCATGCATATGTTGGATCAGACAACGTATGGATGCTATTCTTTGACCTCGACCAATGTTGTGTAGGGGCTTTAAACTCACTCCCATTAAATGGTGATCGCTAAAGTCACGCTATGTTTGTAACAAAACAACGAAACTGCAAGAGCTAAGACTAGCCTAGGCCTCGTGTAACCGGTACCCATTTTTTTTTTTTTTTTTTGGGGGGGGGGGGGCGTGAATCAAACACCACAGTGAAGGGGGCAGGGCATACCAGACGATCCCTCGGTGAAGTCTGAGCTGGGGTCCTGGCTGTGCTGGCTGACAAACGTCTGCAGCTGGTGGTGGACATGCTCAATCTCCCGGTCGTCGATGCGCTGACTGGCGCCGCCGGCCCGCTCCCTCAGGTACTGGTAGGGCGTCCTCCAACGGCTACGCTCCGAGGGAGTGACCACCAATGACTCCTCCGAAGATGCTGAGGCCATGATGAGGGACTGCTCAACGCCTCATCCGATGCCTGTCTGCATAAATTATACAGGCCCTAAATAGCCCGACACTTGGAAGATCAAAGTTGTGTTCTTCAAGTTAGCTTGAGGTGTAGTCAAGAATACATAATACAATGATTTCATTCTGTAGGCCCTATACTTATAACTAGTTTACCACCCTGTTCCATGGTAAAAAATCAAGATGTGGAAAGATAGTGACACAACATCATGTAACTTGTAACAGTTACTGTAAGTCATCTCTTTTGTGGTAGTCCGAGTAACTTGGACCTGACAAGTCACCCTTTTTTTATCGAATTGTGAAATTTTAAGGGTCGGGTGACTGTAGTGTAGGGTCCAAGGAAAACGGGTATGGTAACGCTCAAATTTAATCTTTCAAAAATACCCATGCTTGCACGCGTTGAGCCCTACGATTGTTTTCTGAACAGCAGTGCAAAGTAACATCCGGGACATCGCACCGCGCGTGCACACAACTCCGCACACCACTCCGCACCCGGACCTGCCTGCACATCGTGACGTCATGCAGTTTCAAATCAAAGACGGCCACCCCAACTCGGCTCGTCGACCTGTTCTCGGTCAACTGAGGGGACATTTCTCCTTTTTTCCCAAACGTGAGTAAAACAAAATGACCAGTATTGGAATGTGTAATTCTCACTGAATCCTCAATGGGCGCGTGGGACGATTTCACTGGTGTTTTGGGGGGTCAATCTGGGGATTCCTGTCGGGGGTATTTTTCAAAGATTAAATTCAAGCGTTGCCATACCCGTTTTCCTTGGACGGCTACAGTCACCCGACCCTCAAAATTTCAAAATTTGATAAAAAAGGGTGACTTGTCGGGTCCAAGTTACTCGGACTACTTTTGTGGTGACTTCAGCAGAATTCAGGCAGAATTTCAGCACAGTACTGCCAGTACACTAGTACCAGTACTGAGTCAGTAGTACTGGTACTACTATTTAGTAATATTACTTATTATTAGTGCTACATGAATTAGCTAGCAATAGCAGCAACTCACGAACATAATTATACGTGTACAGTTTTGTACATGTATTACAACGGCCCGGTGCGAACCGCGTTAACCAGTTTACTTAGACGGCCTAGCAAATCCACGATCATAATTCACTTTATTACCGTTTAGTGTTAACACTGTTACTTGCTACAATGTCATAATACTGTACATGTCCCTGATTTTGTCATCCCCTTTAAAAAAAATCCGACAGCTACTTACCTTCAACAAGCTCTTAAAACAAAGAGATAGCTCTCAAGGGCAAGTGTGAAGTGGAATTCCCCCACTTTCTATTTTCGTCAGGTGATTCCCGTACTGTCGTTGATCCAAGCATGGGATCAGTTTGTTTACCTAAGAGCGCCACCTTGTGACGGTTTTTTTTTAATGGTGGTGAATAGCCGGCAAGCGATTTTTTTCCCAGTACACGAGGTGTATGGAGAGAAAATTGACCAATTAAATGCGCGGAAATCCTGAGAACTGGTTGCGCGTGTAATTAAATGTACTGTACATTGTACATGTACATGTACATGTACATATGTTTGTGTGTACATGTACAGTACATGTATAGTACATGTACAGTACATGTACATGTACATGTACATGTACACGTACAACGAGTACATGTACATGTACATGTACAATGTACGTGTACAGTGTACTGTACATGTACAGTACATGTACATGTACATGTACATGTACATGTAAATGTACAGTACATGTACATGTTCATGTACACTGTATGTATACTGTATCGATACACGTGCACAGTACATGTACCTGTACATGTACATGTACTGTACAGTACACGTACTCGTCGCACGTGTACTGTACATGTACGGTACATGTACTCGTTGTACATGTACATGTACATGTACATGTACATGTACATGTGTACATGTACATGTACAATGTACATCTACATGTACATGTACATGTGTACATGTACATGTGTACATGTACATGTGTACATGTACATGTGTACATGTACATGTGTACATGTACATGTGTACATGTACATGTGTACATGTACATGTGTACATGTACATGTGTACATGTACTGTACACGTGTACATGTACATGTACTGTAAACTGGTCATGTGTACTGTACACGTACTCGTCGCACGTGTACTGTACATGTACGGTACATGTACTCGTTGTACATGCACATGTACATGTACATGTACATGATGTACATGTATATGTACATGATGTACATGTACATGTACAATGTACATGTACATCTACACATTTAGATACATGTTCATGTGTACATGTACATGTACAATGTACATGTACATGTACATGTACATGTACAAGTACGAGCGTACGCGTTGGTAGCATGTGCAACGATGTGTGGTTCTGAATATTCATGTAAACCTCATGATTTCCGCGTATTTGATTGGTCGATTTTCTCCCCTTAGACTTCGTGTACTGGGGAAAAAATCGCGGCCGCCAACAGGTCAATGGCACAAACTTTGCAGCAAAAGAGGTGAAAAATGATTCAACGTTTTTTAATAATAATTGCACGATACTGTCGTGATATGTAAGCAAACTTTTCATTATTCTGTCCCTCGACCGCAATGATAGACAGAATTTCCCGAAAGTAACTTATTTCATCCTTTCTTCCCTGTATCTGGCCTGACTGCAAACTTTATACTGCCTACTGTCGGAAATAACGCTCTCTTCTATAGGGATATTGGCTGCAGCCGATAAACGCAGTGCTTCCATTGACAGCTGTGCACTTTGTAGCCACTGAATTCGGACAGAGCCTTGAACCGTTTCTATTCCGAATTCATCATGCTACGGCTAGTTAGTTATTATACACAAGTCTATAGGGATTGGCTGCAACCGCTATAAAAACCTAGTTGAGCTTGCGTGTATATACAGTACTTTGAAGTCACAGTTAGGGTAAGGCCGTGTCCGAAACGGGCGTCAAGATCTAGGTCTAGGTCTTCCCCCTATTGAAAATACACGGAGATGCGCAGACAATAGCCTAGCCGTAGCTCTGGAAGCCCGTTTAGTACACGGCCTTATTCTGGCAAGCCCACATTACCGCCATTCCAAGACTGCCAATGAATTATTCATTAACTTAATTCGAGCCTCGTGATTGGTTAAAATCGGTTCGGCCGTGCCGCTTTCGGACCTGGAGCCTTGGACATTCTGCATAACAAAAGACGTGCAGACTTTCAACAGCGCGGCATCCATTTTTGTTTAGAAGTTGAGCCGTGTTGCCGTGGCCTGTGTACAAAGCATATACGTGGTACAACCAAGGAGAATCCAGATCAGGTACAACCGGAATGTAATAATAGAGTCGACAGTCGTCCACACTAATGGCCCCAGTTGGACGTAACCATGACCTTGCAGGCTAAAAGCTTGGAATTCCGACACGTCTAATGAGGACTTGTGCATGGGACAAACAGACAAACTCAAAGCAGGTTTAGGTAAGCTCACTTTAATTATATTTTTTCGGGAACAAAATAATGACGAGTATAATCCTGTTTCATTGTAGGCCTAGGCCTACGAGACACTGAAAAAGTACAACTATTAATATTTATCATAATTATTCATAATTGGGGACACTTGTGATATTTGTCAAAGTCAAAGGCTTAATTATAATAATTATAATTATAATAATTATCATAACAGGTGGTGTTTCGATTTGAAACTAGTTTGCACCACAAATTTCCAAGAGCTGCATTCCCTTTGTTTCCAGTTAGGGCCTTGATGTTATCTTCGAAGGCTCCATACAACATTCGTCAAAAGTCAAAAGATTGCCGCAGTTTGTCTGTCAAACATTCGAGAAAAAAAATCCGGCGAAGGTTCTAGCTGAAATTAATGATAATCTGAGAAACTAGAAAAAGGAAAAAAGCCGTCACGGTTTTTGCATCGTTCTGTAATGTAAGAAATAGTTTATTACGCTCGAGAAGTACAGCATCCCAGACCGTATGATTTCAACATGAGGATTATATCATGACCATCATGACCAACTGTGTAAATTAGAAGGAAATAATTATGTGGACATCGAGGTTTTCCGATCTTCCTAATGTTGTACTGGGCCTTTTAAAACAAAATACCACACCTTGTAGGAGAATGGGATTCAACCAAGAATCGTCATGATGACGTCATAGTAATACATTATTTTCATGGGCCCGACTGAACCGTGAAGCGGGAAATAGCCATGTCAATTACCTTTTGACATTTGACGAAAGCATTGCAGCTGGAACATAAATCAAGGTGAAAAAAAAGATAATTTCGATCACCATTCTTTATTGTAAAATCTAAAAATGAATATCACTGAGCTTCACAAAGAACTCCAATGATCCAGAAAAAAAAAATCGAGCAATGATTTGATGGCTGTCTTCTGTGTAATTATAATTATAAGGCATTTTATATAAGGCATTGTATACACTATATTTTCGGCAGACACGGGAGAAACATAGTACTAAAAGTCTTCATTTCAATGGAAATCTTTGGATGGTATTCTATTTTTAATTATTTGGTTGACAATTAAATGTCCATTGAGACATTCTAACAAGGTTGACGGGATCGGACATTGATCACACAATAGCCACATGAATAATTCATTATCCTTCGATAATGTTCTGAAAATAAACGCTGGATTGATCGATGAGGGCGCTGTTTCACTAGCTATTTCTAATCATTATTTTTGGGTATGCAGTGTTGTTGTTTTTTGGTCGTAAGGTTTTCCTATAAGAAAAAATATTCGCCAACCCCCCCTTTGTTTATAACTATTAAAAAATTATCAACCTATTTTGGGGTGGCCACCATTTTACTGTAACATTCGTGAACTAGAGCCAATAATGTGATAATAAAATCGACCCAAAAAACCACAAAGATATCTTCCCTTTGTCGAAGGCGTTGCATTGATCGAAACAAAAATAACCGTATTTTGTTTTTAAGTTTCAAATAGACGACAACCCCCTATTGAAAATACTTTGAGGCATTGGTTCCTAGACCCTATAGGCCCCTACAACTGTATATATAATATTGCATTCAATTTGATTATCTTGAATGTTGACTTTTCATTCAAGCAATATTAGATCCCAAGGAATCCTGAGTAGGCCTATGCACTTTCTCTGACTGACTAAATATAAAATATATCTATTCTGGGCGCACCCGCGTGATCTTTTCTGGTCGAAGCCAAGAATTAGACTGGTTAATCTGTCACTTGCAGGTACTTCACGCACGCTGTTTATGCGGCAGAGCTCCCTCCCCTCAGTCGTGCACGTCTGAGGGGGAAAAACGCCCTAACAGAAGTTGAAAGATTCGAATAACCACGAGGGCCACTCTCGTGGGCTTTGCACAAGGCGCGCTACATTTCCCCTCTGTATTCGTAACATAGTTAGGTGAGCTTATACTTACGTATACACTTGAGAACGTTCTACCGTTCTACTAAAGCTATGCTTGTTAACAACCAAATGAATAACAACTTGATTACGGATAGCAATTAAAAACTAACCAGTAATTGGGGAGAGTGCATATTAAGCTTCCGTGGCAACAGCTATTATAGGGCCACTCCGTGCGATGCAGTGAATAATTGCATCCGATGATGATGCAGTTGCTGCTACAAAGGCACTTTTCCCCCAACTGAGTAGTCGTTAAGTGCATGCTATCAATGAGTTGTTATTTACATCGACAATGTTCACCCCAAACGGATATGGAAACAAACTTATAAGTTACGTTTAATAACCATTATAATGAAAATGTCGTGATAAGACAAAAAAAATTGTCTAGCACATTGGTAGTGCATTGTTACGTTACAGGCCAGCAAACCATCATTTTTTGTATCGATACGTTGATTGATAAGCACTCGCGGGTATACTCAGCTACTGTAGGCTTGTTTTCCAGACAAATTGCAGGCAAGTGGCCTTAAATGATGTCAAACCAACCCCATTTGATAAGTGAGCAAATGTTGACGTCGAAGCAAACAGACGCCAGGAAGTGTCCACGCTACCCCATCTTACCATTGCGTGCAGTTTATATCGCCTTTTACGCCAGTGCAAGATAGAAACGCCGGCAATCAAGGCATATCGTTTGTCCCCAGCTAACACGACGCATCGTCACTAAGGAAGCATAAGTCAACCCCCATTTGGATAAGTTGCCAGGAGACGTAATAACGCCAGTGATTCGATGGGCATTTTTCATCTTTCTAGACATCACAGGCTCTCATAGACGTCGCAGCAACGGGTTAATAAATGAATTTCATTTTATCACCTTCCAGACAAGATTGAGTTAAATTTAACGTGAAAGCAATGCCTTAATAAGTTTTAATAAACTCTGCCTTTGAAAAAAAAGGTCCTGCTAGGATCGAAACGTCAGGCCCACTAAATTTTAAGATTTGCATTTTGGTAAGTTTAGTCAGTAAGCAGTTTGCAACATTTTTTGTATATCACGTAATTGGAAGAATTTTGTAATTGTCTTTACAATTTAGGCGATTGGTCTCACTCTAAAATCGTTTATATCGATATAATTATATCCGGTGGTTTTTTTTTTGCTGCTCAGTTGAATTTCTATGTGGACCTATCGTGTCCTGATGTACGTCTTAAAATTAAGAGTTCGCTCATGCTCATTGTTTTCGACGAAATTATATTCAATGAACCAGTCGACCATTATTTGCCTGGCATTACTTACACAATGAATCACCAGAGTTATTTATGACTATACCTTTGAATACCAATGATGAGTTATTCCCGAGAAATTAAAATCTAATGAGGCCTAATGCAATCCCGTTCAAATTCTCCATGAAAATCAAACATTTTCAAGAGCAGGCTCCATTGTACTTTTCCCGTGTGTACTTCGTTCCACTACCAGATTGGAAATCAAACCCTAACCGGCATGGAAACTACAACTAACCACACATGGTTTTTCCTTTTGGGGGAATAATAGCCATGCACAAGGACATTCCACAACGGGTTTTTTTGTGGTGACCTGTGGTATGTGAGCCTACACCCCTATGGGTACTGTGGTAAATTGCGGTATACAGTACAGTGTGTGTCCTGTCCTGTGAGGTGCAAAGCGTTAGGCCTATGCGGGCACCTGGGCCCAATTTCATGGAATTCGTTACGGCATAATTCTGTGCTTACGGGCAGCATTTAACGTATATCTTGGAATCTGTTAGCAAGACTTTCTGCGCTTCAAATACGCAAAGCATAAGCAAAGAATATCTGCTAAGGTAAGCGAAGATTTTTTTCCTAACAGGTAACAGATTCTTAAAATTTAGTGGGCCTGACGTTTCGATCCTAGCAGGACCTTTCTCAAAGGCAGAGTGACAAGGACAAAACAGATACACGGAGGAAGGGGGGGGAGAGTGAATAGGACACGGATGAGAAACAAAGGAGAATGGTGGAGGAATTCAATGGCCAAGAATTCCACGCCGAACGGCCAAACCACAATCGCTTGGTCGGTGGTGACGGAGCGCCCGTTTCCAGGTAGTAGAAGAATGGCGGAGAATCAATCTCTCCCCGTTAATACGGCCGCGGTGCGTTACTTATGGCGAGTCACCGCGGGCTTTCTCAGTTTGAATTGATGGTCGTCTATATGGGGAAGGCAAAGGCTAAGAAGCTTTACACGATGAAGTGGGAACGGTTGCGGTGACACCATGTAAAACATCTCCTTTGAGACGGAGTGTGGCTCTGAGAAGAGCCGGTTACTCAACGTTTTTGTTTACCATGCCCCGTCGTCAGGAGACCGCCGGATTCCAACTAATCACGGTGCTTTAATGTGTTGTGGAGAGTGGTGATGGAGCGTGGAGAATCTGACGATGGGCACACACTGCCCGAAACTTTGAGTTATACCAGAGCTACAAAGGTTAATGAGAGATTTGATAAAATGTGATGTGAAGGTTTGCATGGTGTAAGCTTAGTATACACCCAGTGAAAGGTTTACTGTGACACAGTGTAAAACATCTCCTTTGAGGCGGAGTGTGGCTCTGGATAATGCCGGTAACTCAACGTTTCGGGCAGTGTGTGCAGCTCTGCCCGCCGTCAGGAGACTGCTGTATTCCAACTATCATCGGTGCCTAAAACGTGTTGAGGAAAGCACTGGAGCTTGCAGAGTCTTTCCTGCCCAGCGTGACCACTAGGGCATGAAGAGGTGGAATGGACGTTCACTGGGGTGTGTCAGTGTCAGTGTGTGAGTCGATATCGAGGGTATGCCCTATCAACATTGGTAAAGGTCAAAAGATTGCCATAGTTCGTGTGTGAAACCATAAAGCATTTCAAAAAACAATAGGCCTATACTGCGAAGGTTTTAGCTCAAAATTAATGGTAATCTGAAAAATGCCAAATAAGTCACAGTTTACGCACCGTTCTGTAGTGTAAAAGATTTACACAAATGGTTTATTACTCGCGAGTAATAAACCATTTGTCGATGTTTGAGTGAAGATTTCGAACAGTACAGCATCCCAGACCGTAAGATTTCAACATGAGGATTCTATCATGACCATCTACAAATTGTGTAAATCAGAAGGAAATCTGTGGACATCGATGTTTCCCGATCTTCCCAATTTCGTATTGGGCCTCAAAAGAGAGCTCTTGAATAACCGAAGTCAAAGTCATGCCGAAGTCAAAGACAGTCATGCAAAGGCTTCTAAAAAAAGGAATGAAAATGGGGGTGCGATCCCTTTAGGTCTGGTAGTTGAATGGTCGACTGTCGTCCCCACACCCCAGCGAGGATGGTTGATTATTTGGGGAAGGCCGCCATCTAAATGCTGGATGGCTTTCGGTGATGGTGAGAATGCTAGCCAGATTTATGGCGTTATCATGATTAAGTCACAAAATGCAACCGTGGAGAGGTCCGGCGAGTGACGGAGGTTTGCGTATTGGCGGCATTCGGTGCAAATACTCATCAATGTTTACTTATCCTGCATAGCTTCTGATAAACGTATATCCTGAAATTCCAGCTCGGATACGTTGGCAGTAGATCCATGCATACCAGACTGTGATGAACTATCGGAATAAAAGACTGTCGAATAAATATTGCAGTCGTCGTTGTAATTGACTTTTTCCCATGCAATATGTTTCCCCCTTTCTTGTTGCTTGTCCAAATTCAAACGCAACATAAACGTTATTCTTTCTTCCTCCTGAGCTGATCTACTTTATTCCTGGTTCTTCCCCTTATTAGTTTCTTTTAGCCCTCACCTTGAGTGGCCTTTTCGAGCCTTGTGTTGGGCGACTTTCATAAAAAAAAAGACAATCGAAAAGGAGAGATTTTATCGGTCTTATATTATTCGTCCATTTTGACCTGCGCAGGTCAAAATGTTTGATAAATATTGCCCATCGGCTTTGTACAGTGAATGGAACACAAGCATTACGTTTGGCATTGCACGGGACCAACGATGCCACGACTGAATGAGTTGACACCTCGCTATTCCTCACATTGTACCTCCGGACTATCGTGATGGAGCAAATCGGTGCCAACTTGCCGCACCAGAGCCACAAACAGCCGGCCGCTTTAATTCCGAGCAGCTTGTCTCTGCTGCCGGCAGACTCGCGACTCGGTGATAAATCTCGCAGAAGACAAACACTTCGACTCTTAGGAAGACTGCCGGGTGTATTCGGTTATTGAACCAAATGGTTGAAATGGTGCGGGCCTCGTGTGGACAGTGTTGTTGCACTGAATGGCCGTACATATTTTATGGAGTAAATAAATAATGCAGTATTCCGGCATTTTAACCGAAGTGGGTCCTTGCTGAAACATCTATGGAATATATCTATTAGGCTGCTTTAGGCCTAAGAGTTATATATTGAAGTATCGGGAAGAAATGGGTTTGGATAATTGCATACGTGCGATAATTTCCTGACATTCCGGACATGTGTGTGTGGTTATTTTTTAGTGATCATTTTCGCTGGTTTTTTGGTCATCTAGGGCCTATTCGTACTTTGATTCATATCAAAGTAGTTTTGCATAATCAGTAATTGCATTGTATAATTGTATCACATAGTATAATCGTATCACATTGTATAATTGTATCACATTGTATAATTGTATCACATTGTATAATTGTATCGCATTGTATAATAATTGTATCGCATTGTATACTTGTATCACAATTCATAATTGTATCACATTGTATAATTGTATCACAATGTATAATTGTATCACATATTTGTATCACATAATTGTATCACATAATTATTTGTATCACATATTTGTATCACATAATTGTATCACATATTTGTATCACATAATTGTATCACATTGATCTTATGTGAAATTACTGCATACCGGTACCATGTCGATGACCCGGTTTCTATTTGAACATACGCAAATGAAATCATCAGAAAAATAGGTCGATAGGCCTACTTGTCTCAACATGCATGTAATGTTTTGATACATAGGCCAATATCCCTTCAAAATACGTTGTACGTTGTTTCCCATTTACATTTCTGGGGGTATTTTTTTCTCCATCCTATCGCAAGAAAGAAGCGCGCAGTCATAAAGTTTGAAGTCGACATGTGTCTTCTAGTTTCTCAACCAATGATTTTTACTTTTCCGTCCCCTTGGGTAACGCTATGAAGCAACACCAGGCTGTATTCGGGCCAATATTATTTCTATAGGGGGCGTGCCTTCCTGCCTTTGAATATATTAAAAAGCGTCCGGATATATGAGCCGTATATCTCGAACATGACATCGATTCACCCCCGGGGATTCGTTTGGAGAAAAAAAAACTGGCACAGCCTGAAAAGGACGGAGTACACGTCTTCAAGAATCGCTATCCCTCTTCTTTAAGGGATAACACAACATTGGTCGAGATCAAAGAATACCATCCATACGTTCTCTGATCCAACATATGCATAAAATAGCGCACCTGTGAAAATTCCAGCTCAATCCGCCGATACCGATTCTCGAGAAAATAGTGAACAGCTCTTCATTTGTTTCAAGAAAATGCAGGATTCAACGTGTTGTTCCGAAAAAAAATCGTTTAGATCTAGGGGTGAGACGTTAACGATTTACTCTTTTCTCAAAAAAAATACAGCATTTTAGGCAGAAATGTTTCAGTGCGAGGTTTCTACCATAACCATGCATCTTCAAACTATTTAAAAGGTTTCATGTAAATCTGTGAACATTTCTGTTTTTCGATCTTACCGATGTTGTGTATAGGGGCTTTAAATCTCCGATGGCAGTTTCCACCTCCAAAGAATTGTCTAATACGAAATGATGTTTGATGTGTGGTATGGTGGCGTTTGGCATTCTCAAGCCGTGCATGCACCTTCTCTCAAACTCTTGAAGAAGGAGGGTCCCCTGTGACAGCGGCCGAATGTGTTTTCTTATACCACTCTAGATCTTTAGAGACCCTCCAAGCCCGCTGTCCAAATAGCAGAACTAATAAAAAACCGCCACATGATCGTTTAGAGCGACAGCGGCAACAAGGAACCGAGATAGCCCTTTCTTTCCTTGCACAATTTCTCGCGCAGCGAACCTCCTCATCGTGAGGCTTTGCATGGTGGGTGAAACAATCATCGCGTCCACTTCTTCATTTGCGGTCTCGGTAAAATGAATCTTGAAATACCCTCTTTAGATACGGTATACTATTATTAACAAGATTATCATCATTCGTCCAAGAAAAACAAGCAAGTACATTCAAGCTGAGAATGGTCATACATAAATATTATGTACGTACTTCCCAACAATTTTCAAAGGTAATTTTAAATGATTTTCAACAATGTATAAGTACACAATCCAAGGGGGTCTCCGCCTTACAAGCTCTGCTTCTTGGAGACCTCCTCCACTTACTGCAAACCCGTTATAAAAAATTCTAATATTCTAGTATTGTACTTTATTTACCGTGTAAGTGGAAATAAAATGAACTGAACTGAACTGAACTGAACTGAACATACATGGACATTTAAGATGAGAGATGAATTGGTGAATAAAATTTACCGATCAAGGAGAATATAGGTCCTATATTTTATAGAGGTGCGGTAGGTCAGGGTGAGATGGGGAAGGGAGAGGGGCAAGGACTGGGGATGCATAGAAGGGGAACAGATTGGGGAGGAGGGCAAGAGGGAAAAGTGGCCAGGGGGCCAACATGCTGAGTAAGGGCAATCCAATACCTATTATTTTCATGCATAATTGTTGGTTGGCGTCAATTTGACGGTATTTCTTTCAACAACACATGGTTGAAATTCCATGGCATGTAAACAACAAACGCCATTTTGACATTGAATATCTTCGAGAGATAAATTTCAAGAAGACTTGATTTAGGGCCTATTTTTCTGTTCTGTGTTCGCATGAAGACAGTAAATTATCGGTAATATATTATGTATGATATACCAGCAAAATATCTTTCCCGTGTGCATGCTATACGTAAACACTTGTTACCAGTTTAGTCTATGGGGCGTTGAATGTAGGCTAACTGGATTTTATTTGTTGGGAGATTCTGCGTATTTTCAAAGAATGGATTGATTTAGGCCTATGCTTCGAAATTATCTTCTTTTAAAAAATGTGACCCGGCACAGCATAATGAGGAATAACCCCACTTTTGAGATTTTGAGGTTTTCTAATGATGTAAAAGAGTATACCATTAGCTTTCAAAGGATATAAAAACATAATAATTATCCTCTAATTCTTAAAATTTCCGAAAGTAAAAAAGAAAAGAAAATTGATTTGTAATCCGTCGATTTGTGAAGATACTTTAACTTCAGGCGTTGTTTACTCAAAAGAGTGTTTTGGTGGGATATTCCTCATGTCGTTGTTCCGGGTCACAAATAACTGTGCTAGTGGTGGGCATAACACACATTCTGATAAGACTCTCCCCTGTGATTGGTGTATACAGGCGTTCATTTAAGCGTGTCAAATGGAGTTCATCACGTACTTCATCCACTGATGAGCACTGCATGATACGTCATCGTCAACCTCGTGTTGTGTAATATTGGTTCCGTGCAAAAGGATACTCCTTTCGGATATTGGACTAGCCGCGTGTGTACACTAAGTCTTATACCTCGAAGGACCGGAGTTTCCGGCACACTACCTTAAAAGTTAGAAATAAGAGCTCGCCAAAAATTTGAGATCCTTCCCTCCCGAGTATGACAAGAAAGGAAATGATATTTCAAGATGTGACTACTCCTAGCGTTTCCTCTGCTGCTTCGCTGTCGTAGTCGGTAGGTGTTCTTCTATTTGTGTCTCGTGGATGTCGGTTTCGATTTCAATTTGATCCGGTTTCACAGCCATGATTAAAAGCGTCTTAAACCTATCCATGTCGTGCGGGCGGTCGAGTGATGTCTCTTTATACCGGGAGTCGGTGACCAAATCGGTGCCAAGGCACGTCCCGGCACGATCTGTGTGAACAGGGCATGTATATAGGATCATATGTGACCCGGCACATCATAATCTTTTGAGATTTTGAGATTTTCTAATGATGTGAAAGAGTGTACCATTAGCTTTCAAATGATATCAACATTTCCTCCAATTCATTAACTTTCCGAAAATACCAAAACAAATAAAAATTCATTTTTAATCGAATTGAGAAGATACTTTGACTTTAGGCGTTGTTTACTCAAAAAGTGTTTTGGTGGGATATTCCTCATGTCGCTGTGCCGGGTCACATATTACAATATGCAGAATCGGCAAGGAGTCGTCTTCCAATGGTTTGTACAGTCGCCATCCCCCCATGCATGCCGAGCTCGCAGTGTCTGCGTGCCCCCTTTCCACCATCAAATTATTTTGGACAATGGTGTCAGAGAAAATGTCCACCCTAACTCCCCTTAAATACCAATGAAGACGATGGTCCCGGGCATGCATTCCCGTCTCAAAAGCCGAGTACACACATCCGAGGAAGTTGTGTCAAAACACGCCTAACACCCCTCATGTTCATTCATTCGAAACCGACAGTGTGAAGTTTCGCCCGATCTGACGAATCGAGCTGAAAATCCGAGAGGTCTTATTGCAGGCGTTTATTCAAAGACGGAATGGACGCTGCAGCCGACACAATTCCGTTGTGGAAGGGCTCGTTCCTCTAAACAAGACGTTTATGTGGATATTTCTAATCGTATCTTGTTAGGATTCTTTCTCGTGGTAATTCTAAACGCAACTCTTAACAGAAGTGACCCCTGTTTCGTATGACAACTTTTATTTAGAAAGCTACAACCGAGGTGCGAGATGGCACCACAGACAACAAGGGGTCGTGTACTCTATAAATTGTTAAGCCGGTTACAGTAACTATAATACGGCTGTCGAATTCGCTTCTGCCTCTGCCTCTGCCTCTGCCTCTGCATCTGTCTCTGCATCTGCATCTGTCTCTGCCTCTGCATCTGCATCTGCATCTGCATCTGCATCTGCATCTGCCTCTGCCTCTGCCTCTGCCTCTGCCTCTGCCTCTGCCTCTGCCTCTGCCTCTGCCTCTGCATCTGCCTCTGCCTCTGCCTCTGCCTCTGCCTCTGCCTCTGCCTCTGCCTCTGCCTCTGCCTCTGCCTCTGCCTCTGCCTGTGCCTGTGCCTGTGCCTGTGCCTGTGCCTGTGCCTGTGCCTGTGCCTGTGCCTGTGCCTGTGCCTCTGCCTCTGCCTCTGCCTCTGCCTCTGCCTCTGAATCTGCGTCTGACTCTGCCTCTGCCTCTGCCTCTGCCTCTGCCTCTGCATCTGCCTCTGCCTCTGGCTCTGCCTCTGCCTCTGCCTCTGCCTCTGCCTCTGCCTCTGCCTCTGCCTCTGCCTCTGCCTCTGCCGCTGCCTCTGCCTCTGCCTCTGCCTCTGCCTCTGCCTCTGCCTCTGCCTCTGCCTCTGCCTCTGCCTCTGCCTCTGCCTCTGCCTCTGCCTCTGCCTCTGCCTCTGCCTCTGCCTCTGCCTCTGCCTCTGCCTCTGCCTCTGCCTCTGCCTCTGCCTCTGCCTCGATCTGCCTCTGTCCCATTCACTTTCTCTATCAAAATATCTGTCAACTTGGTAAGCCTGATTAGGCCTATTGAAAGTTACAGGGAACTTTCCGAGTGTCGCACAATTTAAACGCAACTTATAGCCCACCTAAAGCCTCGCATGATAAGTCTCATATTATGTACAGGGAGGGAGATAAAGAACGCAAAAAAATCCCGCCATAACCCGACACGTACGGGTTTCAAATGTCGTCTCGTGTCCTCAAGAGGTATTTAGAAAGGTACAAGAATAGATGGCTACAACCGAGGTGCATGGTGACACCACGGACAACAAGGGGTCGTGTACTCTATAATATCTTACGCCGGTAACGGCCGGTTACAGTAACTATACACGGCTGTCGAATTCATAAGATACGGACGTAGGGGGTTTGATTGCATCGCGGATTGTTGCTTGATGCTTTTATCCCGCGGCTTTTAAGAGCCCAAATCCTGTGCAGTTTCAGTTACATGTAGCCTTCTGTACCACCGATGTAAAAAAAAAAATCAAAAAAAATAATCGGATAAACCCTCACGAAGTAAAAGATGAATAGGACACAAGTTCCACCTTCCTTGGGTTCCGTCGAACTGACCTGTTATAAACCACAAGCTAGATATCGGGGGGGGGGGGGGGGGTTGGTCACTGTAGACGGCCGGGTGTTGGCACGGGTTCGGATGGGGATGGAAGGGGGATCGCGTGACGGACAGTGACATCCGGAGACTTGTTCGCGGCCAAAACCTGACAGGTTCTTGAAACTCTGATATGCCCCCCAGTTTTTTGTGGGTTTTGTTTTGCGTTTTCCACGGGCACGTGGTTTGTACCAGCTCCATTTCTTGTGCTCTTTCATTCATACAGCGGTGCAAAAAGGATAATCTTGCAAACAACCCATTGATTTAAATCAGCCAATCTCACAAAATCTATAGGACTGACAGTTGGCTCCGTGTATTTCTTTCTTGTGCATAAAATAATCATTTTATCATCAATCATTAATTGTTCATGCTTAATACATGAAGCATCAACGCATTGCTATACAGCAGCAGGATTCTGGTTCAATATTTTGTTTACCAAAAAGTCATCCTCACAAGCGGAATGGAAGGAATTGTGCCTTTGAGAAAAGTCCTGCCGTGATCGAACGTCAAGCCCTCCATATGTTTTTTTAGGTTTTAATTGTGACCCGGCACAGCATAATGAGGAATGACCCCCACTTTTTAGATTATGAGATTTTCTAATGATGGGGAAAGATTATGCCATTAGCTAAATTTCTAATGATATCAAATTTATTTCCGTATGAACTTTGTTGTAAATAGTACAAGAGGACTTCGCTCGGTCATTTGGCACCAAACACAATATAGCAGCACCAGTCTAACTCTCGCAAGCGGCCACTCAAAAAGGCAGGAACTTTACATTTTCATGAAAACAGTACACCTGCCTCTGCCTCTGCCTCTGCCTCTGCCTCTGCCTCTGCCTCTGCCTCTGCCTCTGCCTCTGCCTCTGGCCCTGCCTCTGCCTCTGCCTCTGCCTCTGCCTCTGCCTCTGCCTCTGCCTCTGTCTCTGCCTCTGCCTCTGCCTCTGCCTCTGCCTCTGCCTCTGCCTCTGCCTCTGCCTCTGCCTCTGCCTCTGCCTCTGCCTCTGCCTCTGCCTCTGCCTCTGCCTCTGCCTCTGCCTCTGCCTCCCTGGATCTTTCCACGTGGCATTATTATTTGGTAAAGAAAACTCAATCTAAAGAAAGAAAAACAATTGAAGTTGGATGAACGGTTAATATGTAACGGCTCCGCTCTGTGGCTGATCGGGCAACCAAGCATTTTTGTCATCCGACGGGCGTGCCGAGCTTATTACCCGTTCCAAACAGCACTGTGAATGCTCATACCTGCCCATCGGTTCCTAAGAGAGCAGTGAGCAGCCGTCTGATATACCTGCCCAGTTTACATAGGAGTGGACCACTTACTGTTTCTTGGAAAGCTGAATATATAGGAGAATGCACAAAACATAAGTGTGTCTGGGGATGAGGGAAATGTGTGGACTTCGGACTTCGGCAAAGCAATTATGTTGATCGTGCCTTGGCAAAATAATGTTGAGTCAAACATCAACTGGAGGAAATATGACATTTTCTTTCGGAGTGCTGAGTAAGTTCCTGATATTGTAATGTCCCAGAAAATGTTGGTCCATGTAGTGGTTTATGCAGTTTCGCTAACTTCCTTTGCAGTGTACACAAATTGTTGCACATCATTATTTTTTGCAGAGGTTTGGGCAGAGTACTTTATAAGCCCCATTGTTCTGAATGAAGGGCCAGTTAATGAAACTTTTCTTGTTACACAGAAGAGGCGAATAAATCAGTTTTAAATAAATCTTTTAATTATAATAACATATGTTATATCTATCTATATATAATTATCTTTGTCAAGCATTTAAAGTCCCTTTAAACTTTGTGTGTTAAACCATTAAACATCCAAAAAAGAAATCCTGTGAAGGTTTTAGCTCAAATGGAAATCTGAGAAAGTAGAAAAAGGCAAAAAAGTCACGGTTTTCGCACCGGCCTGTAGTATAAGAAATAGTTTATTACTCGCGAGTAATAAAAAATGTGTCGATGTTTGAATAAAGATTGCTCAAGAAGATACAGCATCCCAGACCGTAAGATTTCAACATGAGGATTCTATATCATGACCATCTAAAAACTGCGTTAATTAGAAGGAAATCTGTGGATATCGATGTTTCCCGATCTTCCCAATGTTGTATTGGGTCCTTAATAATGTACAATAGTCTTGCACTTAAATTCTCCAACCCCACATCTACATTGCCCTGGTGCATACTATCCATTGAGTCGTTGACATCTTCGCCTGGCTCATTATAATAATCATTATTCCCGTTACATCGATCGAGACGGTCCAACCGCCGGCTAGAAATCATAATTTTTCAGATGCGTCTGCAGAGTGGGCCGAGGGCTCTGCCCCTGCTCTGCTCCTTTCAAACCTAGAACCGGTTCTCAGCCGGATGAGAACTTTTCTTCTGTTGATGCGCCGGGGGATATTAGCATTCACTGCGGGGGATGTGCCGAATAATTCAGTCGACGGCGACAAGTCTGCATCCATGGGGGCATGAAAAAAAAACCCAGAGAAACTAGAGATCTGTGTCTGTTAGCAAACAGATCATAACGCGTTTCCGCATCTGGTTCTCTTTAATAAAAAATAAATAAAAAATGGCAAAACGCGATTCGAACCCCTGCATTTATTCCAACCCCCCAAAAAGACCGAGCAGGTCTGAGAGGATGAGCACCCATCCTTTGAATATCTAGTAAGATCCGTGGACCCAAGTTGTCACGAGGGCAACGTGCTTGGGACCCTTTCATCAAATCGATAGCGCCATCCGGTACAAACAACACCTGCGCTGATTGAACGCTCTTTACATTCGTTTAATGGGTACGAGTATTTCCTCTGGGTGTAACTGAGAGAAGGGAAAAGAAAACACTAGAAAACGAAAGCATTATATTAAATGCATCGGAATGAATCGACTTGAATCCTGAGTAGCTGACTACACCTGTGGGAAAACTTCGTAGAGCACAGCATCCCAGACAGAAAGATTTCAACATGAGGATTCTATCATGGCCGTCTACAAACTGTGTATTAGAAGGAAATCTGTGGCTATCGGCGTTTTCTGATCTTCCCAGTGTTGTATTGGACCTTTAAGCGCCAACAATTTGCTCAAGCACAAAATGGCATGGGCCACATGCTCCCCTAAATTGCCAAGGGTGAGAGAGGGGGAGAGAGAGGGAAAGAGAGAGGATGAGAGGAGTGAGAGAGGGAGTGAGAGAGGGAAAGAGAGAGAGGGAGAGAGAGGGAGAGAGAGGATTAGAGGAATGAGAGAGGGGGAGAGAGAGGGAGAGAGAGAGACAGGGGAAAGAGAGAGGTAGGGAGACAAATAGAGAGAGGAAGATGGAGAGAAAGAGAGAGGGGGAGAGAGAGGTAGGGAGAGAAAGAGAGAGAGGGGGGGGGGGGAGAGAGAGGGAGTCTTTGCCAAGTTTACTTCCGATACCCCGAGCGTCGCCACCGCCCGAATATAAAACATCCAATTAATTACAGGTGGCGCTGCACAACTTGCCGCCGGCACTCTGGTATGTCTTTACGGGACAAAATCCTTTTCCCGAGGCGTTGCTGGCGATTCTTCGTGTCGTGAACCCCAAAGCGGCCGGGCGCGCTGGTCTCTGCAGCAGGTGATGTTGGTGAAATTACATACAGGTACTGGTGACCCCTACCCACCCTCTTCCCTTCCTCGCGCTCCCCTGCAAGCCTATATTGTATTTTCATTTAAAGGGATAACGCAACATCGGTGGAGGTCAAAGAATAGCATCCATACGTTGTCTGATCCAACATAATGCATGAAATTGCACGCCTGTGAACATTTCAGCTCAATCCGCCAACCGAGTCTCGGGAAAATAGCGAAAAACCGCTTTATTTGGTTCGTGGAAATGCAGCATTCAACGAATTGTTCCGAAAACATCGATTAGAAGTAGGGATGAGACGTAAACGATTTATTTTACTGTTTTCTCCCAGAAATACTGCAAATACTGCATCGGGTAGACAGGACAGGATCATGGTAATTTTCCTGTTTTTCTTTTTTGAAACAGTTCTACCCTAATGCCTTGTGAGTCAAGGATTTTCCGTCGGTGCTTCGAAATCAAATGATTGGGGCCTAATGTTTCGCTGTGATTGTAAAAAAAAAACGATGATGTCATTCAACCAGCATCTATGGTCAACGTTAACAGCAAATATTGGATGGTATAACACCATTGGTAAATTAGATTAGACTTGAAGGTTTGCATGGTGGAAAATAATACTTCTCTTTCGGGAAAGAATGTGGCTTCTGACAAGAGCCACACTCCTTCTCGAAAGAGAAGTGCCACATGGTGTCACCGCAAACCATGCACTTCCGATTGGTAAAAAAAAAAACAGTTGGAATGTGATGTGAACATCCAACATAATTATCTGCAAATCTTAACAACAATTTTGGCCAAATGTTTCACTTTGTGCGCGCACGAACTATTTAAATTTCATTTATCTGTGCATACCTTTGTTACGTTTCATTTTGTAAAGCGTCGGCATCACGAATGATTGAACGCCGTAATGAAAATGTAGAGGTGTTTTTTAATTCCTCGGGAAAGGGGGTCTGGACGTGCGATAAATGTAAATTTATGTAATATTTCACGAGTGCTGTTTCAATCGGATTTTGACACAATTAGTCTTTTTTTCTACTTAATTCATTAACACCCGGGTGATTTATAGCATAAAGTAGGTCGCGTTTGAATCTGATCATTTTCCCCCGTATATTTTCCCCCATTTTCCCCCAAAGATGATCATTTGATGGGCATGGACATCGCCCTATACCCAACTGTAAAAAAAATGTTTGACTTGAATTGAAAATTTGTTTGACTTGAATTGAAAAAGCTGCATCCAATTTGTGACGTGTGATCCCCGACACAATTTGGGTTGTTTGCCTGTGAATGAGAGCGTGGGTGTATGTGATCCCTGGAGATATACGGCAGTTAATGGTTGAATTGCTTCTGGCTAGCTGGCTCCCCCACCCCAGCAAAGACTAGTTGACTAGTTTGGAAGGCCACTCATCTAAAGGGCTGGATAGCTCAGATGGGAAGAGCGCTGGTACGCAAAACCAGAGGTCTCAGGTTCAAATCCCAGTCAGTCAAAAATCTTCGTTACAATTTTTTTTTTCAATTTGTTCAAAGGTTCCCAGTTAGTTTTTAATCGGTTTATTTAACAGTAATTCCGATCAAATAGTTCCTTCTGGTGAAAGCCAAAAAACTAAGCAACACAATACATTCGAATTCGTGTACAATGGGATGAGTTCCTATACCGGTATACTCTACCATGCAGATGGTGACAGTTTAGCATTATGAGATGTCATTTTCGGGATATCCCTTAGCTTGTATACCGTTGAGATTGTTCTAACTCTTCTGATTTTTAGTCAGTAAGCAGTTTGCAACATTTTTGTATATCACCTCTTCTGACGATTGTTCGGGTTGTGGACTTTATGTTTATGGTTGTCGTAGTTATCGATGCGGTCATTGTAGTCCCCCTGGGGGATGGAGGATGTCCTTGTTTTTTCCATTTAATTCTGGTACTGGATCTGAAGGCCCCGTGGTCGAACGGTTAGGACTTTCGTCTGCAGCGCAGAAGGTTTTTGCTGGTTCGAATCCCACTCGGATCAGCAGCTGGAAAACCCTCTCTGTCGGTTGGTACCCGGTTCTCTTTAGAGCTAGGGGAAGGATGAAAGGCGACGAGGAAAGGAACTGACCACCTGTAGTACCTCATCATGTCGTGGGCCTTGTCAACGTGCCTCTCGAATATGGGAATAATCTTATACCGAAGTGTAGAACTGCCTTTACTTTACCATTAGACACTCTGCCTTTGAGAAAGGTCCTGCTAGGATCGAAACGTCAGGCCCACTAAATTTTAGATTTACATTTTGGTAATTTTAGTCAGTAAGCAGTTTGCAACATTTTTGTATATTACCATTAGACAGGTTATATTCATCCGGCAAAGGACAATTTACATGCAAAAACGCTATTCTTCCGGTTCCTTAGTCTGTTTGGCCATTGTCACTACATCATGTTTAAGCATAATTAATGTATGCTCTATGATATGACGTTGACCAATCAGAGTAAAGAGTTTTATGAATAATATATGCATAACATCAACAGGAACGACCTCCAGGAGGAATGCCGTTGTCGGGTGAATATCACTTCCATTGGAGGTTATATTCACCCGGCAACGAGTGGTCTTTAAGCAACCCCCGTCCCCAACATTCAAATGTCAAGACAATCACCCTCGTGCTCACTCATTTACAGAATAGCCCCCGCACTCTTTCTGAATCCAGGAAGGTGTTTCTGATTTACAGCCAGCTCCATAATTATAGCGCACGTGCAGCTGTGCACGTCGCAGCGGTCTGGCCGCCGCCTCCCACCACTCGACCCGCAGCACACCCCCCCCCCATCCTCACACAGACATTGCATGCAGTCTCACCTCGTCAAAACTCGTAGGTGAAGTTTGCATTCGGCTTTCAGCCCGAACGAGTCTTGGTTTCAGAGCCTGGTCCCTGCATCTCATTTTGTTGTGCGTTATTTTCATAATTATGATCTTCGTTCGAGCTTTACAAATAAAAAAAGAGTCTACAAAATGAGTGTTTCTGTTTTTGGTTTACGTTGTCTCATGCACATACAGCTGTGGGTCTTCAGACGTCATCGTGTGTACGGGTGGAAAATAATCAAGCACCTCATTATTTTCAAAACAATCCGCATAGCGCTGTCAGAATTATAGTCCCCCGGTTTGATAGGAACTAGGTTCTCCAACGACGCGCTTGCATTTTGGTATTTGTACATTTTGATTAGGCAACGGATTGCTCATTGCATAAAATAACTGTGTGGCGTTGTCGAGGGACGTCCATTGGGAATTGATGATGCAGCCGTTCCCGGCTAAAGAAAAAGAAGATGTCGCGAAATTCGAAGGGACTGTTTCCCCCAAAAGTAGGCAGCATTAAAGTGCATCAAATGGCAGCTGGCCTGAGGGCCTGCGTGTATCCTCCCTCGTGAATTTGCTGTGAAAAACCTCAATAGATAAATCTTAAAAGTTATATGGCCTGACGTTTCGATTCTAGCAGGACATTTCTCAAAGGCTGCCTTTGAGAAAGGTCCTGCTAGAATCGAAACGTCAGGCCCTCAAAGTTTTAAGATTTTTGTATTGCAGGTCATCTTAGTCAGTGAGCAGTTTGCAACAGTTTTTTTTTTATTAACCTCATTCATATAGATAGATGGATAGATAGACGGTGCACACGATATATACAAACCGTGTACCATATAAAGCAGTCCTATTGGGAGTACCTATGATAGGTGGAATTACGGAGAGAAAAAAATGTGGTTCGTGTGGCACGGTTTTCCATACTCCTCAACATTCATTTTGTACGTCTGTGTGTACAGTAGTTGAAATTGATGGATGGATTAAGAGGGCTGTGTAATTAACGGGTGGTCCAAGAGTTGAACTTCGATCAAGTTGGTGTTCCACTCGCTCTACACCCACGGCGAAGGTGATTGATATGATTTGGGTGGTGTCACCGCGCTAATGCTTAAGGATCCTCTATTCTTCAATCGTGGATTTGTGTTCAGTCACGGCAGGCGACTGAACGATATTGGTGGCGAGTTGAACACGCCGTTGGATTGAGAGTGATATAGCGTTCACGGTGATCGCTGTCTGGTTTTATAGAAGAAAGTGTTTGTGATGTCTATTGAAGAAAAATAATATACTTCGCGGTCAACAAGTACAGCTATAATAGTCAGGACTGACTTTAACTCTTCGCGACACATTCAACTGTCTGTACGTTACGGAGTGCGTTGATTCCAAAAGACATCTTACTTGAAGACTTCATAACACCTCCAGTATTATGGAGATACTAGATTCCCGACAGTGGTGAAGTCAAAAGTATGAGGACAATATGGAGTAATGCATCTGTTGACATCGATTCTGCAGGCGCTGGTCGCTTTAGGTAGATTTCTGCTATTCAGAAAATGTCTGTTGTAATTTATTGAGTCGATTCCACGAAACTTCTCGGTATTTGTTATCGAAGTTACTCTAACCAAGAGGAATCTGTTTATTCTGCGGTTTCCGTTTGGACTACTTTACACAGGAAGGTTGACCTAAATTCCTAAAAATCCTTGCATTTCGCGGTATATATTTGTATCAATAAGGAAGGATGTTTATTGTCTCCCTATTCCAGATTGTGTTGGGAAAGGTCCCGCTTACGAAATTGTATGATGGGGAAAGGACCGATACGGCTTTCGCGTGACTGGGCAAGTTGACAAAATATTTTCTTCTTAAAAAACAGATATCCGTTAATCCCTTTGAGAAAAAAGTAAAGAAATAATGTAGACTTTTGAATTAAAATATGAATGCTTCAAGTTAGTCTTCTTCATAGGTGCAAGGGTGGGATAGGGCAGGGATTTAAGTAGTGCTACCTTGCCCCCCCCCCAAAAAAAAAAGGAAATGCGCATATGACCCTTTTGAAGAACACTGCATGGAACCGTACAAAACAACACAAATTAAGGAAACCATTACATTAATTTTTTTCTACTTTGGATAAATTCTTGGTACGCTAGTTGCCCGGACTGTCCATGTACGACTTACCCATTCGGGGAATCCTTCCCGAAGCCGCCATAGCTGGGGGCACCGCACGAAAACCCTCTGTGTGTGCCTATCTGGGTGACTGATACATTTTAGTACACACAAAGAGGTTGGTATGTAAGACTAAGAGCCCCCCAGACATGGCCGCGTCCACGTAGACGGGGTTCAAATTGGACGGGGTTCAAAGCGTCACGACGTATGACACTTAACCACCGTGGCTAAGCTATAAGTGCGCATGCGCGAAGCCAGGTTTTGCTGAGGCCTCCCGCATTCATTCATTCATTCATTCATTTATTCATTCATTCATTCATTCATTCATGCATTTCTCGGGTAGTTACAGGCACAAGCACGAAACAACCCTAACCCTTATCCTAATCCTAACCCTAACAACCCTTATCCTGAACCTAACCATAATCCCAATCCTAATCCTAACTCTATCAGTAACGCTAACCCAACCCGAACTCTAACTCTGTCCGTTACCATAACCCTAACTGTAGCGCCGTAAGCCTAACCTACGCTGGTTTACAAAACACGTCCTTACATAGTCCCCACACAATTTACGGGGTACCAGCATGGCTGAACGACGGTGGTCAAAGAATCGTTTCCATACTTTGTCAAACTCAACATATCCCATAAGACATAGCAAAAGCCCTAACACACATCCGTAAATCTCGGCTCAATCCGTCAACCATGTCATGAGAAAACCCGCGGAAACGAAATTATCTTCTTCTTTTTTTCCCAGACATACAGGGTGGCACAGGCCATTTTGTGAAAGGAACTCTTTGTTCTAACGATCGCCCCACGGAGCGATCGTTGGAAATTCAACAATTTCCCTTTTTTTTCTCGAAAACGGCAAGATTTCCGAGAGCTAACAAATCCGCGGAATGCCTGAGACCATTATACGAACTTCCTGGTGAGTACGTAGTTTGTCAATATTATTCGGGGGGAGTCCGGAAATTGGGCACTTTGCAAAATGGTCACTTTAACCATGTTTAATGTTGGACAGAGGGAAGGACAAACAGTGAGGGTGTGTTTTGTGCGTTTCCTCCCTTGGAGACATCACTCTCCCCCCAAATGAATACCTATATGAAAGTAATGCACTTTTCATTGCGTTCCTCATGCGCCCCTAATACCCCCATCCCACCTCTCCTATACCGTCTCAGATCCTCCGGGGAAATCTCCGATTCGAATCGTTCAGAGCGATCGCGAGGCATGAGGTCAATAACAACCGCTGCCCCGCGAGACATCTCATCCGACTTCGGGTCTGTTTTCCATATTTGTGTTTAAGGCTGGCATTGTGTATCGCGTTCCTTGGAGCAAAAACATCCCGACGACCGGATAAAACACACGAATCAGATTGGATTCCGTGGTGACCGCGCAATTCTGATCGGGGTGGATTCATTTCGCTCAAAACGAAATACCATTCGGAGGGCTGGGAAAAAAAATGCACGACTTACAGTCCGATAAAGCTAAATATTCCACGAATTTGCAACTCGATCGAGAATTAGTTCTCGTATCCGGTTTGCACTCGGTGGGTGCGTTCCATTATAAAGTCAGCGATCATAACTTTAACCGCGAGCAATCAAACGGGATTTACTCGCTGAAAATTAGATTTCCCCCCCCGGACTGAAACTAATTGCCAGCGTCGTATATACATAAATATATTCGGCTCTTACGGAGCCGCTTGACGACTTTGAGACACAAAGGAACATATATTCTCAATCCAGCACGCTTAAACTGACCTCCTGCTAATTGGTTCCCTGATAGAATTGCGTCTCTTCGGCTTACGTCCTATAAGACTAAGCCACCCTCGTATCGCGTGCTAGATTTTCGAGGGTCACATCCATAGAAATTTTCTGTTTGGTGCACATGCAGAAGTATACACATGGGTCCTTGTGCTTCCCCTTGTTGTTCAAAGTGATTCTGCTGTCCGGCTCTTTCTCCCTGGCTTTGTTCTGTTCAGCCTACTTCCGTCCACTGCTGGACGAAGGCCTCTCCACCAATAATCTCCAAGCTAGTCTATCTTCCGCCAGTTGTTTCCACTTTATGCCACCACCATGCTCCCTGATTTCATCTCTCCACCTTCTATATTGCCCTCCTCTTCTCCTTACATGTGACCTTGGTGTCCAGTATGTTATTTTGTGGGTCCATCTATTGTCCTGTCTCCCAGCGAGGTGCCCTGCCCATCTCCATTTCTCCCTCTTTATATTTCAATAAATAAAACTCAAAAGTTTAGAGGGTCTGACGTATCGAACCTATAGCAGGACCTTTCTCTGCTAGGAAAAAGGTCCTGCTAGGAGAAGGATCCTGCTAGGAGAAAGGTCCTGCTAGGAGAAAGGTCCTGCTAGGAGAATGGTCCTGCTAGGAGAAAGGTCCTGGTAGGATCGAAACGTCAGGCCCTCTAACTTTTGAGATTTATGTATTGCAAGGTCATTTTAGTCAGTGAGCAGTTTGCAACAATTTCTTGTATTATACTTCAGGTGTATCAATTATTATATCTACAAACAGTTGATACAGCAATAAATAAAATAAAAAACTGACCAGGAACTTGGAAACACTTTGAAAAATGGCAAAGAAAACTTGGACTGGACCCGTACTTGAACCCGGGACCTCTGGTTTTGTTTACTAGAAGTGTTCTTACCGTACTATCTGAGCTATCCAGCCCTTAGATGGTGGCCTTCCCAAATCGTCAACTTATCATTGCTTGAGTGGGGGCGCCAGCCAGAATCATTCAACAACGATTCATCCGAATTATTATCTGACTCAAAAAAATCCCTTTAACTCGTGTCGGCCATTCGGTATGAAGCCGAGTCAGAATTGGTCGAGCAAACATTTCTATTTGTATGAATGGTTTTTTTTCTGTGTGGTGTGTTGTCTGTGTGTTTAGATATTATGGCCACGCAGTGTACCGTACCAAAGCGGTACCCCGCTCGCAAAGGTTTGTTTGTACTTGTGCCCACCTTCAATTTGCGGCCCGGCACAAGAAAATTGATATGTTTGTTTAGATCGAAGTCACCTCGATTTTTCATTGCGAGCGTATACACGGATACAAAAAAAAGTAACAGAAAATGACAACGAGTTCAACCTTTTACGGTTGCATCGATGGAGTTATCACGATGCTTCAAATTAATGTGCTCCTCTCAAATACAGCGGACAGAAAGCAAACAGGGAACGAGTGTCAAGTCTTGTTCCATAGACTTGTGTACAACGCCGCCCGAAGGGCTACCACTGCTGTTCGTTTGCTCTGCCCCTCACGTAAAAAGGTGCAAAGGTTGCTGCTTTCGAGTGTTCATATCAAAGGAGGGGACCTTTTTTTAATATTTACCACTGCTAAATTTCATGAACTGCTTCAATAGCCAGGGAAAGTTATGCTATAGACATTACCGATGCAAGAGTTCACGGGGAAATCAGCAGGCAGAGCTACACGCACTGGAAAACGCGTTATACGCGCGGCGCAATTGGTGTACGGTATACGTATACCAATGGACTACCACTTTTTGACCGTAATTAATAGAGAGAACTGTTATAGTTTTAAAGATAAAGGATTAAAGAGTATTAAAGAGTATAAAAGAAATATGTATAGAACACCTTAATGAAGAGTGGATAGTATTGATAAGAAATTCAGTTTAGTGTGTATATATAAGTACATGTACATGATAGATATAACGTGATGTTTGCGTCGAGGAGAATGTAATTCAAGAGGTTTTGCCCTTACTCGACGTGGTGGTAAACACTGAATGCTCAGTGCTTTGCCCGGTGCCTGATAAAAATATTTCAGGCAGCTCGGGCGGGATTCGAGCCTCTTGAATTACATATACATGATGAGACCTTCTTTTTTGTTTCGCAGTTGTATCAAACCACTAGCGGTGAGCATGCAAGAAAGGCTAAAAGGCTGTCCATAAATAGTAAAACCAAATCCCCGCAGTAAGCTTAAGGCTTTCATTTGCACGGAGTCTCATAAAAGACAGAATCAATCAAGTTCAAACAGCGAAGAGAGTTGGATCGAACCGGGACACGAGACCCAGGCGTCTGGTTAATAAGCACCCAGTGCTCTAATCACCGCCTTTTCGAACCGTTGCCTCCAAGGAGTGAACCACCTTTTCACTCACCTGCTACTGCAGCTCTCATCGGACATGCCCAAAACACGCCATTTGTAGAAGATTTGAAGGTTTGCATGGTGGAAGTACCAAATGGAAGGTTTTTTCGGTGACACCATGTAGCAGTGTGGCTCTGCACTACCTCTGAACGTCCCTTTTCACTCACCCTGCACAGCTAACTGCTACAGCAGCTCTAATCAGCCAAACACACGGCAATTAAATCAGAATGAAGTCAGTCCCCGACGACGGGCAGAGAACACACTACCCGAAACGTTGAGTTACCAGCTCTTTTCAGAGCCACACCCTGTCTCAAAGGAGATGTGTATAATTATGGTGTCACCGCAAACCTTCCACTACGACAAATAGGCCATGTACATGTACATGTAGAACAGGGATTTTCGGGATATATTTCTTTGACTTATTTACACAAATGAAACCACTTGTCCCCCGAAGTACCAGGAAACAATTTTCTCCCTCAAATTTGTCATTGTATAGCCTATTATACCACTGAAATGTAGGCCTATGTATCGTTCTCGTCTAGCTCGGAATTCTCTTTTAGGCGAGGGAGTTCGGTCATAATGCTATCGGTACGTTAGCATCGTTTATCTTGTCGGCTCTTTGCTGTCCCGTGCTGTTCCAGGGACGGCTGTTTGCTGTCAGAGAGACGACTGGTTGCTGTCATAGGGACGGCTGTTTGCTGTCATAGGGACGACTGGTTGCCGTCATAGTGACTGCTGTTTGCTGTCATAGAAACGACTGTTTGCTGTCATAGGATGGCTGTTTGCTGCCATAGGGACAGCTGTTTGCTGTCATAGGGACGACTGGTTGCCGTCATAGTGACGGCTGTTTGGTGTCATGCAGACGGCTGTTTGGTGTCATTGTGACGGCTATTTGGTGTCATAGGTTCCCGTTGTTTGGTGTCATGGGGACGGCTGTTTACTGTCATAGAGACGACTGTTTGCTGTCTAGTCGCGTGATCTACAGCCCCATCCATCCTCCGAAATGGCAACCCTAAAATGCGATAAGATCGAGTAATATCTAATGTACCCCCTCGCCCCGTTCCAATGGGAAAAAATATGTCATATAATGACATATCTTGTGATTGGCGAAGAATATCTTGTGATTGGCGAAGAATTGCCAAATGCGAACTTAATCACAAACGAGTGCCTCTCCCTTATATCTTGTCTGCAATCCCGGGAATGGAAAACAAAATCGTATTTGTATAGGCTTTAATGGCATTTCGAAGGTCCAATCTCCCGTATAGGTCGTGTTGGGCATTGTGTGCAACACATAATTCTACCGACTATAGACAGGCACCGGACTGATTGGGCCTCGTAAAACAAATATGACCATGAGGTATAGCACTGTTGCTATCGCGCCCGTCGATTCTCAACCTCTTTACACCCTGCAATATGTCATTACGGACGGACAGTAGAAAGCGTCCACAGTGCGCGGCATCAATATTCGACTTACCTCCTGCCCTGCGGTGCCGTCGTCCACCAGACGTTTTATGGGAGGCCTCGAAGCGCTGAGATTGATTAGACCTCGCGGCCGTGTCTGTATACGCGTGCATTCGTTTTTTATTCATGTGATCACGTTATGTGGCCGCAAAGGGGAGGTTTGCATACTGCGGTATCGAATCGAGGGAACCGAAATGTTCTCATCCGTTTGACGAATCCCAGGAATATTCGAACTCTGTTCAGATTGTGCTCTTCTTGCTCCTTCTACCTCTCCTCCCCCGTCTCCTCATTCTCCTCGATTGACCAACATTGAATGTTTTAGTTTGACAAATCATGGGAACATTCTCAAAAAGGATTGTTCTTCATCTCCTTGTCACTGTCCCTATTCCTGTTCCTGTCCCTGTTCCTGTTCCTGTCCCTGTCCCTCTCCCTCTCCCTCTCCCTCTCCCTCTCCCGCTCCCCTCCCTCTCCCTCTCCCGCTCCCTCTCCCTCTCCCTCTCCCTCTCCCTCTCCCTCTCCCTCTCCCTCTCCCTCTCCCTCTCGCTCTCGCTCTCGCTCTCGCTCTCCCTCTCGCTCTCCCTCTCGCTCTCCCTCTCCCTCTCCATCTCCCTCTCCCTCTCCCTCTCCCTCTCCCTCTCCCTCTCCCTCTCCCTCTCCCTCTCCCTCTCCCTCTCCCTCTCCCTCTCCCTCTCCCTCTCCCTCTCCCTCTCCCTCTCCCTCCCCGAGATCACTCGTTTTGCGTAGCAACGGTTTACCATCCCCGGCAAAGGTTATAGTTGACTATATTGGGAAGGCCAACATTTAAGGGCCGGATAGCTCAGACTATAAGTGCGCTATAGTACGCTAAACCAGAGGTCTCGGGTGCAAGTCCGATTGTAGATTACTGTTCCTAGA
The DNA here is from genome assembly GCA_949987565.1 of Luidia sarsii. Taxonomy (NCBI): domain Eukaryota; kingdom Metazoa; phylum Echinodermata; class Asteroidea; order Paxillosida; family Luidiidae; genus Luidia; species Luidia sarsii. The sequence continues at coordinate 11,045,720 of OX465116.1, forward strand.
GATGGCTTCTTTCGTCTAATAAATTGATCTGCAGGATTACGACTACGTGCTGGGAGGGCAGCTGAATGGGGAAAAAACCGAAAGACTATGCGCTGGCAATCTTCCACATTGTTCTGGGAATGAGTCTATAGTCTATAGAGCAGGAGTGTCTACTCGTGTGCATGCAATCAAGGGCTACTCGTCCGCTCGTTCTATAGTTCAAGGGCATCGACAAAGCCATTTTCCTCCACAACCACGTCTGGTTAACACATTATACCGAGCAATCCTGTGGCGCGCTATGAGTTTAAAATATCTCAGAGAGAAGCATGTTGCTGCAGTTCAAACTCCCTTTAAAATATTATAATAATTCCTTGCATTGAGATCTGTGTTGCTTGCCATTTCGCATGAATTGTTCTTGGCCCGATACGTGTCTTTTTCTTAGCTGAACGGATTTTCGGGTCATTATACGTCCTTGACGAAAATGGGGGGGGGGGGGTGGAATTACTTTGGCCGAAGCTAACGTGTGCCAAGGTTTCTGCAATCAGCAATTGAAATCAGCAAAGGCTGAAGTTGATTTATTTCTCATTATGGTCAATGCGTAACTACAAATGTGTTATTTCGATAATTTTTACGACATGTATGTAATATTCCATGTAATTCATCTTACAGCTGCGATTTGGTAATAATAAATAATAATAATAAAAAATAAAAATAATGATAATAACTCAACGTATATTATTCTGAAAATGTGCATCATTTTGTACATTGGGATGAGTTTACCTGAAAATTCAGGGTTTTCCCCCTCGTTCATTCATTTTGCTCCCAACAACACGCAAACTATTCTTTTCCTTGCAGTAACAAATAATATGTCAAGCCTGCTCAATGCGCTTACAATGTAAAAAAAAAAAGACCAATTTTTAGCCAACAATCTGATCAACATTGGTCAAAATATCAACTTATTACACATTATTTGGTAAATAAAATCGAAACAAATGGATTCTGCTGGTTAAACAAATCACCTATTCTAAACATTTCTGTTAAACTCCGTTGTTAAAAACGTTCGGGTTTGTTTCAGGTAAAATTTTTATTCGGGTCAAAAAAAATCACCTATTCTAAACATTTCTGTTAAACTCCGTTATTAAAAACATTCGGGGTTTTTTTTGGTAAAATTTTTATTCGGGTAAAAAAAAATCACCTATTCTTAACATTTCTGTTAAACTCCGTCATTAAAAACATTCGGTTTTTTTTTTTACATTATCATGAAAAACGAACGTGCAGAGACGCGGGTTGTCAACTGCATTGGCAACGTTACGGTCCTGCGGAAATGCACGCGGAGACTGCACGACGCTAGCAATTTCCTCCCCACGAGTTTAACGCGCCCATTTGCCGTTGCCATGGGGGCTGCCTCGCCTCTGCGCATGAGCGTCTGCTCCAACCCCCGCCGCCCGATTGGTCGCCGCGTGCACCACGTGGGCACGCAAGTGCGCCACGCGCTCAGCCAATCGGTGCCCTCTCTTTTCCTTCTTTTTTTTTTGGCCAAGTCCCGTTGATGATATCATCGCACAGTCGACTCACGCTGACGACGCGGACGAACCGTTCACAAAATAACACGTCCCTGGCCCTGCGCTGCGACATTTCTTTCTTTTTTTCCACCGCCAAGATTGGCCTAAGATTATGAGCGACTCCCCTCCCCTCGCAAGAGGAGCAGGCGAGTGTTTGACGTCATCAAGAGTGATTCGCCGGGGGGAAAAAGAGGTGAGAGAGTGATTTTGACACCGCGTACGTATTGCTCTGACAGCTCGGCTGGTGAATCTGCCCGAAGAGCCCGTTGACGGGTAGAGACGAGCAGGGAACAGAGAGCTGATTCCCAGGGGGAAGGACGGAGAGTTCGGTACTGGTGCGTAGTGTCGCTGTGTTCTCGAAAGCATGCAAGGCACGAACAACAACAGGTTTCGTTTGAGACGGCGATGCGGCAACACGCTGTGAAGGGCAACACGCTGTGAAGGGTTTGCTCGGTGGGTATCCGTGAGGCCGAGCAACGCACGAGAGATACCTACAATGTAGTCACCCATTCACTCGTAATATCATTGTGAGCGTGAGCTTGGTATCCTTCGATTCTACTGACTGATGCGTCGGTCACAAAAACCCTTCCTCAGTCGACCCCTTCTTGGAAATTAAAACCTAGATAGATAAGGCCAGGGCTCAGACATGCCGTAGACTGCTGCTGAAGATAGCAAAGGTGTCCCCCATGATGGCGTGGAATGCGACTCACCGTAATGTGTTCGCGGGGAACATCAGCACGGCGACCCCCGCCCCTGCCGATGGTTGGTACCAGGCGGACAGCATCGTGCTGCCGATCCTGCGCTGCTGCACGGGCATGGCCGGCATCATCGGCAACCTGCTCGTGTGCATCGTGGTGGTGCGCCTCTGGTCGTCCAACAAGCGCAACGCCACCAACACGCTGATCGCCAACCAGGCTGCCATCGACCTGGCGGCCTCCCTCTTCCTGGTCGTGGTCACCTTCACCGAGGCCTTCGACGTCCCCCCGCCGGCCGGCCATTTCTTCGGCCAGCTGGTCTGCAAGTTCTGGTCCTCGAGGATGCTCCTCTTCGGCGTCTTCGCCGCCTCCACGCTCAACCTGACGGCCATCTCACTGGAGCGCTACCTGGCCGTCATCCACCCCATCTTCTACTCCATGCGGTTTGCCCGCAGCGCCTACGCCAAGTGGCTGCCTATCGTCCCCTGGCTGGTCGGCCCCTTCTGGCAGTTCATCGTGGCCCTCATCAGGTACGAGTACGTCCCCGAGACGGGCCAGTGCGAGTACGAGGCCGAGGAGTTCACCCTCGCCATGCAGAAGATCTTCGGCCTCATCCTCTTCCTCTGGGAGTACTTCTTCCCCACGCTGATAATGACGTACGCCTTCTTCAGGATTGCGCAGAAGTTTCGCAAGGACGGCGTCAGGGTGGGCGGCAGCGGCCGGCAGCGACGGCAGCGACCGCCGGCCAACTTGGCGGTGGCCACGGTCATGACGGAGCACCAGAACTCCGTCTCCTTGGTCGAGCCGAACGGCGGCCGCTCCATGGAGAACTCGCTGGTGACGGCGGCCGGCGCGGCCGGCGAGGCGGGCACCAGCGGCGGTGCCAGCCAGGGCCCCAAGCCGTCCGGCAACATCCAGCGCCGGAACGTGACCAAGACTCTCTTCGTGGTCTTCGTGGTCTTCGTGATCTGCTGGTCGCCCGACCAGTGGGCCTTCCTGCAGTACAACCTGGGCGGCCAGCTGGACTTCGGCGGCGTCTTCGTCAACTTTGCCATCTTCACGGCCCAGCTGAACTCCTGCGTCAACCCTTTCATCTACGGCCTGCAGTATCGGGCTTACAGGCAGGGCCTGCGAGCGCTCTTCTGCAAATGCGCCGGGGACCAGACCGCACGCGCTGGCTGACGATTGCGATCCTCAACTGTATCATCAACAACGAATTTGAGGATCTACAATGTGCTAGAAACAGGGTAAATGATCTGAGGAAGGTACCGTCTGAGACGTATACGCTTGAGAGATATGTCATCTTATATTCATGGATACAGGGTTACGTTCTGTTTGCACTCTGCACTGCATGCAATGTCTACTTAATAAGTTTCTGTCCTTAAACCATTTAAGAAGTAAAAGGGTTTAAAACGTGGTAGGGGCTTCAGAATATTTCTATTCCACCCTATCGCAACACTGAAATGAAGTAGAAGGGCAAAAAAATATCATGATAGTCTCAATCCTCTTCTGTGCCAAATTCTTCATGAACAATGCATGTGTGTACGCTTTCATTAGGCATAATTTATAAACACCGATGATTATAGTTGGAATCCAGCAATCTCCTGACGACGGGCAGAGTACACACTACACGAAACGTTGAGTTACCGGCTCTTTTCAGAGCCACACTTCATCTTGAAAGAGAAGTGCTACATGGTGTCACCGCAAACCTTCCACTTAATATTTCCACCATGCACACCTTCAAGTCTTATCTAATGCATATATGATTCTTCTGAAAAGGTTATTTTTTTACTTATCCATTTTACCGTGGAAACTGATTGTGGAATGGCGACAGTTGCAAATTCTGTTTCGTGGACTGTTTTTCGATCAATCGCTTTCTAATCACTTTCAGTCACTTTCACGATGTCAAGGTTAGTCCTTTCATCGGCTTCACTCCAATCTCGGTAAAAATCTTTCCTCGGTGGAATGATTATAAGTCACTGCGCTTCAGCGTCGATGGAAATTTGGTGAATTTGGTAAGATCCGTTGACAACATTTTTGGAAACCAATATTTTACTCCGGCGACGAATGGATGCATTTTAGAATAGCGTCCGTTAGAATATAATCATTGTGTGAAGGGACAAGGGACTGACGCTCCAATGGGGCTCATGGCGCGCGCACCTCATCGCCAGCCCAATCAGAAAGTGTATATGTGACCCGGCACAGCATAATGAAGAATAACCCCACTTTTGAGATTTTGAGGTTTTCAAAATCTAAAAAGTGGGGGTTATTCCTTAATATGCTGTTCCGGGTCACATTATTAGAATCCAAACAAAAATTATCTTAGTTTCTGCCTTGCCTTTCTATACATATCGTGTGCGCCGCGCCAGCTTTCCAAAACTTGTGCAGAAGGGGGAGAGCATCAGCTTCATCACGCCGTCACGTGTAAAGTACATGTATCTTTCACCGTGCGTAATCAATACTTCCATATCAGCCATCATCTTGTCATACTGTGTTGCATTTTAATAGATTTGTATATGTTTTTGAATCTATATCAAATGTATGTATAATTTGCGAAAGAAAAAAGTGGTTTTTTTTAATCGAAATTAGGGGTGGGTGGGTTGGTGCAACAAGTCGAAATTTAAAAACATTGACAATTATTTTGAATACTCCCTAAACCCCCACCCCCCCCCCAAAAAAAAGTGGATGGGGTGCCATCGTGTAAACAAAGGATTATATTGTTTCAGCAGCTTCGTAAGGTCTCTTGTCAAAAAGATCATCGGTTGAGTGCCGGTTGAATTCATCCGACCGATAAAATGTCCCCCGGTAGAAAGCCAATTGTACTGGACTCTGGGGTGAAAAATACACGATGGCTGTCCGGTGGAAACGTCATCGGACGGGTCAAATCATCTGATACCCAATCGATGATCTTCTTGACAAGAGGCCTAAGTCAGTTTATACACAGTCTATGGAAGTTGCCCTGGGACCAGCTGGGATTTGTTTTTTTCCTGGCTCAGGGTGAAACCTGATTTTAAAGGTGACTTAACTAGGCTGTTTAGCATGAACAGAGTAAGGAATTAACGGAAGGTTTTTGCATTTGTGTCTTTTTTAATTAAGCAATTACCAAAAAGACCCTCGAAAATTTACGGATTCCGTTCCTCGAAGGGCTGACTCCCATAAAGAATAATATACAAAACAAAAAACGTCTCACACTGCATACTGACTTATATACATGTAGAATGACCAAAATGCAAAGGAAATGGCGGCCTTACTTGTCTACCCTATATCAGGGCCTTTTTGAAAGGCAGTAAATAGAGCGATAGGCCCCGAGATGAAGATATTTGTTTATACAAGATCGCCCAAAGCAAGGCTGAAAAGCCACTCAAGGTTGAGGGCTAGTAAAAGAAGATGATAGGGAGAGACTCAGGACGGCCGGAGATAGGAATAACCATTTCTTTTTAGCAATGGCAAGAACGTATAGGCATGGGGGAAATCAAGAAACAGGAATGGAATTCCAGGTAGAGGCAGAACGAGAGAAAAGAAAGCCGTTCCGATACCTCTCCGATATTAATCCAGTCTTGACAGTAGGGAAATGTATAGAACTTTTGTGGGGACACCTTGGCCATGATCTCATTCGAGATAGAGTGTGGCTCTGAGAAGACCTGCCACCGGTTATATATATAGCCGCAAATTGTGTCACCGGAAACATTGTAGATTAGGAGTCTGCCAAGCAACGCTTCAAGTCCTATTGCGGAGGCAAATATCGCTGAAAAGGTAACAGATGTGGGTCCATCTAAATTACCCATTATCATTTTCTATAGCTATCTAGCGCACGGACTACAGCGTCATAACATTTTGCGCCACCAATTTTAGGGGGAGCCGATGTTTCGCCGTCCAAATTCATTCTTTATCATAAAAGAATGCTCGCTATTACATGCATGCGCAACATGGCACTTAATATAGGGTTGGGGTTTGAATCACGAGGCTGGATTTCTTTAGAGGCACCATAAAATAGATATATTTTAGTAAATGAATGTGCACGGGCTGTTATGGTTAGAAGCAAAAGTCATTGTTAAACCTCATCGTGCAGCGTTGTATTTGACAAGCGTTCAAATGGGATCGTTTTAAGTGTACACAAAAGATGTAACAATAAACCTCAAAGGTTGATATTTGAGGTGTTAAAGGATTTTTGATAAATGTATTTCCTTGCAAACTGAAGGCGCACATGAGGGTGAAATAGGTGCATACATAGGGGCTTACATATACGGAATGTGAGACGTGAGTAAAGTTCACAAACCTGTTTAATTCTCAATGCCTATTGAGCACCGCATACTTACCCCCTTAGCACCCACGGCATGGCTGACATGACATGATAGCCCCTTTGGCTATACCTGGATGATGTAACTCAATGCATTGGTGATCGTGCAAGTGTGGCCACCGAACCCTTTAGTATAAAAGGCCGAGCGTCGCATTACTCGAGATACGGTATGGTGCAACATTTTGCCACGCCAAAACCAATACCAAACACGCAGTCAGCATACTGCAGTGTCAAATTCAACCTGTTGAATAATTATACACTATTTTCTTTGTTCGCTTTTTTGTAGCGAGCAAGCTGATTTAACAAACCATTTATCGATATATCTATCTATAATCTACATATCTATCTATCTTTTTTGTTCTTTCGCAGTTGAGTTCAAGACTCTGTTTATTTCATTCTTTTCTCGCTCTTCACAGAGACTTCATTGTTTTAAAAGTATATCAACAAAAACAATTTACTGAAATTTAAGAAATAAAAACATGAGATTAATACAAAAAATTAAAGGCACTTTCCTCCACCGAACAAAGTCCATTATTCCTCTCATACCATTTTTAAAAATTATCGTCACTCAGTCTTGATTTTTCAGACATTAAAGATATTCGTAAGCGTTGTTTCAACTGAGCAATTAAGACATCCTGAGTGCATTTATAATTATCTATCTATCTATATATCTATCTATTTATCTATCTATACTCATCGAGACAAGACAAGAAGGAATTTGAAAACACGACATGGTGCTGTAATCACATTAGTCACCGCGTGTCATGGCATCACAATTCGCTTGCTGTATTTGTTATAACAAACAAAAAACACTTTCACCGAGCATTCAGTGCTAATTATACACCGGTCGAGTATAGGGCAAATGCGCCTTTAATCACATTCTCCTCGGCGCACAATCGAATCTGTAAAAAGACTTCCCCCTTCAGTTCCGGGAGTGAAATCTATAAGTTGACTATGAGTTGAGGAGTGCAGAGGAATTAAGGCCTGCAAACTGCTCAAAGCGGTCTACCAAGCCAACCGCGTGAGAGTAAAATGACACTGATTCGATTATTCCCGGCGCACTTGCTGCAGATTTCCGAAAATGGATTGAGATCGATATCAAGTGTGTTGCCTCGTGGGATGTGTTGTTGACAGCCAGAAGTCACGCGCATTCACCCTGTCAATGGTTTGTTTCTCTCTCCCTTTTCCCTATAATTATCGTTAATTCTCGTCCATGCGCACCCCGGACTTGACTTGATCGAGCGCTGGAATTTGCTGTTAGCCGTGGTGAATGACCTGTGCACGTGAAAATTCATCACCGTAGTCGAAGAGTACGCTACGCCTTTGAAGTATAACTGCTTTAGTGGTGTCAACCTTTCGACAGGATTGCCCGGCGCCTGTATAGATTCGCCGCGGTAGATTAAGCACGTGCTAATGTCAGGTGGACATTTGTGTTTAAAGAACGCAGTGGTTGTCATCGCTCTTGTAACGCCCGTCCGTTGGCAATACCCTTTCGAGGCTGATGGATTTTGTTCTTCGGTTCCATCTTGCTGCGGGCTTATTAAGGTGTTACAGGGGATGGAACACTTCTTGGCACGACATGTCGCTCTCCCGGCTAAATTCAATATCCCCATGATTGGCTACTGCAAGCTCGACAGCGACTTGCCAGCGGGTGGAGAAATTACCAAGATGTAATCAGTTTCATCTTTTGCAAATAAATTTTACACTGAAAACTGTCAGAATTAAAAGCCAGTTCCAATGGTGCGACTCACCGTTCCTTCAATCATTGGCAACTATTGACATTATTGCGGTGCTCTCGCTGCACGTATCTGTCCATCATTCACACTGCACTGTCCCACACACGATCCACTCTATTGGAAACGAGTGTGGGTCCTTCCATTCCTGTTATGTCCATGAAAACCCAAGTATACCAAACGGGGACTAACGCAAGATGTCTTACCAAGCAAACGCGCTTAAAGGCACACTAATACAACATTGGGAAGATCGGAAAGCATCGATGTCCACAGATTACCTTCTAATTTACACAGTATGTAGACGGTCATAACCCTTATTCTAAATATTTACTTATGGAAGCTCCTATATACCGACGATGTATACTACCAAGACTTTAAAATACATCTTCTCATAAAAATGTTGGAAGTTTTATTATACCATTGGTGGTGAATTTTTGTTGATGGTGCTTTCGAATTAAAGGGTCTCTGCAATAATTATCACAGTCAAGCTCATTTTCTGTTTTCATCTACATGTATATAGGGATCTGAAGTGAACAAACATGATTATTGGCAAGTTTCTTTTTCTTATTTAGTGGAGTCAGAAATTGGTCATCTGTTTTACCAAAAGATGATGGTCATGTCAGGAACATACAGTTTAAGAAACATAAGAAAAACAATAGCTTTCCAACTGCAAAAACTCCTTCACGAAATGAACATTAAGCATGCATAGATATAATGATTTTTGCGTCGAGGAAAATTTAATTTAATGAGGTTTTTGCCCTTACTCGACAATATTCGAATCCACCACACGACCTCGACCAGCTCGGTGGTCCAGTGGTTAAGACGTCCGTACTAGATTTCGGGAGTCGCGGGTTCGAATCCCGCCCGAGCTGCCTGAATTATTTTGTATCAGGCACCGGGCAAAGCACTGAGCACTCAATGTTTATCACGCCGAGTAAGTGCAAAACCTCACTGAATAAGGCATACATTTTGACAGTAAATCAACAGGTTTAGGGATCCGTCTGCAGGAAAAACCAGACATTTTCAGAAACTTTTGTACACAACCAATTGCGTGTCTTTTGCGTTACCCTGTGATGCCATCCCAAATAATTTGCTGATGAATAAATTATCGAAATTCTCATGAGCATAAACACAGAAAACTTGCAAAAAGAAACCCAGAACGAGTATGAAAAACAGTTTGATTGTTTGCAAGATTTAAAAACAGTTATGTAACATGGATTTAACGTTTATTGCAGAGACCCTTTAAAAATTAGATGTTTCACAGCATGCATAATAATTTTGCAAATTAACCAGTTGCTTGTTATTTATTTACTCGGTCTATAGTTCACTGGCAAGCAAAATAAATAATGGCTCAAAGTCTTATTGATACGTTGTTTACATTATAAGCACGTGTAATTAAATTTGGCATCTGTACTTCGCTCACCGACGGTCCGTGATTGTATCTGTCTATTTACTGTGTCACTGTCTGATCGAATGAACGTGATCTCTCTGTGGAACTGGTCAGTCAGTCAGCGGTTTTGTGATTAAGTAAGCGTCGTATCGAGCTTTAAAGTTATCTTGCACTGTCCACGGACGATTTTGTAGCCTATGTGGGTGTCTGGACAGAATGGTTGTATCGGTCGGTCAAGAACGTTTGAGTAGGTTTTTTTTCTATCTAACACGTGTCTTGGCCATGCGCATATAGCGCGCGTTTCCAACATATCGCTATGGGGAAAATTGTGTGTAATGTCCCCTCCCCTCCCCTCCACTCCCCCGTTTACATGTAAAACGTACAACGAGTACATGTAAACGTACAACGAGTACATGTAAACGTACAACGAGTACATGTAAACGTACAACGAGTACATGTAAACGTACAACGAGTACATGTAAACGTAAATGAGGACATGTAAACGTACATGTACACGTACAACGAGTACATGTAAACGTACATGTACACGCACAACGAGTACTTGTAAACGTAAACGAGGACATGTAAACGTACATGTACACGTACAACGAGTACATGTAAACGTACATGTACACGTACAACGAGTACTTGTAAACGTACATGTACACGTACAACGAGTACATGTACACGTACAACAAGTACACGTAAACGTACATGTACACGGACAACGAATACATGTAAGTGAACAGGTACACGTACAACGAGTACATGTACACGTACAACGAGTACATGTACACGTACAACGAGTACATGTAAACGAACATGTACATGTACAACGAGTACATGTAAAGGTACAATGAGTACATGTACACGGACAACGAATACATGTAAGCGTACAGGTACACGAACAACGAGTACATGTACACGTACAACAAGTACATGTAAACGAACATGTACACGTACAACGAGTACATGTAAACGAACATGTACACGTACAACGAGTACATGTAAACGTACATGTACATGTACACGGACAACGAATACATGTAAGCGTACAGGTACACGTACAGCGAGTATTTGTAAACGTACATGTACACGGACAACGAATACATGTAAGTGAACATGTACACGTACAACGAGTACATGTACACGTACAACGAGTACATGTACACGTACAACGAGTACATGTACACGTACAACGAGTACATGTACACGTACAACGAGTACATGTACACGTACAACGAGTACATGTAAACGAACATGTACATGTACAACGAGTACATGTAAACGTACAATGAGTACATGTAAACGTACGTGTACATGTACACGTACAACGAGTACATGTACTCGTTGTACGTTTACATATACGTTTACACGTACAACGAGTACATGTAAACGTACATGCACATGTACAACGAATACATGTAAGCGTACAGGTACACGTACAACGAGTACATGTACACGTACAACGAGTACATGTAAACGTATGTGTACATGTATATGTACATGTACACGCTCTTCGCAGTCCAGTTCATACCTGCAGGATTACTGTGGGCGTGTCATATGTGTGAGTATGCGTATACGTAAATGTCTGCGCCTTATGTACAGTACATGTATATATACGTGTACATGTACTGTACATGTACACTGTACATGTATACGTACTCGTACGTGTACATGTACGTTTACATGTACTCGCTGTACGTTTACATGTACTCGTTGTACATGTACATGTTCGTGTACATGTACTCGTTGTACGTGTACATGTACTCATTGTACGTGTACATGTACGTACCTGTATGCTTACATGTATTCGTTGTACATGTACATGTACGTTTACATGTACTCATTGTACGTTTACATGTACGTTTACACGTACAACGAGTACATATAAACGTACATGTACATGTACAACGAGTACATGTACACGGACATGTACATGTACATGTATATGTACATGTATACAGTATGTACAGTACGTGTACATGTACATTTACATATACATGTACATGTACATGTACATGTACATGTACATGTACATGTACATGTACATGTACATGTACATGTACATGTACATGTACATGTACTGTACATGTATTGTACACTGCACACGTACTGTATAAAGTATGTAAGTGTACACGTACGCATACGTACAACCAGTACATGTACCATAGAGATTATAAATAAAATTAGAGGGGACGCTTCCATTCTTTTACGTCATTCATTTTGATCGGCTTGCGAACACAGCGGCGCCTGTACAGTACATGTACATATACGTGAACATGTACTGTACATGTATACGTACACGTACTGTACATTTCCCTGCACATGTACACGTACAACGAGTACATGTACACGTACATGTACCATAGGGATTGTAAATGAGACAAGAGGGGACAAAAAGCTTGAGACGCTGAAAGCAGCGCTCGAGCATGTTAAAACCTCGCATACGCATACGCACACGCGCCCGTATGAGATGCCCACAATAATCCTGCCCGTATGAACTGGACTGCGGATCGGAGAGCGTACATGTAAACGTGCAACGAGTACATGTAAACGGACATGCTCATGTGCATGTACTGTACATGTACATGTACATGTACACGTACAACGAGTACATGTACATGTACTGTACATGTATTGTACACTGTACACATACTGTATACAGTATGTACAGTACGTGTACATGTACATGTACATGTACATGTACACGTACAGTATTCAGTATGTACATGTACATGTACACGTACTGTATACAGTATGTACGTGTACACGTACAACGAGTACATGTACCATAGAGATTATGAATAAGACTACAGGGGACGCTCCCATTCTTTTACGTCAATCATTTTGAAAGGCGTGTGAACACACCGGTGCTCTTCGCTTTATTCGACAAGCAACTACGCGCAAGCTTTATATAATGATAAAGCGCTCACGCTCTCCGCAGTCCAGTTCATACGTGCAGATTACTGTGGGCGTATCATAATTATGTGCAATTATTCGTATACGTAAATGTCTGTGCCTGTACAGTACATGTACATGATACATGTACATTTACTGTACATGTACACGCACAACGAGTACATGTACACGTATGTACTATAGAGATTGTAAATGAGACTAGAAGTGACAAAAAGCTTGAGACGCTGAAAGCAGCGCTCGAGCATGTTAAAACCTCGCATACGCATACGCACACGCGCATGTATGAGACGCCCACAATAATCCTGCACGTATGAACTGGACTGTGGATCGGAGAGCGTGAGCGCGGACAACGAGTACATGTAAACGTACATGTACACGGACAACGAATACATGTAAACGTAGAGGTACACGTACAATAAGTACATGTAAACGAACATGTACATGTACAACGAGTACATGTACATGTAAATGTACATGTACACGGACAACGAATACATGTAAACGTAGAGGTACACGTACAATAAGTACATGTAAACGAACATGTACATGTACAACGAGTACATGTACATGTAAATGAACATGTACATGTACATGGACAACGAGTACATGTAAACGTACATGTAAACGTACAACGAGTACATATGTAAACGTACATGTACACGAACAACGAGTACATGTACACGGAAATGTACATGTACGTGTACATGTACACGTATAACGAGTACATGTAAACGTACATGTAAACGTACAACATTATGTACATGTACACGGACAACGAATACATGTAAACGATCATGTACACGTACAACGAGTACATGTACATGTACATGTACACGGACAACGAGTACATGTAAACGTACATGTAAACGTACAAGGAGTACATGTTAACGTACATGTAAACGTACAACGCGAACATGTAAACGTAAATGTAAACGTACAACGAGTACATGTAACGTACATGTACACGCACAACATTTACATGTACACGTACACGACATGCACATGTACATGTACACGTACGAGTACATGTACCATAGAGATTATGAATAAGACTAGAGGGGACGCTCCCATTCTTTTACGTCATTCATTTTGTCGGCGTCCGAACACACCGGCGCGGTTCGCTTTATTCGACAAACAACTACGCCCAAGCTTTATATAATGATAAAGCGCTCTCCGCAGTCCAGTTCATACGTGCAGGATAACTGTTTGCCTGTCATAATTAATTATGTGTGAGTATGCGTATCCGTAAATGTCTGCGCCTGTACAGTGCATGTACATATAATACGTACGTGCATGTACTGTACATGTATAGACTGTACATGTATATACGTACACGTACTGTAAATGTACTTGCACTTGTACACGTACAACGAAAACATGTACACGTACATGTAAACGTACAACGGGTACATGTAAACGTACAACGGGTACATGTAAACGTACAACGAGTACATGTAAACGTACATGTACACGGACATGTACATGTACATGTGCATGTACTGTACATGTACATGTACATGTACATGTACATGTACACGTACAACGAGTACGTGTACATGTACTGTACATGTATTGTACATGTACACTGTACACGTACTGTATATACAGTATGTACATGTATGTACGTGTACATGTACATGTACATGTACATGTATACACGTACAACGCATGTACCATAGACATTATAAATAAGACTAGAGGGGACGCTTCCATTCTTTTACGTCATTCATGTTGATTGGCGTGCGAACACAGCGGCGCTGTTCGCTTTATTCAACAATGCCCAGCAAATATACGCGCAAGCGTTATATAATGATAAAGGAATTTTCTTCAAGCTGACCAATGTGGACGAAAGAATCACACTAAAAGAGGTCTCAGTCACTTTCTCCACACCACCGACTTTTAGAATAATCATAGAGAAGGTTGATCAAGCCTGTCACTTCCGTAAGATTACCCAGTTTAATTGTTGTCCACGGCGCACCGTGCAGTAAGCATCGTCACCTATTTTCGATGGTGGTGTTCAGTAAGGTGTCCCAGTGCAGCCAAACGCAAAATAAATTCTTAAAATAACTCAAAATTCTGTGTGGCACTGTAAAATTCTTCCCTGTATGTTTTTTGTGTTCATCTTCGGGTTTTTTTTCGACACTGCTTCTAACACATTCCTCAAATCATTCATAATTTATGCTTAAAACTTATTGGTCTGGTTGATGTCTTCTTTTGTGACGTTTAAAAAAACCACAATCCTCTTTCTCACTGCTTCTTCAGTCATGACCTTTCCCAATGTCACTCAAGAGACACATTTCCTCCTTCTTGGTACTTTCTCTAGCTGCCCTTTTTTTAAAATTTTTTTTATAAAAGCCTATTAGGCCATGTTACTTTATGTCTTTAAATAAAAATAATGAAAAAAAATAAAGAAATTATATAAGCGAAACGAGTTTTAGGAGCCCCCATAGTTTTTACCCAGAACGGGCTGCCTCAAGTTGCGTGATATATTTTTTTTCTACGTATGTTGGGGTTTGTTATGGTAAACTCAGATTTTTTTTTAGGACCAACAATAAAGAAAACTGGAGCTTCGAAGCAACTGCCGCAATTTTGTACCTAGGAAAATAGACCCCAAATAAACAGCAACTTTTTGATTCACACGAGTTTGGCCTACTGAAAGAGCCTTAAATTAACTTTCCAAATTTTTGGTGACGGACAAAAGCAGGAAACAAACTGGAAGATACGAAGTCTGAGATCGTTATACGGAGTTGTTTTCATCGCGCGATGTGAGTTAGAAGGCCAAAGTGTCGAAAACGTGTACCGTCGAAAACGGGGGTTCCCACGAGGATACAATGTACAGTGTACATTTTGATTGGTCGATTTTCTCCCCCATAGACCTCGCGTACTGGGAGAAAAACAAATCGCGGGCCTCTGAGAACCAAAACACCACGTGACTGTGTCAAGGGTCACTCGTGACTTGGTCACGTGGGCACAACAAAAACATGGCCGGGGTAGCTTCGAGTTCGAGTTTGACTTCGACTTCGAGTTCGATGGCAATCCTCCTTCGACTGGCGGTGGTTTTCGCCTCTCTCCCCCCGCCGCTCCTGGCCGAATTCCGGCCGCACGTGGTGGGCACCAGCCTGCTGTGGGAGCCCGGGGTGGAGGGTGAGGTGGGCGCCTACCGGATCCCCGTGGCGGCCCGCTCGCCCGGCGGCTCCCTGGTGGCCCTGGCGGAGGCCAGGAAGTACGCGTCCTCGGACTACGGGGCCAAGTTCCTGGCCATGCGGAGGTCGTTCCCGGACCCCGACGGCAGCGGGGCCGGCGACTCGTGGACGGCGTCCGAGTTCCTCGTGGGTGAGTCGACGGAAAAGAGTTAGAGTCACCGGGAGTAGTCCGAGTAACTTGGACACGACAAGTCACCCTTTTTTTCGAAATTTGGATTTTGGTAGTCCGAATAACTTGGACCCGACAAGTCACCCTTTTTTTATCGAAATTTGGATGGGTGACGACCCTCCAAATTCCAATTTTCGATAAACAAAAAGGGTGACTTGTCGCGTCCAAGTTTCTCGGACTACACTACTCACTAGTCCTAATAACTTGGACCCTACAAATCACCCTTTTCTTCTTCTTTTTTTAAATTCGATAAAAAAAGGGTGACTTGTCGGGTCCAAGTTACTCGGACTAGGACTACACCGGGAGTAAGGCAGGGTCACATATTAAAACGAAATCAATTCATTTTTTAGGCCTAATTTAATTAGTAAATATTATTTATTAAGGGCGGTGTCAACTTCAAGTCAACTATGGAGTTAGAGGCCTCCATGAGTCAACTCGGTCCGTGGTCCGTTTCACCATGAAGGAACTTCCTCCATGGTATTCCAATACCAACTCGGCCCATTGCCAACTTGGTCGCTAGCTCGCTACATATGGGAAAATGTACACACAAGAATCCCATAGACACCAAGTAGATTCCTACTCGGATCTGTCCGTTTGTTGCGGACCAAGTAGACGTGAAACCTTCATTAACGTGCAATGAATTTAGTTGTAGTTGTAGATTATACAGGCCCGTAAGCAGGCCCCAGATAATTGGCACCCTCTGATACTGGGGATCTGGGCCCTTTTTGTATGTCTATGGTAAAGACATGAATAGTATTACAATTAGTAATACTGCTTCTGGAGCTAGACTAGTCCCACTTACTGGGCCGCTAGTAGATCCCCTTAAACGAGTTTTGAGATTATCTGTCGCACTAGCTAGTAGCTAGAAGCTAGTGCGACAGATAATGCGACAGATAATCTCAAAACTGGTTTAAGGGGAGCTACTAGCGGCTTAGTAAGTGGGACTAGAGCTAGACCATGTACTCTTTTTTTTATTCTTTTTTTTTTTAGACCAAACCAAAGATAGCCTCAAGGCAGGCAGCATACTGCCTCCTAAAAGTCCTGATGTTCTTCATTGCTTTCTGTCCGGACCACTCCAGACGACTTTCAAATCAAGGACGGCCTGAACCTGGGAAGCATTCTAGCTCCTAAAAAGTCCTGGTGTTCTTCTTTATTTTCTGTCCCATCTACTCCAGATGACTTCCAAATAAGGCTTACCAAACCAAAGACGGACCTCAACACGGGCCAGCATTCTAGCTCCTAAAAAGTCCTGATGTTCTTAAACAGTTTTTTCATTGTTTTCTGTACCAACAACTCCAGACGACTTTCAGACCAAGGACGGCCTGAACCAGCAGTCGATTTCGCCAAACCCCATCGTAACTTACGATCAAGTCCTGATGTTCTAATGAACAGCTCTTCACTGTTTTCTGTCCCGACTTCTCCAGACGACTTCCAGATCAAGAACGGCCTGAACTTGGGCAGCCTTCCATACCTTGAAAGTTCTTGAACACCTCTTCATTGTTTTCTGTCCCGACTTCTCCAGACGACTTCCAGATCAAGGACGGCCTGAACCTGGGCAGCATTCTGGTGGACGAGGAGGCGGGCACCCTGCTGGTCCTCTACTGCGTCTGCATCCACACGGCCTGCCCGTCCATGCACTACCTGGGCAGCAACTACCTCCTGCGCAGCCGGGACTGGGGCCTGACCTGGGAGCCGCCCGTGGACATAGCCAAGGCCAACTCCGCCCTCTTCAACAACTCCTGGTCGGCGGGGCCGGGCTACGGGATCCAGAAGCGCTACGCCCCGCACAAGGGGCGCCTGATCGTCTGCGGTCACACCAACGACCTGAGCAAGGACTTGGAGATGTTCTGCATTGTCAGCGACGGTCAGTCACCTCTCAAGAGGAAATCAATTTTGCATTTTCTTGGGCCCAACCACCTCACCGTCTTCTTCTTCTTCTTCTTCTTCGTCTTCTTCTTCTTCTTTTTCTTCTTCTTCTTCTTCTTCTTCTTCTCGAGTCCTTTCTCTCAATTAACCCTAACTGGCATTGAAACCACAATTAACCACACATGGTTTTTCCTGTGGGAGGATAAGGGCCATACACCACGACATACCACAGCATGTTGTTTGTGGTATCCTGTGGTATGTGAGCCTATGTGAGTATGTGAGATACATATGAAACAATGAAAATATTCATTTATCCAAATGTTAATCATTTACAAATAAAAAAGCAGTAAAAAGTGGCTCTAGAAATAATCCGTTACAGCGTGATAGCGATGGCATCATGTAACAACTCCTTTCTTTTTGTCTGCCTGTGATTTTCAGATCACGGTGATACATGGAAGAAAGCTGCCAGCATGCCACACATCCCCTTCAATGGACCCCTTTCCAGGGGGGACTTTGCACCCACAGAGGTTCAGGTATGTCACAGAGCTCATCAATCATATTGGTAAAAAAAAAAATCAGCAGGCATTATTATTATTATTATTATTAAACATTTATTTTTCATTCATAGCGTTATAATGTAGGAAAGGAAAAACTAAGAAACAAAACACAATATACCTTCGGTGATTAGATAACATAAAAGTTGACTGTACATGTATTTAGTATACCGGTAGGTGATTCTTGTTTATACATTATAAGGCCACAGATAAAGGGCAAGACCTATTAAGCCGGAGCTTGAGTCAGGTATGCCTTGACAAAAGGACAGGACAGCTAATGACAGACAGACAGACAAACAAAGAATCCAGGGTTACCGCTGATAACAAAAAGAGAAACAAACAGCAGTTTAAAAGATTAAGCTTGATTATTTAAGTGGGTTTTGAGTCAAAGCACTGGGCACTCGGTGCTTATTACACAGCCGCCAACCATTCCTATTTTGGAGGAATCATTCGTCTTTTTTTGTAGGCGATCACTTTTTAGCCACTGAGGGAAACAGGGACTTGCCTTTTTGGTTTGGTTCTGTTGTCTTTTTTTCTGTTAGTGACGAAGTGAAAAATAACACGACATATTCGTGAACCTGCCCTGTTTGCTTGAGGAGGATAAGCTCTGCAGTCGACTCTTACGTCCCCCTCCATCTCTCCTTGCCCCCCCCCCCCACAGATGGTGGAGCTGCGCAACGGCACCATCCTCTTCAACGTCCGCAACGAGGGGTCCTTCCACTGCCACTGCCGCATGGTCATGAGCAGCTACGACGGCGCCAAGACCATTCCCCTGGAGACCGTCCGCCTGGACCCAACGCTGGTGGACCCGGCCTGCGCGGGGAGCCTGCTGCTGCACGACAGCAGCGACAACAACAACGACGACGACAACGACAGCAACGGCATCCTCTTCTTCAGTAACGCCGCCAACGCCGAGAAGAGGGTCAACCTGACGCTGCGCTGGAGCCGCGACGACGGAGCCAGCTGGGAGGGAGCCCTGGTGGTGGACCCGGGCCCCAGCATGTACTCCTGCCTGACCGCCATCGACGGCAACCACGTCGGGATCGTCTACGAGCAGGGGCTGGCCGGACTGTGGTTTGTCAAAGTCAGGCTGTACGTGTGAACGCCAGTCGGTGTAACTGTAACTCATCCTCCCCCGCAACCGTGACTTTCGATGCCTCTGGCAGTCTGGCTGGGGCATCTCTGGTTTCAGCGGCACCTGGAATTCACGTCAAGAAGGTGTTATCGTAGATAATATCATGATGTTTGCGTCAAGGAGAATGTAATTCAGTGAGGTTTTGCCCTGCTCGACGTGGTAAACACTGACGTGATAAGCACTGAGCATTCAGTGCTTTTGCAGGGCAAAACCTCATTGAATTTAGAAGGTGGTAGGAGAAAAAAAGGTCTTGAGTCAAGACCTTCTTCTCACGGTCTGCCTCTCTCTGGAATTTCCGTCCTTGTTCACTTTTCCCTTCTGGCTCTTTTTGAGAGGAATGTCGATTCCTATCTCCAGCTTTCCTGAGTTCCTCCCTATCTCCTTTTTTTTTTCCTTACCCCTTAACCTTGAGAGGCTTTATAGCCTTGTTTTGGGCGAATCTGCTCAAATGAAAAAAATAATTATAACTCGGGGGTGTCCCCCAGTATCTGTGAACTTTCAGAAAAGTGCCTTTGAGAAAAGTCCGGCTAGGATCGGAACTTTAGACCCTGTACTTCTGAAACTAATCTCATGAATTATAAGGTTTTATTTTTCATTCTGCCTTTGAGAAAGGTCCCGCTAGAATCGGAACTTTATTTGTTCAAACCCCTCCTGCCTTATTTTGCCAATGTATAAATTTTGGATTCATGGATTTGTTATCAATCCTTAGCTACCTATGGCAGCTGTTTTGGTAGACACAAAAATATTTTCAGTATTTTCTGCTAAGCAGATGGTGTGTCAACAAAGCAATCCAATTTAGATGTAAATAATTTTATCAGCTTTTACTGTCTCGATATAACCTGCTTATTATGTTACATGATTTTTTTTATATTTATGTGTGGAGAATCATATTTATATAGTGTAAAAGAAAGCAGTGCATCTCAGTTTTTGGTCTATTTTTGGTTATTTTAAGATCATATATATAATGATGTTTTGCGTCGAGGAGAATGTAATTCAATGAGGTCTTGCCCTTACTCAAACTGATAAACACTGAATGCTTAGTGCTTTGCCCGGTGCCTGATAAAAAAAATTCAGGCAGCTTGGGCGGGAATCGAACCCGCGACTCCCGAATTCGTACTAGTATGTCCGTATTAGAATTCGGGAGTCGCCAGTTCGAGTCCCGCCCGAGCTGCCTGAAATTCTTTTATCAGGCACCGGGCAAAGCACTGAGCATTCAGTGTTTATCACGTCGAGTAAGGGCAAAACCTCATTGAATTATTTTAAGATGTTAGTGGAATCTGATAGAAGCTTGTTGAGGTTCTCAATTACAGTACATGCACAACTCCTTGAGCCTCAAATGCTAAGCTATCACCTTGCAGTTCTATGTAGTGCAGGCCTTTTTCTGTGTTACGTTCAAATGAAATATGTTAATAATTCAATAAAGATACGAGTCTTCTTGGAGAGGTTGGACTTGGTTTTGTTGTCATTATTTCCAGGAAATGGGTATTAAAATACTAGAAATATTAACTTTGCATTGGACATGACATGAGTGTCTACATTAATGTACTGAATTTGTATCAGCAGGTGGAACTTGGGTTAATGTTGCGTTTTTCACAGTGGCTGTTGTTACGGCAGTCGTCCGTGTGGTTCCCTGGCTTGATTGTATTTCGTCAGCATTGCAGGCTGGTTGAACCAGTCTATTAGCTGATAGTCTGGTTCCAAGAGCTAAACATCCTGACAAATACTGTGAAGTCAGGGAACCACACGGACGCCTGCCGTAACAACAGCCACTGCGGGTTTTTTGCTATGTGACAATGATTGCCTGCCTTATTCACTTTGCATAATTATTTTAAAAATGTTTTTCATTACATATCTACTTTTGAAAAAAAATGCTGCATCCACTTTGTGTGATCCCCGAGCTGCTGTAGCCATGTTTATAACAATTGGTTGTTTGCATCTGGGGCTGTGATTTCTGGAGATATACGGTAGTTAATGGTTGAATTGCTTCTGACTGGCGCCCCCACCGTGCCCCGGCAAAAACTAGATGACTATTGGGAAGGCCACAATCTATGAGCTAGATAGCTCAGATGGTACGCTAAACCTGAGGTCTCAGGTTCAAGTCCTGGGTCAAGTCATAGTTTTTATTGCCATTTTTCCGGGGAAAATTTATTACAAAAAGTCCCAGTCAGGTTGTCCTTTATTTCCTTTCTCGAAAGCAGAATTATTATTATTATTATTATTGGTTTATTTCAAAATAAAAACATCGCAGTCAAAGACTGAATTGCGTTTTTATATAACACTAAAAAGGTATGTAAAAAACAAGACATTCAGTATAAGAAAGATATTAAAAAGGAAAATAAAAGACTATTACATTCACATCAAAAGAGAGGAATTCAGGACAAAAACAATTAGAAGACGAAAAGACACCAAACAAATTACAATTATTAAAATGCATTTTCAATAATCACGCAAAACCTAAAATTGGAAATCACCCCTCGTAGTACCAACCCGAAATAGTCTTAAAAAAGATGTTAAAAACCCAGAATTTAAAGAGTGTGAACCCCACACCCCCACCTCAAACCAACATCATCACCACCCTACGCGACCTACCACAGGCCAAGTTAAGAGCAGAAAACAAATGAAAGACATTTATTAAGTACATTAATTTATTAAGAATGGAATGCCTCTCTCTGACAAAGGTCCTGTAAGGAGCGAAACGTCAGTCCCTCTAACTTGTTAAGACTCTCAGAGGTCATTCTTGTCAGTGGGCAGTTTTGAAGCATCGTTATCGTTGTCACGATCTTGTGTCGTTTCTGTTCCAGGCAAAGGTGGTCACGCCCATCCGATCCAGTCGAACCCTGCTGTTTGAAGAAATCTTGTGTTGCTGATTTGGCTTCCAGTCACCCTAATTACTGAGGATAATTGCGACCATGGTGAGAACCGGTGCTCTTCTTTTTCTTTGGACTTCTTTCCTGCCATTTATGTCCTGTGTTTAATAACATTAGTGCAACTTGAGACTATGGGTTAAAAAAATCATATTTCATATTTCAAAAATCATATTTACATTTATTTCAAACTCTGGAAAATAATACAATTACACAACAATGTCATGCTCAGAATCAGATGTATCTCCGTCGGTATTCGTACAGAAAGGTTTTAATTATTCTACAGGCTACAATCCAATAAGACCTCACTGTAATTCGTGTACAAATACAAGCATGGACATGGAAACGTTGAGCTACCATTCGTGAAAGGGACACCGCGCGCGCTCTTCCAGCATAGCGCCCCCAGCGTTCGCCCTCTTCATAAGATAATTATTTGTATGCGCACGACGCGCGCGCGCGCGTCAGCCCAATCGTTCTGTTTGTCAACTTCACCGCGGGCATAGTCATTCTTTCCATCCAAGCCTTGTCGCGCAGCAATTTACATGTACACGAGTGGGCGACGACAGAATTTTCAGAATGCCTTTGTTTTCCCCGAAACGATGTCAGCGGAAATCGGTGAGTAGGCCTACCCTATCAGCGTGTTTCTACTGAGCACACGCTAACACCCGGTATTTCTTACCCACTATATATTCCGGGTGTCGGTGATCTGGATCACCGACAAACGCCTGTTTCTACTCAGTACGGAAAAGGCGGGTGTCGCCCACAATCGACCTTCGTCGAGGGTAGACCAGACGTGCGGAATGAATCGGGTCACGCTGCAGGTCAAAGCAAGGAATTCACTACTTCTGTTGCATTTCCGGTACACCCGGCAACTAGCAACCGCGTGCGTTTCTACTGCGAGTGTGACCCGAAGACACCCGGCAAGATCCACCTCAATAGGTGGTTGTTGGTGATCGTGAACGTTTGGTTGCCGGATGACGTTCGGAAAATTCGACGCCCGGTTGTGTTTCTACTGGACACTCCACCCAGAAACACCCGAAGACACACGGAGACACCCGGCAACCTTTCGTCAGTAGAAACACGCTGTATGACTCATCAGTGCCAGTTGTCGTGTCAGTAGAATTTGGAAATTATCTTTGTTTCGATAAGAATTAAACTTAAAGGTTTGCATGGTGGAAGTATCAAGTACTGAGTAAGAAGAAGGGTGACACCATATGGACCTAAAACATCTCTTTTGAGATTGTGTGGCTCTGAAACCAGCCGGTATAACTCTTGTTTTACATGGTGTCACCGCAAACCTCTATTTTCCCTTGTTAAGATCGAAAGGTCATGTTAGTATCGAAAGGTCATGTTAGGATCGAAAGGTCATGTTAGGATCGAAAGGTTATGTTAAGATCG
Organism: Luidia sarsii; assembly: GCA_949987565.1. Classification (NCBI taxonomy): domain Eukaryota; kingdom Metazoa; phylum Echinodermata; class Asteroidea; order Paxillosida; family Luidiidae; genus Luidia; species Luidia sarsii. The sequence continues at coordinate 11,069,487 of OX465116.1, forward strand.
AAAGGTCATGTTAAGATCGAAAGGTCGTGTTTCTAGGATCGAGGGATCAAGAAGGATCGAAAGGGCCTTGTGTTGGAATCGAAAGGTCCTTTTAATTTATAATGCATGTTAAACTAGCATGGATCGAAAGGTCATGTTAGGATTGAAAAGTCCTGAGAGGATCTAACCGCACATCTGAGATTTGAGATCACGGCCACTAGAGTCACTAATTGCAGTTTCCAACAGTCCTGTCTTATTTGTTTCGATTCTAAAAACTCGCAGGAGACGATAGCGAAGTAGAAAGTCCTTTGCCTGACGCCCCCGAAGGGATCAGCGTGCTATCGTCACTGCTCCTGTCCGTGCTTCTAAAACTCGAAGACCGCGAGTACCGCGTCTCTCCCGGCACTTCCCCGGACCTCTTGCCCGGAGCGGACGGCGCAACGACCTCGACCATGCCCGGCTGCAGGGGGGAGGCCCTCGTGCCTCGGCCTGCGAAGGGTCTCGTCGGCCGGAGCGACGAGGCCGAGGCCAAGGAGCGTGCCGTCAAGGATGGACCGGTCGAGGGAGATCGATCTGCAAAGATGACGGGAGGAGGCTTGACGCCGGTCTTCTCTCACGGCGATGTCGTCCAAGGCCGCCTCCCCGCCGTCCACGGGTCGCCGGGAAGTGATAGCGGCGCCCTCAAGCGTTCGCTTCCCGAACAGCAGCGCGCCATCTCCGGCGAGGACAACGACCCGGCGAGAGAGGGCGCCCCGGGCAGCCCCGTTTCCGTTTCGCCCTCCGGCGTCTCGCCTCGGATGATGAGGACGGGCTCGGCGTACCGAGAGTCCGCCGTGGGCATCGTGGCCGGCGCCATTCTCAGAGCCATCGCCAACATCTTCGCCAACGCCGTCCTGCGCAGGAGCCTACGGGCTTACGACGCCCAGAGAGCTGTCCTCGACGTGGATCAGGCGCGGCGAGAGCCAGACCGGGACGGGCTTGAATCTCGGACTGGCGACGCCGCCGCCCGGGGCCAGACTACCGAGGCCGGGAGCGCCGGTCAGACGAACAACAACGGCGTCTCCACCGCGTGGCACGCGGACGCGTCCAAGCCGAAGCAGCGCCTGACGTCGCCGGACGGGCGCCAGACTAAATCCGCGCGGGTGCGCCCGCTGGCGGCGGACTGGCTCCTGGACGTCAACAGGAGGATCGCCGCCGTGGGTGGCGCGGTGCACGACGCGGACGCGGACAGGGAAGGCGCGGACTTGCCGACGGGCAGTCCCCCCGTCGTCGTCAGCGCTGACGTCAGCCGCTGCTCCTCCTCCGTGTCCGTCCTGTCGTGCCGCGACCGCAGCCTCCGCGTGAGGGCCACCCCGCCCACCCAGAGCAGACTGCTCCTGAGGATGGTGCACGGGACGCACGGGGGCGCTAGCACGGTCGGCGCCGCTTCCTCCGGGGAGCACCTCCAAGAGGAAGCAAGCCGCGATTCGGAAAGCAAGTCCCGGGCACCGAAGACAAAGCCCGGTCCAGAGTCCGGTTCAGAAGCTTGGAAGAAGGGAGAGCCGCCCTCTACTCGGCCCGAAGGCCGCGAGGAATCCGGGGCAAGAGGGGAGGATTCTAGGGGCGAGTGGAAACAACCGGACGAGGCCGCCCCTGCCGAGCTCTCACAAACTACCAGGCCAGAAGACCCTCGCCCGGAGGGGCTTGCGTCGCCACGAGGAGCGGCGACCGGCGAGCCGGAGTCGCCGCCAGAGGACCGGGCGCCCCGCCGGCCGGCCCCGCTCCAAGTGAGGAGCGTGCCGCCCGTCGCCAGCCCGCTCCTGAAGGACGCGGTCTGGAGGCACGGCTCCCGCCACTCCAGCCGAGCGGATGATGATGATGCGGGCGTCTCCTCCTCCTCCTCCGATGACCACGGGGGAGCCGGTGATGAGAGACAGCGGCGGCGAGCCGCGGCGGTGTCGGTGGTGGAGTCGGCGCTCTGCCAAGCCGTCAGCTCGCTCTTCGTCCGGGAACTCATCCGGGACAGCCTGACGAGTCTGTGCGGTGGCGGCGGCGCTCAGTCCGACCTCCGGGGCCCGGCCCCATCGTCGTCGGACAATCTGAATCTCCGGGAGTTCCGGTGGCTCCCCTACCTGGAGGAGTCGCCCGCCGGGCCGCACAGGGCGGCCGACCATCAGCGGCGCGCCTTGGCCCGGCGAGCCGAGGGGAGGACGGCTGCGCCCGAGGTTCGGCGGCCGCCAACAACCGCGGTCGAGACGCGGCCGAGCGAGACCTCGGACTCCTACGAGGATGCGAGGGACAGGTTCGGGTCCTCGGACGATCTCCTGCTGGAGGCGAGAAGCCATCTTGAGTCCTCCTCCGGTGAGGATGATGATCAGGGCGATGACGAGTTTACCGATGCCCTGTGCGAGGAGTCGGCGTCCCAGACCGGACCCATGACCTCGGACAAATCCGTCCAGGTCTCCCACGGGCACCTCGAGGCCGAGGAGATCGTCGAGGAGCTCCGGAGCGACCCGGTGGTCGAGGTGGAACTCCCGCTGGAGAGCATCAGCTACATGAAGGACCAGTTCAGGGACGTCAAGGCCCTGGTGGTCAAGTACCGAGAGATGCTCTACGCCCCGCTCGACGAACCGGCACCGGCGGAGGGCTGGGACCCGGCGCTCCGGGAGCCCGAGGCCGGAACGACGTCCGGGGAGCAGTGGGAAACGGCCGACGGGAACGACGGAGCGAGCAGCCGGCCCGAGACCCCCGCCGGCGTCCGACCGAAACGATCGGCGTCGTCGTCGTCGGACACGGACTTACCGTCGACGAGCCGGTCGTCCCAGGCCCTCTTCTCCCGGGCGGCCATCGGCCCGGGCGGACTGCGCGAGGACCCGCGCCCGTTCGGGCCCGCCGACCAACACCCCGGCACCGCCACGTCCAGCGAGAACTCGGCCAGGATCGCCCCGCCGTGCCGGTCCCGGCCCGCCAAGAGGCTGAAATTGACCGACCACCGGAGGAGTGAGAGGCGCGCGAAGGCTCCCGGGAAGGTGACTGCTTCGTCGGGCAGCAAGCTGAAGCGGCGCGGGCGGACGTCCAAGACGCCCGTTGCGTCTGTGACGTCCTACAAAGGGAAGACGACCACGGACGGATTTCTGCCGGTCAAGATCAAATCCAAGCCGAAGAGGTCCTCGGCGATGATGCCAGAGAGGCGGAAGGAGATGCCGGGAAGTCCTCGGCGCAGATCCGCCGGCAGGGGGCGCCTCTCAAAGACCGGGGACGAGTCGGCGTCGCCCGCCGCGCCTCGGGACGGGGACGAGGCCGGCCAGGCAGCCGCTCCGCCCCAGGTCAAGACTCGGGTCTCGTTCTTCGAAAAGATCTCCAGACGCGTGGGCGCCGAGAGGAAAGGGGGACCCAAGCGCGGCTCCTCGGGATCTCAGACCCCTGACGGGCGGGCCGGGCCGAGTCGGGAGGACGGCGAGTCGGGAGGCGCCGGGGGGCCCCGATCGACCGGACTTAGGACGAAAGGGCCGGAACCGAAGGGGGCGGGGAGTCGAAACACCGACGCCGGCGCGAGGAAGTGGAGCGACGTCTTGCATCTCAGGCCGAGGCTGCCCGGCTTCCGGAAGGAGGACAGGCGGAGGAGATCCGCGGAGGAGGCCGAAAAGGGGCTCGAGGGCCAGTCCGGGGTCGATCTCACGCCGGGGAAGGGGATCTGGGCGAACGCCGCCTTCTTCGAGGCTCTCGGGAGGCCGGAGAGGAGGGAGAACGCAGTCTCGGAGCACCGCGCCGCACCGGGGAGGGGCATGGGGGGAAAGCTTCGCGATCACGGCGTGGGTCCGGAGGAGTCCGGGGTCGGCACGAGCACAGAGGCGCGCCGTGGAACCCAGAGAGACGCATCGAGGGACCAGTCTCCCGAGGGGGACGCTGCTGCTGGAAAGGCAACAGAAAGACGAGAAGCGCCCTCCGCGGCGAAGAAGTCTCGTAACCGGAACGCCAACGCTCTGGGCGGCCAACTCACGTCATCGACAGGCGATAGTTTCGTCTCGATTCCGGGAAGCTGCAGCGGAGCCAACATTGGCCCCAAACCCGAAAGCGAACCGGAAACAGTCGCTGGCCACAGCACTGTGATCCGAAACGCACGTCCTAATGAAGACGACTGTTTGGTGTCGACGTGTATCGAAAATCCACGCCGGACATCGAAAGCCGACAATCGGGCTCCATCAGCCGTGCTCATCGAAGACGGTATGGATATCCTCGAAGACGGCGGTGGCAGCGACTCGGACAGTTCGGACACGATGTCTTCAGGTATGGCCGACCAAGAGGCGATGGGCGAGGTAGACGCCTCCCGCGGTACCGTAGGGTCGGAGGAAGGAGGGGGAGCTCCGTCGGACTCTTCGATGAAAGGAAGCAGCGAGACTCTGAAGGAGAAGGATCCAGCAGCGTCCGGGTTGGAAGAAGGCGGACTGCAGGATCAGGGGGTGATCATCCAGTTACCTGACCGTGACCGGGAGCAGAGTGACCCCCGGGAACAGAGACGGGAAGTCGGGGGACCAAGGGAGACGCTCTGCGGTGAAACATCGAGTGGAGATCAGCGTCAGAACCCCGAGGAGCTCGCGGAAGAGGCTGGAGACGACTCCGAGGGTCGTCCCATCAACGAGTGCGGCCCCGCAGAGCGGGACCGTCCGCGATGCCCCCGCCCGTCTCAGTCCCCGGATCGCGGCGGCGAGACCGCCCGCCGCCTGGGCCTGCAGACCGACACACCCGGGTCTCCCCCGAGAGGCGGGGAGTCCCCGGAAGCCCACGGCCCCCGTCGGCCTGTCCCGGGCGGTAATGAGGGAATCGAGGGAGACGAGGGAGACGAAGCGGGAGACGAAGACTCCGAGAGTGCTTCCCTCGTTTGCGATCGCGGTTCCGACGAGAGTGCGACCGAATTAGACGACCAATTCGAGGATGCCGCCGACCCGAGTGAACAATTTGGGGGGAGGGAGGTGGTCGAGGTGCAGAGGGCCAGCAACCGTCACGGTGGCCCGTTCGAGGAGAGATCTCGGGAGAACGAAGTTGACCAGAACGATGCCGACGACCGCGTCAAAGTTTCAGAGGGCGGATTAGACGAGAGCGAGGCGGCAACGGAGAGATCCGAGAACGAGGTTGACCGAAACGATTCCGACGACTGCGTCAACGCCTCGTCAGAGAGCGAAGGAGATTACGAGAAGGAGGCGGCAGCGAGGAGGCCTGCGAGTCTCGGACATGCCAGCGGTGTAGGCCTACCTGGAAGGAAGGGAGGTCAGGAGAGAGGGAGAGCGGAGAGGAGCGACGACGGCGAGGCGGACTCGATCGACGAGATGACGAAGACGCCCCGGGAGAAACTGGATTCGGAGGGGCCGGCGGACGATGAGGGCGCCGACGCCTCCTCGGGCGAGGAGGAGGCCCTGAGCTTCGACTTCTCCATCAGCATCGACGGTCCAGCAGACACCGGGGACTCCGGCCGGGGGACAACGCCGACGACGGACTCCAGCGTCGGCCTCCGGTGCGCGCCCGGCAACAATCACGCCACCCACGTCGGCTCCGAACGATTAAGGCGCGCGGCCGAAACCGCGTCTTGCGCCCCCAGCAAAGAGACGAATCGGAGTGAGGTCTCGGCAGAGGAGCCGAGGAGATCGAAAGGTGGGAGACGGGAGAAGGGATCGGGGATGCTCCGCCTCTTCTGTCGACGGAAGAAGCGGCGGTCCCCGGGGGAATCGGCCGGCCCGGGCTACCGGCCGGCCTCATCAGCGGTCGCGGCGGCGGGGAGCGCCTCGGCCGGGAGGTGGGACGCTGCCTCCTCCGCCGACGGGGAGGATGACCCGGTGGTCCCGGTTACGGGCGGGCGAAGAGCCGGCGCGGATGAGGGAGATGCGACCGGTGATGAGCGCGTCGTCGCGCGGGGGAGCAGGAGGAAAATGAGATTCTGGAGTTTGAGACGGTCGAAGAAACGTTTAACTTGAAGAGGGATGGGGGAATTTGATGAGAATATCAGCGGCCCCACAAAACATTCTGACAGAGGTTTCGTGGTGGGAGGAACGTTTCTCAATTTGCATTAAGTAGAATGTATCATTACCGGACATAAATCTCATCATTTTTCATGATTTTTTTATGATTTCTTTTTTCGTTTTCCATGACATTTGTAGGCCTGGGATTTTTTTGGACCGATTATTTGATGCCTTATCTAGGTTTTCCATTACCGCATGAAACCCCGTTTGCAAAAATCTTGTCATTCAGATCTACCGTCCAGTTCGTCTAATTTCTGTCAATCATTATTTTTCCATTTTCACTGTGCTTAATTCAGTGTCAATATTCATTTCTTTCAGGTTTGCAATCTAAATCCGTATCTCTACACATACCTGAATCTATATTCTTGGGTAGACATGGTTTTGTTTGAAGTGTTTTAAAAATGCTCCCGTTTCAACCACATTTCCTTTCCCGGTAGAATTTTGGACCATATGTCCCTTATAAAAATCGATTCTTACCCATCAAAATTTGTCCATTTTTGATTTATTTCCAAACACCACTTTCGTGAAATCCTTGTGGATAAATACATCTTCAGAATTTCACTGCGGAGACCTATTCAACCCATTCTCCTAGGTCCCAACAAGGCACTAGATGCCAGCCCAAACGATTTGCTCGGACGGTCAAGGATTTTACATTTCAACAACTCTGGGTGTTTTTCGAAATTTCAATTTGGAAAGTGTCTAACGAACCCACCGCTTGAATGAGCAAACACAATCCCGTTGGCTTTCATCTATTACAAAAACCTTTTCTTTTATTAAAATACATATCTGTGCATTAAAATGTTTAAGAAGTAAATCAACCATGATATCCTGACAAAAACCCATGGATACAATTGGTAAAAGTTACTGCCTACATCATTCTACTGACAAGAATAATTTCATCATGCCAGGAAAGACATTAATATCATCTTGACAATTTGTTTAAATAAAATTTCATTGGAGTTACTATTATATAAAACAGGTACTATTACATGTCAATTGCACTGATCGAATAAAACAACCTACAATAATTGCAAAAATATATATTCAGAGATCTTATAATTTATTTCCTTTGTGAACAGAATAATTACTTTCACAAAAGTATACAATTCTTTGGTTCTTGCATTAACTGAAAAAAATTAAATACTTTTATTGCAAAAATACATTAGATATTAATTTCACACAAATTCTACAATTCATTTAACTTGTGGTCAGACAGATTATAAGCAAGTGATCAGATAAATCTATTCAATTGACTTGAAAACCAACAATGGCGTTTGAGTTGACAAAATCTAATGATTTGAGTGAGACTGGTATCTCTCAGAGCAACCTCAGCAGGAGCCACACGAGGAGTCCAGCGACCAGACCCAGAATAGCCAGCGCCCCGTAGTGCATCAGGCCGGCCACCGGTACGCTGCGGACGGAGTCTGGTGCCCCGTCCCACTTGCCGGGCCCATTCAGGCGCCACTGGGCAGTCCCGCCACTCCCGAGAAGCAACCTGTCGTTCGGAACAAAGCAGACGCACATAATATACTGCACATGTAAGACAACTGAAAAACTGCAACAGCACAAGCTATCTAAGCAGATTTATCAAGCCTTTTTAACCCTTCTGTACGGATGACGGATCTTGGATCTTCAAAATTCGAACAGCGCTATTGTCCAAATTTTAATCAAAGACTCCAGTAATATCTAGCCTGACAAACAGCGTGATCAAATTTGCCAGTGTTTCCTTGATGCTGCGCGGCAATGCTCATGCACGTATATGGTTTTTTTTTATATATCAAATATGGCGTCGCTCTATTTACTTCTGCCCATACTTTGGGAAAGATGGCAGCCTCCATGGCATTTCAGTCTGGTGTCTGATATTGTCTGTCTATAGGTTATAATCATTGGGCTCTACAAATAAACAAGAGTGCGAACGGTACGAACGTGTGCCGACATGGAGGCGCATCTACCATTACCAAAGAGGGATAAAAATGACATGTACATGTGTACGTGTGTCTGTGTCTGTTCGAACGTTGGTGCACGCGCGCGTACAAGTCTTCGACACATCGCGTCTAGTTTGCCCATTGATCTGCATAATAATGAGTTTGCCCCATAGAGCTCTATGCGTTTGCCCTCGTCAGACATAAACATCTATAGTTATAATACATGTCTATGATCCACTCAGCTTGAACTCTTCCCCCCCAAAAAAACCCATTAACTGCTGCAGCCGATTTTAAGAAAGATTGCGTAAGATTGTACATTGCGAAAGTCTTGCGCCACAATGGCTCTTTTGTGCACTGGTCTGTTGTCTTTTGTACACTGGTCTGTTGTCTTTCCTCACCTCCAGACCAGGCTCGGGTGTCTCCACAGCTGCGGCCTTGCACCAAACCTTGCCGCCAGGTCGTCGTTGTAAGGGATGGGGTCCTTCTGGATGGTGTGGCGCGCCGAGGCGAAGTAGCGGCCTTGGACTACCTCCTGGAGAAGGAGGGGGAGAGCAACACAATCATTATCAAGAAGGAGATGCACAAACCATGGTTACATGTTAAAATGTACATGTTAAATTTTAACATGTAATTTAACATGTAACCATGTAACCATGTACATTTTTACATGGTTACATGGTTACATGTTAAAATGTATATGTTAACTTTTAACATGTAATTTAACATGTAACCATTTAACCATGTACATTTTTACATGGTTACATGGTTACATGTTAAAATGTACATGTTAAATTTTAACATGTAATTTAACATGTAACCATGTAACCATGTACATTTTTACATGGTTACATGGTTACATGTTAAAATGTACATGTTAAATTTTAACATGTAATTTAACATGTAACCATGTAACCATGTACATTTTTACATGGTTACATGGTTACATGTTAAAATGTACATGTTAAAATGTACATATTAAATTTTAACATGTAACCATATAACCATGTACATTTTTACATGGTTACATGGTTACATGTTAAAATGTACATGTTAAATTTTAACATGTAATTTAACATGTAACCATGTAACCATGTACATTTTTACATGGTTACATGGTTACATGTTAAAATGTACATGTTAAATTTTAACATGTAATTTAACATGTAACCATGTAACCATGTACATTTTTACATGGTTACATGGTTACATGTTAAAATGTACATGTTAAATTTTAACATGTAATTTAACATGTAACCATGTAACCATGTACATTTTTACATGGTTACATGGTTACATGTTTACATGTTAAAATGTACATGTTAAAATGTACATGTTAAATTTAAAAAAAAAAACTAAATCTAATAACCTAATTGAGGAAAATCCGAACAAAAACACAACCAGTTCTGAAAACAATCTGGTTTCCTACTCCGTCTGGCCCCAGTCTCACCATTTCCTCTTTCATATCAGCCAGCATGGCCGCTTGGCTGGGCAGTTTGATCCCGCCCTTGCAGAGCTCGGCAAACCAGCGGGACTGGGTCTCGGACATGGACAGGATGCCCCCCGAGGCAGGCTGGACAAACCCAATGAAGGCCAGGGACGGGCCCACCGAGGGACTGAAGACATTCTTGAAGAGCTGGAGGGAGCGGAGAGGTGGTCAGAAGGGTAAGGATGGGGAGATTTGTGAAAGGGGTGGGTATATTTTGGGATGGGGGTTGTTTTTTGGGGGGGTTAGGATTGGGGATGGGGTGTGGGTTAGAGTATTACATGAGGATAGCTTTGGGTTGGGATGGGTGTGGGTTAGGGTTTGACATGAGGATAGCTTTGGGATAGGATGGAAGGGAGGTAAGTACATGGTAGGTGATGGGGTTATCGTTAGGTTAGCATGGGGATATATAGGGCCTGGCTTTAGGTGGGGTTGGGGTTGATATATTGGAGTAGGGAAGGGGTATGGGATCAATCTAAAGGATGGGTTTCAGGATGGGGCTGAGGAAGGAGATGGCATGGTGAAGATAGACATTGCCTTTGAGGGCGGGGATACAACTTGATTACGGGATTAAAGTCAAGTTCTGGATGGCGATGGAAAAGTCAGAGAGAGTTCTGAGATAAAGTTTAATCAGCACTTGAAAAGTGGGGCAGCCGTAAGAATGCATGACTTAAAAAAGAAAAAAGTAGCGTCAAACTCAAAAATTTTAAAATTTTCAAGAAGGCTGGCTTAGATTACGAACTGTCATCCCATCCCCAACACAGTTAACACACTAATCCACGGCACCTTAATGGCGTTGGACCCTTCCTCCATGACCACCGACCTCAGCTGGTCGGAGAGGTAGGGGACGCTGATGCGGTAGCCGGTGCTCAGGACGATGGTGTCCACCTCGGCCGCTGCGCCGTCCACGAAGTGGACCCAGCCGGCCTGGAGCCGGGCCACGTTGGGCCGGACCCGGACCCGCCCCCGCTGGATGTGGTGGACCAGGGTGGGGCTAACGGTGGGCTGGGTCTGCATGATGCGCATCTTGGGGTTCAGGTTGTACCTGGAAGGATAAAGTAAGGCCTTTTCAGACGACGCTTGAAAAAAAAACTTGAAAAAGGTTTGAGAAAGTGTGTCGTGCATGAGAAATCTTACAGTACTGCCATCGTGTGAAAGGTCACCAATGCTTATGAGAGGGACAGATGTTCCTTGGTGAACCCTGGAGAGATTTTAGCCCTTTTCACACGACGCTGACAAAAAACTCAAGGCTTGAGAAAACATCTCGTGCATGAGAAAACTTACAGTAGTGCCATCGTGTGAAAGGTCACCAATGCTTATGAGAGTGACAGACGTCCCTGGTGAACCCTTGAGAGATTTGAGCCCTTTTCACACGACGCTGACAAAAATCTCAAGGCTTGAGAAAACATCTCATGCATGAGTAATCTTACAGAAGTGCCATCGTGTGAAAGGTCACCAATGCTTATGAGAGTAGCAGACGTCCCTGGTGAACCCTTGAGAGATTTTGTCGTAGGTTTGGACAGCCGACAAATCTTAGTGGAGGATTTCTCATGGGACCCTTGACAATTGATCATGTGAAGGGAGGAACTGTTTATTGTACGACGTCCCATGCTATACGCTAAATTCTCTCTCAGGCCAGATAGCTCAGATGGTAAGGGAAGTGGTACGCATAAGCAGAGGTCTTGGTTCAAGTCCCTGTCCAGTCATAGTTTCAGAAGTCCTTCAAAAAGGTTGTCTCATTTGAGCTTACTTTTCAGGTTTTCCTGTCAAGATGGATATGATCAGCTCGAATATCCATGAGGAGATTTGCCACGGTAACCACAGAAATACCCGACATGCATAGAGATCGGTGGGTATACCAAATATGTAGTTGGGTATGATCCAGGCGCCTGAACGTGCACTGATGTAGACAGCCTTAGATCTGTATGGAGAAGAAGAAAGGTAAATTATTTATGATATTATTTCAACTGGTGTGGCTGGTTTACAGATATGATTGTGTTTGCACGCACGATGAGATGGGGGTTGGATTGGGTTGGGTTGGGTTGGGTCGGGTTGGGTTGGGTTGGGTTTGGTTGGGTTGGGTTGGGTTGGGTTGGATTGGGTTGGGTTGGGTTGGATTGGGTTGGGTTGGGTTGGGTTGGGTTGGGTTGGGTTGGGTTGGATTGGGTTGGGTTGGATTGGGTTGGGTTGGGTTGGGTTGGGTTGGGTTTGGTTGGGTTGGGTTGGATTGGGTTGGGTTGGGTTGGATTGGGTTGGCATGGGTTGGGTTGGGTTGGGTTGGGTTGGGTTGGGTTTGGTTCGGTTGAGATGGGATGGTTGGGTTGGGTTGGGTTGAATTGGGTTGAATTGGGTTGAATTGGGTTGGGATGGAATGGGTTGGGTTAGTTTGGGTTGGGTTGGGTTGGGTTGGGTTGGGTAGGGTTGGATTGGGTTGGGTTAGTTTGGGTTGTGTTGGGTTGGGATGGGTTGGGTTAGGTTGGGTTCTAGGGTTAAATTTGGTCACATTGAGTCAAGTCCGGCTCAATCCCTGCATCATTTGCCAACCATTAAACAACGAATGCTGCCCTCACCTTCCTGTGGTTGCCAGGTCTACCGCAGCATCCACAGCGCTGTTGCCAATGCCGACCACCAAAACGCGCTTTCCCACAATGCCATTGGTAATCGCATCCTTGTAAGAAACACTATGGATAATGTCTCCTATTGCAAAAAAAAAATCAGAAAAGCTGACAGAGGTGGGGCACTGAAAAGCAATTGAATAGGAAAAAGTCATTCCTGAGCCAATGGAGGCCTACGCCCCCTGGAACCGGAAGTTGAGGCTAACTTACGGTGGACTTGGACATCTGTCTTGTCAAAATCTGGCCAAGTTTTGAGCAAAGTGTTTGGGGTCCAATTCACAATGCCCATGCACACCACCCTCTTTATGCACACTACACTCGACAGGTACAAAGAAAAAAAAATCATGAGAGAGAAGATGGAATCCCACCCTTGCGAGGATACAGTGCCGGCAGATGTCTTGTGAGGAAACGAAATGTTCCATATAAAACTGGTAGGGTTTGATCAAAGAAATTGAACTCCTTTTTTATGGAGTTTAGCTGTGACTTTATTTGCAAAAGGTTTAATTGAGACACTTCCCGTGGCTTGCTGACTAGCAATGTGCACTACATTGCTCGAGCCTTTGCCGGCGGCACGTCAAAGCGAACGAGTCGAGCCAAAGGGTATCTGCACAAAAGCCTGATGGGGAGTAACCCAAATTTAGCAGCACTCCGGATGAGGTGTCGGGTCCGAATCCCGCTCCCTTTTCCGGTCCGAGGCAGACGGAGGGACGGCACTGGGCCGACACTCACCTGTGAAGGTCTCCTGGCCGGGAAAGACTGGCCGGTTGGGCGTGGCGTGGTGGCCTGATGCTATGGCAACGTACTTGGCAACAAAGGACTCCGCCTCGCCCAGCGTCGCTTCTCCGTGCTTGTCCTGCTCGACCCTGGCCGCCTTGATGTGCCACTCCGAACCTGGCGCCAAATTAAAGGTGCATTGTTGGATTCTTTTAATGAGGGAGAACTAGCATTTCATTATTTTCATAATCTTCTCAAATTTCCAATTTCCTTCCTTTTTTTCATATTTTGGTTAGAGTTTCCAATTTCTCTGCTTTTTTCAAATGCTTCAATTTTGTTCTGCTTCGCATTTGCAATTTTCTTGGTATTTTTTCATAAACTGCTTCAAATTTGCAATTTTTTGTGCTTTTAACATTCATTAAGTGATAAACTGCTTGAAATTTCCACTTTCATTGTTTTTTTTCATAAACTCCTTGAAATTTCCAACTCAGTAGCCCGCCTATCCTTTGTCTCTATTTCATTTGACTATAAATTCTCATAACAACATCCAGCACCAAATAGTGTTTGGGGCTGGCAGGACCTTACAATGACAGATTGGGAGAATTTAATTGAACACACATTCTTACAATACCAAAATGGATCTTTAAACCCCTGAAAGTCTTACTGCTCTTTGAAGGAAAATTATTTCTGCTCAGATTTTATGTTTGTCTCACCCTGTCTGTCCAGTGAAATCACCCTCATCCGAAATCGGATGATCTTGTCCAGTCCAAAGTGCCGGGTGTAATCGTTGACGTAGCTGGCCATCTCGGAGTGGTGGGGAAAGTCCGTCGCATCCTCCGGAAATGGATAGTCAGAGAAGCAGTAGTTGTACTTACTAACATTACTAAAAACAAACAATCAGACAAAGTCATATATGTATATACAAAACTACAAAACTGAGGCAAGTTATATTCAGCCTGCAACACCATCATTCTTCCTGCAAATGCTATTCTGCCTGTCCCTTAGTCTGATTGGCCAATTGTCATTACATCATGTTGTATGCATATTCACGTATTCCCTATACTCTGACAATTGGCCAATCAGACTCAGAGTAAGGAGTGTTCATGAATATGGATCAACATTTAATTAGTAAGTCTGAATTTTTTACCTTGACTTCATTTGACAGTTTTTGACATTGTTTTTTCTCCTTCCCTTTTTTCCCACTGATCTCTGGAAAATGCAGCATCTAATGTAATTCGATTTGCATGAAGCATTATCAGTTATTTAAAATTTGGCAAAACCTAGTTTAGCTTTAAGTAGTTGTTATATGGACTGTGTATGAGTTAAAAGTATTAAGTGTACAATTGGAGACTAGTATATTATTAATAATAAGATGTTGTTTCCATGGCAACTGAGACTATATATCCTCCCTGAATTCTAATACCATTACACTACAGAGATATACAAATATGGTTCAGGGCAGGAAGGGAAAACAATCTGGAAAAAAATCCACAGTGAAAACAATTAATTTGCTCCTGAACATTTGACTCCCAAAAAAAGGTTGTTTTACTTATCTTATTTCATATTTGTTTCAATGAAAATCACTTTAACTTGCTTGATTCATATATTTATAAATATAAGAACTATAAGTACAAAGTAAGGGCAAAGTAGAACGAAATTTTAATTGACATGACAACGCTGAGCCAACTTATGTACATAAATAATTGATGGCTTCCTCATTTCGGATTTCCTGGTTTTCCAACTCGAATACAACTCATTACAAGTCATAACCTCTAAATAAAACTTTAAAAGTCAACATAAACCTTGTAAACTTTAGGTTTAGGAGGTGCACCGGAAGGACAGCTAGCTGTTTAAACAATCACCGATTTCGTAGTATAAACAGGACAAACAGAAATCAGGGAAGCATGACTTTTATGAGGCAGTGCAAAGTTGACTCGTGCAAAAGTAAAATGTGACTCGATTGTTGTGTGTAGGCCAGTTTATTTCTAACTCTAGTACTAGTATAGTAGTAGTAGTAGTAGTAGAACTACTAATGAGTAATGGTGTAGGCCAAGGGATATACATTACACTCACATGTGGGTGAACCGCATCACCCCGTAGCCTTTCTCAGTGAACGCCCACAGACCACCAACCCTGTCACTCTGTTCCAGAACCAGCACGCTGAAACCAGCATCTCGGAGGCATTTGGCGGCCGCCAGACCAGAAATACCCGCGCCAATGACACAGGCGTCTGGTCGAGCCGTCGACCCCATCTTTTGCGTCGGGCGATCTTTCTCTTTACTCCATCCAAAAATCTCAGAATCCTACGAAATAATAATATACGATCCGCCGGATCATGGAACGGCAGCGTGACAATCTAACCTTTGAACTTTGAGTTTGGCAGGGCCCTTTTCCAAAACCCGGCTTGGGCTTCGGCTCCGGCTTCGGCTTCGTGTCTGTCGTCCAAACGCAGAAAACGCAGAGCTTTGGTTGTTTTTTTAAATTTATTTATTTAATGCAGTGTAACATTCAAAAACGCCTTTTAATGGACGAATGAAAGAACGGCAAAGCTGGGGCCTGAGCCTAAGACGGATTTTGGAAAAGGACTTAGGGCTGCATACTGGGCGCTTTGAATTGGCTAAAGCTCCGATTTGCACGCAGTCTACGGTTCAATTGTGGCTGACGTGAGCGCTTCCCGTTGGATCGTGTGTAAGTGGAAGCCGCTATAGCGCACTTGTTGCGTTGCACGAGCTTCAATTCGAACTGCGTCAATTTATTGGTGCAGTTCTGAGTAATCGGAATAACACGACGTGCGTTTTGTTGGCACAGGCGAGGGATTGGTGTGGCAGAGGGCAATGTCCAATAGTATTATTCATTCCCGCTGTTTGAGCATACGCGTGTTGTAGGTAGCTAGCTATATAGCTCACATTTTGATCCACACTGGCAGTAAAAATTGTTTCCAAATGGCGCCCCAAACACGCCTGGCGATCGAAGATCAGTTTTGGGGAGGCCGACATCTAAGGGGGCTGAATAGCTCAGGCGGTAATCATAGCGTATGGTAAATTGTCTCAACTATACGATTGGGGATTTGTTACGCCTGCTTAGAAAATTAATAAATTTGATTTCGACCGATCTCCTATAGCTACTATCCCGTGCTTAGTTTCTATCACACTTGGCATGGATGCATGGCAGCTAGTATATACGAGCTTCCGTACACGCTGATCCATCGACTACGTCTTACAAATTATAAATATTATTTGCACGCAGGTGTAAGCCATGATCTCGCGCGGTTGCAGCTATAGTTGATCCCCATTACATTCCATAATATTTCCCAGCTGTAGCCGTAACATTTGGACGAATTAAGCCGGCCGCGATTTTTTTTCCCCAGTAAACGAGGTCTATGGGGAGAAAATCGACCAATCAAATGCGCGGGAATTCCGGTATATTCATGCACATGTGTTATACTGTACAGTACATTGTACAAAGTACATGTACACCTGTACATGTACATGTACATGTACAATGTACATGTACATGTACATGTTCATGTACATGTACATGTACATGTACATGAGTGCACTGTACAAGTACAGTACACACATAATGTACATGTACATGTACTGTACGTGTACACTCACATGTACACGTACATGTGCGTGTACATGTACACACATGTACATGTACATGTACATTGCACTGTACGTGTACTCTCACATCTGCCATTATTATTTTTTTGGTAATAGCGCCCTCTCGCGCCGTGAACATTGCATTGACGTAATTAAACTGATTTTGTTACGCGTTAATACTGGGTGTCAGCCAAGGGTGAATTTACCGTGATCCAGGAGACGCAAGGTACGTTAGAATTTCCTTTGTTTCCCTGCACTTAGTCGGAAAACGACTCTAGGATGGCATATTTCTGATCGTATATGGCTCGCAGTTTATCGTAGTGCGTTCCTATCTTCGGGAAAGGGTAAGGCTTTCGTCCGTTTTGCGACGAAAAAGTTGCCGTTGGCAGTTTTACATGTATACATGTACTGTACATTACAATGTAGTGATGTACTACTCACAGGCAGATACTGCATCATGTGCATGGATTTCCATGGAGCCTTCCTCAATGGGCTTTCCAAGCATCCTGCACTGTGTTCATGGTATATCAATCGTGTACGTGCATTACATGTACGCCAGTCAACACAAATACGGACTGCAGTATTCTAATTCAGTAATTATCCCTCACCAAAGGCAAATGCGTCAGGGCAGCTTTAACAACAATAACAAGAGGTATTCAACTGGAAATCGTTTGCTGAAATTAATAATATTATAATATAAATGCAATTTGTTGTGTGTTCCACGGCCAAGGCCGCTGTCTTATGTCTATCACTATCACTCAGTATCATTCAATATTGAAAAAGTACTGTACTGCTCTTGTGAGTTGTGTACTTGTATTACTGTACAATGTAAGTGTAACTGTACATGTAACTGTACAGTACATGTACCTGTACTTCACAGTTCACTACTTTACACTTTATTCTTGGCTTTAGCACTTTACCAGGTCAACTCATACTCGTACTACTAAACGAGTGTTAGCAGTGTTACGTTTCTGTTTTGTACATTCTACTGTTTTAGTTGTACACAATGTACATGTACATTATAAGTGCATTTAATGTTGCATCACATAATACATGTTGCTACTGCTAGCTATATTAGTAACTGTAACTCTTTTACTGTTTTAGTTTTACTCCTTTCTCAACATTTTTTATTTTGACTGTTGTACAACTACAACTAAAGTACAACTAGTGCAAGGGTTATAAAATGCATTATATCTGTATGTACTCGGACTATTTCGACCAAACTGTTTGTTTGTGACGCATGGTAAGAAATGGAGAGCCACTTCATTGTGATTGTGTTCGCATTTGGTAGTCCGTCAAGGCTGTTGCCATTGCATTTGTATTGTGTTGTTATTGTTTGTTCTTGTTGATGCCTTGAGAAACAATCAATGAAATGAAATGAAACTCCACTCACTTTAAGTTTAAGCCAGGAAAAGGACTTACAGAAAATCCATGGCATATGATATTATCATATTGTCATGTCAGTCCTGCTTTTGGTTTCTCAAATTCCTTCTTAGTCTTTCGGTATGATTCATAGCGGATGTCGACTGAAAAGAAGAATTTTCGCCTGATTTTTTGGGGGGAGCATTGTATGAACTACTAGCAAGAGCGGATCAAGAAAAAGCAATTTGTGCCATGCACGACCTACGACCTCCAACGCGTCTGTTGCCTGATGCTTGCTTACCGCTAAGCTTCAGCGCAGCCAATTTTGAGGAAGTGAGCATGTAACGGTGCAGGGGTCACCAAATACAGGTCAACTTGTACGCTTGCCAAACTCCTAAGCATGAGGCTGGTCAACTCTGTTGTACACACGCCAACTCTTGTCGTATTTTATTTCTTTTTGGAATGCTAATTTGAAAAGGGTCTGTAGAAGACCACATCATGCCCATATAAAAAAGAACGCAGTGGCTGTTGTTACGGCAGTCGTCCGTGTGGTTCCCTGACTTCACAGTATTTGTCAGGATGTTTAGCTCTTGGAACAAGACTATCAGCTAATAGACTGGTTCAACCAGCCTGCAGCAATGCTGACGAAATACAATCAAGTCAGGGAACCACACGGACGACTGCCATAACAACAGCCACTGCGAAAAAAGAAAGACTCACATTTGGGTGCCTGGCATTTGGATGCCTGTGTTTTTGTCCGAAGGCTTTTCTAGTGTGCCAGCTTTTCTTTTTACATACATGTACAGTACCATGAAGATTTTGTGTTGGCTGATTTAAGTTACAGTATCGTCGCTTATCGTCAGCTCTTGGTGTTCTCGTTTCGTGTGGTTATTTTTTTCAGGAGGAATCTGATTCCTTTATTTACTCTTTGTGGAGGGTTAGCTTGATTTTGGATTTTTTGTATATAATTTATTCTTTCGGGGACCTCTTTCATGTAAATCTTTGTAAGTTGTAAAATTGCTAATTTTTTTAAATTTATGTGGTCCTGAAAAGGGCCGGGTGTTGTATGGAGATGCTTCACAGCTGTGGCCCATGAAGATGCCGGCCAAGTACCAGTCTCACAGCTGGAATACCCTGCCAGCGGCCCAGCATGCCTTGGATCTGTTGGCTGGCCCATCGCTAGTTCCGATACATATTCCACTCTTGTCCCTTCAAGCTATTGAAAGTGTTAGGAATCAGAGAAAAGGTCTGGCCGACCAGTGGCAGTTGACAGAACTGCATACGAGTTGACCAAGCCGCGTACGGTACTAATTGGAGTGCACACTGCCATACGAGTTGACAAAGTTGTGTACGAATTGGCCTGCGAATGAGTCGGCATGCGTATGAGTTGACCTGCTCCCTGGTCACTGTCGCTCGGAAAAAAGCGTCAGAGGTAACAGTCGTTGATAATATGTAGAAATCACTGCCACTGGGGTCGGAGGTCGCAGACGGGCACAGACCGTTTTACCCGGTTTCACTCTTGACAAGTCTCCCTTGTGTCAACAGTATTACAAACACAAACAGCATGACAATGTGATGCTAAATTGCCAATTGCTTTTGTTTTCTTGACTAGGCCTGGAACAAAATTCACTTTTGGGTGGGCAAGGTGTACTGTTATGAATCATGACTTTTGTTGCACATGGTCATCATCAAGCAAAGTTTGGTGTTTAATTAAGCAAGTTAGGAACCATGGTTCCTAGTTAGAACCGGTTCCGTGGTTTTCGATTACCATGGTTCCACATGGAACGGTTGGAACCTGAGAACCACCCAACCCTAGCAACAGTTACACTTTTCAACTTGAACTGTTGCTCAGAGTGCCTTTGGCTACCAGAAATGGGATTAGGCTGCTCAAAACTGGGCAGGATTGATTTTTTTTCCCCAAAAAATGGCCAGCTAAGATTTGAAGTCTTGCATGGTTTGGAATGATACCATTTGATTTGTATCGACATATATGTATTATTAATAGGATTATGGCTCCGGAAAAAGCTGGAATACGTAACTCAACGTTTCGGCCTCTTGGAATCCCTCAGACAGTGTGTACTCTGTCCGTTGTCAGACATGTCAGAACTCAGAAGACTTGACTGTAGAATTGTCTAGATATTCAAAATTCAGGGAATTTATAAGTGTGTCTGCGCGTACATGTACATGTATGCTGCATTTTGAACAACTTATAATGGAAAGAATTTTGATATCATTGAAGTACACTACAGTACAGTGTACATGTACTGTAGGCCTAAGTACAGTACATGTACCGGTATACAGTACTTACACTTTATATTCACTTCCTTATGCACCAAGTCTTCATTACAGAGACCCACAAAATTCATTTCCTTGACTGTTTCCCTAGGACATGGACAAATGTACACATGTAGAGCAATGTACATGTACATTACAAGGCACATATGTACTGAAATGTGCATGTACTGTATGACCCAAGTACACGTACATGTGTAAATGCACTGAGCAGCATTTGCATGCATGTACCATGTACAGTAAATGTAACTGTGCATGTAATTTAATTGGCTTTTCCGGTGATGAATATATGCAATTAAGCATTGATCAAGACCCTATGAGGCTGCTCTCTGCAGAGCACTTGACTTTAAGCATTGACTTTAAAAAGCATTTTGCATGATGTAAACAACTAAATATACTGTACAGTACATGTAGGAATACCATACGGCTATATAGTATGAAGTTGAACGTTGACATGTACACTGTACTGATATGCACATGTGTACAAG
Source organism: Luidia sarsii (assembly GCA_949987565.1). Lineage (NCBI taxonomy): Eukaryota > Metazoa > Echinodermata > Asteroidea > Paxillosida > Luidiidae > Luidia > Luidia sarsii. The sequence goes on from OX465116.1 coordinate 11,089,940, forward strand.
GTGTACAAGGCATGTAGGCCTGTTGTACGTATACGTACATGTACTGTACATGTACAGTACATACATGTACATGTGTACATAATGTACATGTACATGTACTGTACGATGTGGTGAAGCTAAATCTGTGGTAATGAAATTAGCATGTGACCTTTCCTGTTTTTGGTTCATGTTACATGCACATTGGGCATCCCTCTTTGGATTCTAGATCTACATGTACATGTAGATCAAGTTTGCCCGAAGTGTGTACATGTAGCTTGTTGTCTGTTGTCAGCTGCTGTCATCGGAGGCGAGGAAAGATATGCCTGCATGCATGTGTGTTGTGTTATTGTTTTCTACATGTCCATGTACCATCCAAGCACATACGTGTACATACTTGAACACATACAGCACATGCTTGACACATTCTTTGGATGGAATTGTGACATCAGATCACTTGAGATATATGCCAGTACCTAATGGTCAAGTGTAACAAGCTCACATGCAGTGACTTACCGGTATTACACATGTATAAAATTATATACATGGCAGCATTTTCACAAACAGGTGAATCCGACAATCCGTCTTTGTTTGACTTGGACAATAGTGGTGCCCTGATTTGGAAGGCCCAGCCCTTGTACAGTACTGCACAAGGACATAAAATATGTACTGTACAGTGTACATGTACTACTACACCACTCTCTGTACCTGTACATGTACATGTACAGTAAGTGTACATGATGTACATGTACATGTACATGTACATGTACATGTACATGTACATGTACAGTCATGTACACTGTACATGTACCAAATTACAGTACATGGCCACTAAAGAATTATGGCAGTTTCCGCTGTCCCAAATAATTGTTTGGATCGCAGTTGGAAATTGAATCGCCATTCAAGGGTAAAATGTCTGGGGAAGTCCTTCATTTGCATACTGTACAACAGTACATGTACACGTGCATGTAAATGTACAGTATGCTTTACATGTGCTGACTGTACATACTGCATGTTAATTTAAATGTAAATGTAATGTACCAAACATATAGTACTGTACTAACTACTATACAGTATGTCTGCATACATACCCATGTCTGCATGTCTGCATGATACATTGTACATGTATGATACTGCCAGGAGCCATACAATGTACATGTACATGTACGTATACATACGTATGTGTATCTCCTTGACTTGAGTCTGAGCATGGTCTGAGAGACTTCCTTTTACGTGTACAAAGCTAAGGCTTTCTGAGCCTTGAATTTCACTTTATATGGTATGTACACGTATGTACGGTGTACATGTTCATATCCTTCAGCCTCCATAACCTAGGGAATGTACAGTACACATGTACTTTTACATGTACATTGTGTATACTATTGTACATACAGTACATGTACGCGCGCGTGTACATGTACCACTGTAAAGCTGCCTCAGGTCATGCTTGTAAATCTGTATACAACTGCGAGTCATCAATGCAAATAACGTGTACATACATTGTTCAATTGTTGTACATGTACGTACCGGTACAATACAGTACGGTACATGTACAATGTACATGTACAACTGTACGTCTGACTCTCTCTCTCTCTCTCTCTCTCTCTCTCGCTTTCTGACGCGTTTCCGTCAGGCACTCCATAGCCCCAATGTCACTTGTCCCACAACTAGGGCACGGTTTGGTCACGCCTGGAACTGGGGGTGTAGGAGAGCTGATGCCGGTGACTATCACAGGCCACTGGTCCGAACTAATCCTAGCCAAGGTGGCCGGGTAGCATCGTCGAGTCACGTCAGACCTGGGCTTTGCCGTGCCACACCTTACTCAAGGGATTACCTGTGTTATACCCCATGTCCAAGGTCCGATGTGACTAGGCCTACATGTACACAGACTACTGTACATGTACATGTACATGTACATGTACATACTGTACAGTGTGCCCTGATTCAGTCTGACTCTGACCCATTTACTCAGTCAGTTAATCAGTCTGGATTGACCTTGCGCCTACTGTACATGTATACACATGTATGTCCATAAATGTGATATGGTTTAAACTTTAAAGGCACATTAGACATTACTGTACAGTGTACATGTTCATACATTTGTGTACATGTATGTACAATACAGTGTACACATACATGTACATGTAGACTACATACAGAATGTACATTGTACAGATGTACATGTACATGTACATGAACATGTTACATACAGTACACTGTACATGTACTGTACACATGTATGTACTGACGGTACTGTACATACAGTACATGTACAGTATCTAATGATTTTTTCGCAAAGGGAGTCAAAAATTCTGGCAAACATTTTACTAACAATGCAGATTGTTCTCTTTATTATTCATCTTCAATTTGATTAAAAGACTACCGGTATACATGTATAATCTATCTAAAGCTGCAATATACACTGTACCGTACCGGTACATACATGTACACTTCATGTACATGTATCGGCGGTATATAGGAAACTGCAACCAGGCTTTAGTGGCTCTTTAAAGTACTGTACCGGTGTGACAGTCTAAAATGGGTGGCGTGATCAAATGGGTGGGCTGCCATATAATCATGAGCAATCAAGTAAGCGCACGTAATGCGTAGTGCATACCCAAGTAGTGACCTGTTATTGCCATTGCTGAGTTGTTTATTCGCATTCGCAAGATGGAGTCGGAGGACAACACGACAGCGGTGAGCGATCGATCCTCCGGATTTGATGCCTATGACTTAAATTAGGGGTGTTTTTTCTGGTGGAAATTAACAAAAAATCTTCACGGCAAAGGACACCAAAATTGAAGAAAAAAATACAGTTACAAGACCTAGAGTGTTTTGTACAGTGCTATATTTTGGGAGCTCGAATTAGTGTTCTGCAACGAGAAACATTTCACGCCGCCCATTTCAGCAGGTTGTCGCTAAGATGGGTGGTGGTGGGTGGGTGGTGACATCACCCACCCATTTTAGCACGGCCACCCACTTCAGATCGTGACACCGGTACATGTATATAAGTGTAAATTGTACATTGTACATGTACATGTACATGTACCAGTATTATGTGCATTGTGTACATGTACATGTGTACAAAGTCTGTATTACTGTACATGTGGTTGGACAGTGTACTACGTGTACATGTGTACTACATGTCTAGATATGTACATATGCACATACAATACATGTACACTCTACGTACATGTACCGTATATTTACATGCACAGTACTGTACATTACATGTAAATATTATGTACAGATACAGTGTATACTGTACACGTTCATATACGTGGACGTGTATACGTGCAGTAAGAAGCTGCTGCTAGTGCTAAGCAGATGTTTAACAGTGCCACAGACATTGAGGAGACACTTGACAGGAAATTGAATTATACATCATGTACATGTACATGATGTACATGTAGTTCATGCGAACTACTTTGTACATCAGTACATGTACATGTGTACAGTGTACAGTAGAGTGCACAGTACATGTACATGTACATGTACAAACTACAATGTACAATGTTTTGTACAGTACATCAGTACATGTTATGTACATGTACTTGTACATGTACATGCAATGTATGTACATGTACGTACACGTACATGTATGTGTACATGTACATGTACAATGTACATGTACACTGTACATCATGTACATGTACATGTACATGTATGTACATGTACGTGTACGTACACGTACATGTATGTATACATGTACGTATGTACGTACACGTACATGTACGTGCCATGTACATGTACGTACACGTTCACGTACATACACGTACATGTACGTGTATGTATACATGTACGTACATGTACATGTACAGTGTACATGTACAGTGTACATGTACATGTACATGTAGTGTACATGTACATGTACATGTACAGTACATGTACATGTACATGTACAGTACATCAGTACATGTACATGTACATCAGCACATGTACATGTACATGTACATGTACTTGTACATGTACATGTACGTACATGTATGTGTACATGTACATGTACAATGTACATGTACATGTACACTGTACATCATGTACATGTACATGTACATGTACATGTACATGTACAATGTACATGTACACTGTACATCATGTACATGTACATGTACGTGTACGTGTACGTACACGTACATGTATGTACACATGTACACCGTACGTACGTGTAAATGTACACGTACGTACATGTACATGTACATGTACATGTACAGTACATCAGTGCATGTACATGTACATCAGCACATGTACATGTACTTGTACATGTATGTACATGTACATGTACATGTACACTGTACATCATGTACATGTACATGTACATGTACGTGTACATGCCATGTACATGTACATGTACATGTACATGTATGTATACATGTACATGTACATGTACAGTGTACATGTACATGTACATGTACACTGTACATGTACTGTACTGTACATGTACTGTACTGTACATGTACTGTACTGTACAGTACATGTATGGTTAACAAGCATGAAATTATGAAAGGGTGAATGAAACTTGGACTTTTTCATTACACCACTGGATTAAAGACAACTTAAACTTTGGGGGTCAGTGCTCCAAATTTACTACCCTGCCATTGCCAGTCTGCCACTGACAGGGTGAGCTATAAAGATGCAGCACAGTATGCCCAAACCATCCAAGGAATGCTGTCTTCAATTGGCAAGCACCAGTGCAACCAATGACTCTTATATCACCAACATTGATGAGGGCCTTTAACCCTTGACAAATTCAGGCCCCACCAAAATCAAAATCCTCTGACCTTTGCAAATGAGGGGCATACATACAAATCTGTCACATCCCATTCATTAAGCAATTAAGATGCTTATTTTAAGGAGACTGCTTATTGTTGTGATGTGACAAGAATCTACATTGTACACGTACCATGCATGGTCATACGTGTCCATTGCACACAGTCAGTCAAAGTTACGTGTATACTCAGTAAATGCCAAATATTGGCAACACTGTCAGTCTTGTATTTTCTTCATGTAGATATGGCACATGTATTACATAATTGTGCAGTGTGTACAACTGTACGTGTACAGGTACACTGTACCGGTACACATGTACACGTACATGTATTGTACCGGTACACATGTATACATGTATATATGTACAGTACATGTACCTGTATTTATAATTGAATTCCAAGCACCGTACCAAAATGTCGTAGGCTGCTTACTGACTGTGCATGTGTACATGATGATGTACATGTACATGTACATGTACGTGTGTATACAGTACATGTACAATATCCAAAATGTACACAATGTTTCTACATACACATACATGTACAAGTACATGTACATTGTGTACATTTATGATATTGTTTTCCTTATGTGCCAATTGGCCTAAAAGCCCTGCCATCTGTCTGAGGTGGCCTCCATACAGTACAGTGTACATGTACATGTACTGTACATGTAGTAGATCTGTTTCTACATGTACATATGTACTTTCAGAGTGGTAGACCCTTTACATGTACAATGTACAGATTACAGCGTAACTAAAAATGCCAAAGGCCTTAAAATCTGGCCACTTCCTGTGCAGCTTTGTCTGATGATGGGTGCATGCACACTATTTACAGCTTTTGGCCTTGGTTTCTCCTCCCCTTGCAGCTTGACGGAAATCGTCTCCTTCGCGAGTTGGCGACCAGTGCTGTGACCGGCCAAGCGTCAGTGGCTGTTGGCAGGATAGCAGCATCCTCTGCCCGGCCGTCCCCCTCCCGGCTCCCTGCCCCTTACTGCCCAACCAAGTCCGGACGCCTCCCTGCCCAAACCTCCACCAAGAAAATAGCGTCTGCTCCCCGTCCGCAGTGCCTTAATCCTTTCACCCTTCGACCTTCAACCCCCTTCCCCCCCTACCTCACCTCACCTCAAGGAGTAACCCCTGCCCGTGACTTTCTCACCCGATTGACCAAGATGCCGCTCTTTGGAAAATCCATTAAGACACCAGTTGACCTGGTCAGGACTGCCTCTGATGGATTGGTGGTCATTGAAAAGGGTGTAGAGAGCAAGAAAAAAGAAAAGGTGTGCTTTTCAAACATTTCCTCCCAGTCCCGTTTCTTCCTTCCTATTGGCCCCGAGGACAAAGTGGAAAGTTTGTGGTGACACTGCGTACTGTAAGTCATCTCTTTTGAGATTTACCGGCTCAATTTAGAGAGCTACACTCCATCTCGAGAGAGATTAAAATGTACATGGTGTGACTTGGTGTCACCGCAAACTTTCTTCCGTGTACCTTTCACCATGGTGCCAACCTTCAAATCTTTACAAAGCTGTACAATCTGCTCAAACGCAACTGACGATGAATAGTCACAAAATGTCCAAGACGAAGTCAATTCTGTGGAATCAGAGTCCCCAGTCATTCAAGTGGAGTCTGCGTCAGTAGTCACAAAGGTCATGAATTGCTATTGAATTTCGTACTGTATTGGAAACATATATTTCTTTGTTTTCCTTGAGGATTACATTGTAGATCTACTTGCAAGGTTTATCATCTGAAAAACCGGTTGTCAAGTTAACCATTCTGGGAAAATCGTCTAATCACCCCTTGTACCCCAATACCCCATGATGAGTCAGTCAAAGTTGTAAGTTACTGACTAAAATTACCAAAATGCAAATCTTAAAATTTAGTGGGGCTGACGTTTCGATCCTAGCAGGACCTTTCTCAAAGACCTTTCTCTGCCTTTGAGAAAGGTCCTTCTAGGATCGAAACGTCAGGCCCACTAAAAGTTTCAAGTTGGCGATTATGTTTTTTTTTTTTAATTGAGTCAGTACAACTGCAAGTCGAGTTTGAGTCCGAACCCGAGTCAATAGGTCTGCTGGTAGCTCCGAGACCGAGTCATTTGTTTTTGTGACTCAAGTGCACGTCCTGGTAAAGAAGACTTGAGTCGGACTGTAGTCCGAGTCATGAGTCGTATAACTCAGTGTAGTGCTGCTGTGCATCACCCATCGTTGTGATGGATCTTAACGGTTAACGCTGGCATTTGTACAACCTAGTGATTTTTTTTTGATTTTTTTATGTACACTGTGGCTATGTTCAGACACCGTACTACGCAGACCGAAAAAGGTCTATCATTTGCGGTCACAGCGGGAGGTAAACATTTCATTGCAAACCCTTTGCGTTCATACTCACTGAGTTCAACTGAAAACAGTCTATCTGGGGTACTAAGAGATCATGCACATTGCTTGACCCTGAATCGCGGTTTGGGCAATGACTTAAATCACCGGTTATGTAATGCACTCGCTCGTCTGCCTAAACCGGATGTGGTTATGAGATAGACCGTTCAGACACGTTAAGGTTTGTAGACCGGTCTACGTAGACCGGTCTTCGTAGTCTAGTCCACCCCTCCTCGGCGGTCTAAGATAGATCGTTTGTAGTACCCAAAACGGTCTACGTAGACTGTTCAGACACAACCAGATAGACCCTTTTCAGTTTAAACTGAAGATAGACCACTTTTAGTACGGTGTCTGAACGACCCTTATGTAACAATTCACGTATCACTTTACAGGGGTTACCTCATACTCATAGACCCACGCAGGGCTCGACCTTAGCACTAGCCCGGCGGTCATTGTCTAGTAAAAACAGCCATGGGCTAGTAAAATGGCCCACTTTGCTAGCCCGGCGGACTAGTAAAAAGTAGACAGCGGTGTGGCGGCAAAAAATTATGCAGGCAGGGATGAGAAAGTAGAAACTAATAATTTGTTTTACTTGACCTGATAACCTTGTTTTAAATTCAATATTAATTTTACAGAGCTAGTAAAACTTGCTACGGGCTAGCAAAAAACTCAATTTACTAGCCCGGTAGGCTAGTAAACAAAAACCTTAAGCACGAGGCTCGCCACAGTATCATAAGAACTCAGTATACAGTGGAACATCGCTATAACGAACGCAGATATACTGAACATTTGGCTATAACGAACATGCCCTTTGGCTCCCGATTTGTGTGAACGAAATAGGTGGCCGCAACTGCTACATTATAACGAGCGGCCGCTATACCGGTACCAAACAATTTTCACGGATCCCGAGATGTTCGGTGACTTTGTTTTAGTGATGTTCCACTGTACATGTACACTACCCATGGTAAGATGGCCTGAACTACTGTATGCTTAAAAAAAAATGTAAGCAACTTCAGATTTTCCAAAAGCTGTTTTTAACCATGGAAAGAGCAATTATGTTACATGCATGTCTGGACAGTTGAGGTTTCTATTTTATTTATTTTTTTGCTTGACTCTGTTTCCAGGCACAAGAAGATATAGCCAAAAGCTTAGTCGGCATGAAGAACATCCTCTACGGTACAGGGGATCAGGAGCCCAGCTCTGAGCTGGTCAGCCAGTTGGCACTGTGCATCTATGAGTGCAACCTGTTTAAAAATCTGATCGCAAACATCAAACATCTGGACTTTGAGGTGAGGGAGGAGGTGGGAAACACATGCTGTGCTCATTTCCCAATGTATTTTGAGGAAAAGGACTAGGAAAGTTTGACCAGGACTTGAATCCGAGACCTCTGGCCTAGCATACCGGCACTCTTACCACCTGAGCCATCCAGCCCATCAGAAGACTGGTCTCTCCGAATAGTCGACCTATCTTTGCAGGGATGGGGATGGCAGCCGGAACCAGTCATTATTTTTCCTTTTTTAATTCCTCTGATTTAAATTGTAAATGAATTGAGAAACTGGCAAAGAAAACTTCGACTGGACCGGAACTTGAACCTGAGACCCCTGGATTAACGCACCTCTGCACCAGTCTTCCATCTGAGCTATCCAGTATCGTATCCAGCCCTTAGATGGTGGCCTTCCCTAATAGTTAGCTTGTCTTTGCCGGGGTGGGGGTGCCAGCCAGAAGCAATTCAACCATCAACAGCCGTATATCTCCAAGGATCTCAACCCCTGCTTTCATTCATATCCACAAAGTGAATGCAGCTTTTTCAATTCAAGTCAAACAATGAAAGGAAAAACTGACTGACTTTACTAAATTTTAAATGGTTAAATGCTTTGGACTTGTGCCCCCCCCCCCAACCTCAGCCCAGCAAAGATAGTTAACTCATTGGGAGAGCTCCCAAAACAGAGGTTGGATAGCTCAGGTAATAGGGCACCTGTACATCGATACAGCAGAGGCCTGGGGCCTAGGGCTGAAATCTTTGTCCGTTCATATTTTCTGTGCTGTAGTGCTATTGTCCAGAACATTTTTTATATCGGAAAGTACAGTAGGAGGGCCTGACGTTTCGATCCCAGCAGGACCTTTGAGAAAGGCAAGACATTTATGGGGATATAGAGATTTCCCAACATGTCAACAAGATTCGTGGAAAATACACCCCCAAAAAAGACACAAAGAATACTCCCTTACAAGCGCCCCCTCTGCAAAAAGATATTGTTAAAACTGGATGAATTATTGCACGCAGCATACCGAGGTAGTTTCTAAGGATACCAACATTGTAACATAGTGATACTACATGTAGTTTGGGTAACATTTAGCCTGAAAAGAGACCACTTTCTTCACAGTTGACAGTGTTGTAAATGTATCGCGGACGCAGATCTAGAGTGCCACCAACTTAGTGATCGTAAAAAATCAACCTAAAACCCTACAATCATTAACAACAATGTTATGGCCACTTTATTGTGTTCCTTGTGACTTGTATTCCCAAGTAAGTCTCAACCGAAGATCCTATAGCGCGCAAAGCATGCAAGATAGCCTACTCTTACGAGATTTTCAAAAGATCTTCTTTTTGTGTCAAAACTAAATGATGTCGACATTTGACAAAAATTTATGTCAACATCCAAAATTATCTTGACAACAGCACCAGTGTTCTCGCAGAGCCACAACTTAAGCACTTTATCTACCATCCACCAAAGCTTTCAAATCTTATTACCGGTATTCTCTTTTTTTTTCCTTTTCCCAGGCCAGGAAAGATGTGGCTCAGATCTTCAACAATCTTCTCCGGAGAAAAATTGGCAGTCGCGCCCCTACCGTTGAATTTGTACTCTCCAAGACAGATTTACTCTTCTTGTTGATCAAAGGGTTAGTCCATACATGCGAGAACCATGTCTGCATTGTACATGTACCTAAATCCTCCCTCCCCCCTTCTCCATCTTCCACCCTCTGTCAGGGTGGAGTACAGACTTTGACCTTTGACAATTCAGCAGTGACCTTTCTATTATCTCAACTTGCAAGGCAGGCTACATGTAGTAGACAAACTTAACCACTTCGCGCCGGGGGGGGGTTTTCAGCGCCGATGACCGCCATACGGGGGTTTTTGAACAATGCATCATTTTCAAATCTCGCTAAAACAATCGGAACAATATATTTATGTGAAATAATTCGATAAGAGTATACAATGGGTACAAGAGAGTAAAACCTGGCACAATTCGGACGTCGTTGTGGCTTTTGTCAAGAGATTATCCGTTCGAAAAAGGGCCCTTTGTGCATCGTCTATGGACCGTAACGGACGTGTGTGTGTGCGTGCCTGTACGCTGCTGACAATCCCTGACCGCAGACTCCAGCCTCCACTCCAGGCAGTCAGATCTTCGAGTTGGTCGGCCACAAACGAGCGTACAGATTACGGTAAAGAATGTGGGGGGAATTCCAATGCCAGACCGACGACCGTTGGGCTGTGTGGCATGCAAAGACAATGTCCCCCGCGTGCTTTCAGCTGCAGCGCGGTATCCCTCGATCCTCCACAGTAAAAGTCCCACAATTGCACAATTACTGCTGCTAATCTTGCAATTCATGTGGCAACTTGCTTCAAAAAGGGTCTTTGTACTGATTCGTATTGCTTTGTTCTAAGCTGAAAAGAGTCTTTGTTTAGAATGTGGACAATAGTGGTGCCCGGATTCGGAGGGCCCCGTTGCATAGGCAATCCAATTGACCTTCCGGATTCGGAGTTCCCGGCGCGAAGTGGTTAACTGTCCCTTCAACTACTGAATTGTTGTCAATTGCATAATTTTACAATTTTTAAGTTAAATGTTAATAATAAAAAAAGGTATCTATAACCAAAATATCCGACATCCATCTGTACAATTACAACATTAATAGGATTAAATTAATAATATTGAAAAGTGTGTCGCTCTAAATTCCAAAAACATTGATCTATGCTATTTACAGTGTTAAAAATGGTCAAAAAGGATTATTACAAAACAACAGACAGACGTGTGTCAAGATATAAAAGTGTATATTTAATAAAGCAATGTCATAAAAAGGTTACACCTTTACATGCTAAAAGACACAGGACTTATTTTTTTTAAAGTCATAATAGGGCAACTTGCATAATCGTTCAAAAATGTGCCTGGCAAGTTGCACAGGAAATTTCCTAATCAGCAGATCAGTGTTAAAAGTAGCCTGCTTTATATTCATTTGTAAAAGATAGCATAGAAAACTTCACTGGACAGGGACTTGAACCTGATACCTCTGGCTTGATATACCAGTGCTCTTACCTTTTGTTTGTTGGATTCAATCAGCGATTCACTCCTTCATATATATATTTTATTATTATTATAAATTGAAGCTATTTGTAAGTGCACAGCTCCATATATTTCATCAACCAGTACAACAACAAATCAAATAGTGATTTAAATCTTGGAAATCTGTGCAATAGTTGCAACAAATTGCTAACAAGTTTTATTCGTTATTTATTCATGATTTTGGGGTCTTGTCAGGTATGAGAATCAGGAGGTTGCCTTAAACTGTGGAATCATGCTCCGAGATGCAGTCCGCTACGAACCCTTGGCTAAAGTCATCATCGACAGCTCCGAGTTCTACAACTTCTTTGATTTTGTAGAGATGTCCACATTTGACATTGCCTCTGATGCCTTTGCCACGTTCAAGGTGAACAGACTAGCATTTGGGGTTTGTAGGGGTGGGCCTGACGTTTCGATCCTAGGAGGACCTTTTTCAAAGAAGAGAAATCTGCCTTTGAGAAAGTTCCAGCTAGGATCAAAATGTCGGGCCCAGTGAATTTTGAGATTTGCATTTTTTGGTATTTTTTAGTTAGTAAGCAGTTTGCAACCGTTTTTTGAACATCACTCAAAGTGAGAATGAAGTCGGCCAAAGTGGCCATGCAAAAATTAGCACACATTTAGTTAATACAAAGGTTATTGTTGCATTCGAAGATGACTCACCACATTGTTTATGCAGTTTGCAACATTTTTGTATATCACCTTAAGTCAAAAAGCAGTTAGCGTAATTTTTGTTCTCTCATCTTTTATGAGAAACGCATATTTGGGACTGTTGAGGTTGGTTATACTGAGTGGAAAGTTTGCAGTAGCTCTCCTGTCAAGGAGTGTGGCTCTGAAAAAGAGCGGGTAACTCAACGTTTCGGGGAGTGTGTACTCTGCCCTGTCGTGCAGTCTCCTGACGACGGGCAGAGGAGTGAGGACACTCTACCCGAAACGTTGAGTTTCCCGCTCTCTTTTCAGAGCCACACTCCTTCTTGCATGAGAAGTGCTACATGGTGTCACCGCAAACCTCCCACTTAGTATTTCCACCATGCAAACCTTGAAGTCTTAGATGGGTATACTCACTGCTTGTGCCACGTTGATTTCATGTCCCCCCCCCCTCCATTCCATTGGCCAGGAACTGCTAACGAGGCACAAGGTTTTGTGTGCCAAGCACCTTGAGGAAAATTACGACCGGATCTTTGAGAAGTACGAGAAATTGCTCAACTCTGAAAACTATGTCACCAAGAGGCAGTCGCTGAAGGTAGGCTCAAGTTTGGTTGCCCCTATGGCACTCGCATCGGACTCTTATAAATGTTAGGGTCGGGCGAAGTCCTTACCCCACTGCTGCATCACATCTTCCGGGCCTTGTATTTTGATCAAATTGAAAATTTGTCAAAGAAAACTTTGACTGTGCCAGGACTTGAACCCGATACGTCTGGATTACCGTACCAGTGCTCTTCCAACTGAGCTATCCAGATGGTGGGCTTCCCTGATAGTCAACTAGTCTCTGCCAGGGTTGGGGCACCAGTCAGAAGCAATTCAACCATTATTAAATTGCCGCATATCTCCAGGCATCACTCCCCCGCTTTCATTCAGATGCAAACAACCAATGGTTGTAAACCTGACTCCTGCAGCTCGGGGGACCACACAAAGTGCTTGCAGCTTCTTCTTCTTCTTTTCAATGCAAGTCAAGCAAACAAAGAAGAAGAAAAAACTGACTGGGAATTTTTTTTGAACAAATTGAATCTGGTCAGCTTCTGGGTGAACTCCTGCTGGATAGGAACAACTTCACCGTCATGACCAAGTACATCAGTAATCCGGACAACCTGAAGCTGATGATGAACATGCTGAGAGACCCAAGCAGGAATATACAGTTTGAGGCTTTCCACGTTTTCAAGGTAAGTCCCCCAACCCTCCCCCCTCCTCCCACCTCTGCCGAGAGCTTTCCCTACTCTGCCTTGCCACCACACAGTTAATAAATAATAATAAATGTGATTACCCACCGCACAGTTATCTACGACTGCTATCTTATGAGCAATAGAAACTTAAAGATAACATGTAAGGCCCATTGCCACTGTCCCCCCGAAAAAACGTGATTATTTGGATCGCGATTTAAAAATCTCTTCTTTTGTGGACACAATAAATGTGATTACCCACCGCACAGTTATCTACGACTGCTATCTTATGAGCAATAGAAACTTCAAGATAACATTTAAGGCCCATTGCCACTGTCCCCGAAAAAAAACGTGATTATTTGGATCGCGATTTAAAAATCTCTACTTTTGTGGACACAATCAATGTGATTACCCACCGCACAGTTATCTACGACTGCTATCTTATGAGCAATAGAAACTTCAAGATAACATTTAAGGCCAATTGCCACTGTCCCCCGAAAAAACGTGATTATTTGGATCGCGATTTAAAAATCTCTTCTTTTGTGGACACAATAAATGTGATTACCCACCGCACAGTTATCTACGACTGCTATCTTATGAGCAATAGAAACTTCAAGATAACATTTAAGGCCAATTGCCGCTGTCCCCTGAAAAAAAACGTGATTATTTGGATCACGATTCAAACATCTCTTCTTTTGTGGACACAATAAATGTGATTACCGATATTAGTGGGTTTTGAATCGCAATTTGGACTTCACTATTAGTGAGACTTTTCTAAATTATCTTGTTTATTTGCTCTCTCTCTCTCTGTCTCTTCTCTTTCTTCCCTCTCTCTCTCTCTTTTCTCTCTCTTTCTATCTCTCTCTCCACTTTCTCTCTATCTATCTCCCTCTCTCTTCTCTCCCTCTTCTCTTTCTCCCCTCTTCACTCTCTCCCTCTTCTCTCTCTCCCTCTTCTCTCTCTTCCTCGTCTCTCTCTTTCTCTTTTCTCTCTCTCCCTCCCTCTCTCCCTCTCTCTCCCTTTCCTCTCTCTCTCACTGAAAAAAACCCAAACCCCAAGGTATTTGTTGCCAACCCCAACAAGACTCCTGCCATCCTGGGCATCCTGATCAAGAACAAGCACAGGCTGGTGGAGTTCCTCACATCATTCCACAACGACCGAACAGAGGACGAGCAGTTCAACGACGAGAAGACCTACCTCATCAAACAGATCCGCGACCTGCCCAGCCCCGAACCTGCTGCCTCATAGGCCAAGGAGATGGGGCGGGGGATAGGGCTGGGCTTGGGACCAGAGTAAAGGGGGGAGACGGGAGGTTTTTGGAGAGGGACGGGATGAGTTACCAATAAGGGGTTGCTTCTTCATACAAAGAAAAAGAATGGAAACCAGGAAGGGGGGTCACATCTTCTTTTTTAAAGAAGCAAAAAAAAAATCAAAAGGCATCAGAGAAACCGGAGCCTGGGCCACTTTCTGCGCAGGCACCAAATTGTGCTTCAGCTCCACAACCTTAGCGTCTCCCCCCAAAAAAAAAAAATGTGAGGTTGCTGATCGAAGATGCTCTTGCATTTGATGTTTGTTGATCGTTGTTGGGTTTTACTGTTGCGAAGGGTAGACCAAGAAGGTAAAGAACATCAGATGAAAGGTGGTTTGGCCAAGGAAGACTTTTTGAGATTTGGGCGCTTAAGTGGGTCCGTGAAATTGCCCTCCTCCCCCTTCACTCTGGTGTGAGAAGTATTGAAGGTTTATAGAGGGGGGGGGGGGCATGAATGTGTTACAGTTCTCTCGAGGAAGTTATCAGTAGCCCTCCATAAAAGTCCTGATTCACAAAGGACACCTCTCACTTAAAACAAACCAGGGGTATGTTCCATCCATCATAGCCGCGACTAGTTACCCCTTGTAAGTCGAGATAGGGCGTACGTTTCTGCGCATCGCTCCTCGCCTTACGATCGGCCGTAAGTAATGTTGAGTTTGATGGATTCGACCACAGTTAAGATCGTCAGCTTATTATGAAAGTGTGTTGTAGGGCTGGGAAACGGGAAGTGGGGGGTTCTTAAAAAATTGCGACTTGAAGTAGATTTCCGAAGCTGTACCTGTAAAACGGGGAGGGGCAAGTAGAATCAGCCTCATTGGGTATGGCCTCATCATCCTGTATCTCCGATTCTGTTCGACATACATGGCCACACATTCTGTTGTAGCTATAGTGTACACGTGTAGATGTACATGTAGATGTTCGTTGATTTATTGACGTTCCCTTTCTCTCTCATCTCTTCTCTTACCACCAAGATGTACGATTTGTGTCTTGTTGAGAAGGAGTGAGCCGGTGCGCGCGTACTCCGAAGCTTGTATATAATGCAAAAGGTCAGTGGTCTGCCAGTGGAGTGTCGGCGTGCGCTCGAGCCCGACTCGTTGGCGGCCGGGGTTGTGGGTGAGTGAGTGGATGAGGGGCGGCGACGTTTTTTTTTTCTCGTTGCCCGATGGAAAGCGCCCTCTAGCTGATCAGCAAGGGCCGCGGAAAGGGGCGGCATGATTACTCTGGCAGCAGTCAAAGAGTTCTTCAGTGGTGTCGTGGCTTCAAGCAGGAAAAAAAAAGGGCTGTAGCATTCACTTTAAGGACTAGTCTTCAGTTATCCTGATTTTTGTTTCCTCTGGGTTTTTTTTTTAGAGATAATATACATTATACTCAAGAGTTATGAGTTGGTGAAATTCTTAATCCTGAAAGGCGCATGATGTTAACTGAACAGATAGTTTAGGTTTATGGTCCCGAAAAGCTGGGCTGAGTTGGCTCCCTGATTTTTTTGATTTTTTTTCCAGGAAACATGCTGTTTTTTTCTTGTGACTAAACAAGAAGTAATTTTTGGATGTCATTTTTGATGGGGGAAAGTTGAATCTTGTATTGAAATGCAGAATTCCGAACCCAATGAAAATGTTCTAGCTTTTTGTAGGTATCAAGACTTACTCATAGTTTTTTTGTCGCCCTGCCTCCTGCCGAAAAAAAATCAGGGATGACAAGTGACCATCATCAATGTTGAACATGCCTACCTATACTGTACCATTTATTTTCCTGTTATGCATTGGATGTAAAACTGCTTTGTGGTAATTCATGGTTCATTGCAGTTTAATGGATGCTGTTATTTACAAAAGCAAAACAAAATTGGGGTATCAGAGTAGGATATGCACAATTTCTTCGTGTATTCAGTGCCAATACAAATGATTACGCCCGAAGGGTCTGTCGGAAAAAACAACGTGTGTTTGTGGAATATATAAAAATCAGGGGTTTTTTTTTCTCGATGTTTGGTAGACAGTGGTTAAAATAATCCCAGTAAGAAATATCTCCATCTGAAATGCTTCAAGGGATTTGAAGGAAACACTAATTTGAATGCAGTAAGATCTATCAACACAAGATGTGCACCAAATACATGTACCTTTAAGGGTGTTCATTGTATACTTTTGCTTTTTATTGTACAATTGGATTTTTTTTTCAAATTGAATTAGTGTTATTTTTTAAACCTGGACCCAGTTTCATACAGTAGATCTATGCTTTGCGTGAAAAGTCTTCCTCGGTTGCACAGAAATTGTCGTTCTTTTTTTTTCTCGTGGGAATCTTCATGGATCTTTAACGGATCGTGATCATTAAGCAGTTTTATGACGAACAGCTCGAGAAGGTTGGTTGTATCAACCAATGCAAATTCATACCTTTGTGGGAGAGAAGTAATATTAACCGACGTAGCTTTGGTTTCGAGACTGATTTTTGCGTGCGGGAGCAGTTCGTGCGTACAACGCCGTGTGGGCTAGGGGCAGTGTTGTGCAGTACTGCGTGTCAGGCTGGAAAGCAAGGCTATCAACACCGCGGCGTCTTCTCAGCACGCAACGCGTAACGACGCCACTGGCTCCTGAATAATGCATTCGCTCTAATCGCAGTACCAACATCGCAGTGCGTCACGAACCTTGTTCCAGCGCTTGTACCTCATAGCTATCTACCATCCCATGACACATTGTAACTGGGACGTGAAACTCAACGATTATGATATTATTAGATTACAAGCCACTGAGAATTAAGGAAATAAACTCAAGTTAATGGTAACTATACCGCAGTTTTCAGAGTGTTAACCTGTAATCCTACCAATTCACGTACCGTTGGCTATTTCGGTCATGCAAATGTACAAATTAATGTATCTACATGTATTACACATTATTATAGATATAACCATGGCATACCGTTCGACAATGAACAGGTGTACATACGCACACCAATAGGCTATTTCAGTGTGTCGTTGGTAGGGCAAGCAATCACCATGCTTTTGAAACTGAAACCCAGTAAGGCGTCCCTGATACGCTGTTGTAAACTCATTCATACATTTGCAAAAGGAGTAATTGGTTACCAGTTAACACGAATCGTTGTGTAGAATGGAGCCGCTTGTGTGTAAAGTGGTCCCCTGAGCATTACCGCGGCTGCGCGCGCATGTACATTTACATGTACATGTACATTACATAACATGCGTACCGCATGGCTAACGTATTTTGCGCGCCCTGACCAAAAACGGGTTTCAGTGTTTGGCACGGAAGACGCCTTCCCCATTGGTCGATAGCGATGAAACGTCACGTGCCTGGACCTAACCCCACCCCCATTTTCCACAAGGAATCCGTCACGTTGTAGCCACTTTTTTTATTCCAGAATACGCTGTAACGAATTATCGTAAGGGAATATTGTAGCTGGTCAAGACAGTGGTAGCCTACATGGTATGTAATATTTATGTATATGTTTCTTCTTTTCTCGGCCGAATTACGCTATATAAACACAGTTACAAGTCTGGAACGATTTCATCGATTTGTTCCAGGCTAAATAGCCGATCCTTTCCATAAGCGATGCTTGTAATCGACATTGCTAAAAAAAACACCATCCCAGTGCGGATTTCTGCCTAACGACAGTAATAGGAAATAACCTGATTGGTTAATTCCACACAAGAGTGGCCAATCAAATAAACGCCATTTCAAATGATTGGCTTCAATTGGATTCAATTCTCCGTCATTTTCCCAGAAGTAAACGTCGCACCAAATCTAGGCTGCGTACTAGTTTCATCAGCTTGTGTGTTTCATTTAAACAGGAAAAAACAGCTATAATGTGGAAGGCAGCCCGCCGTAGAATCCGTTGACGCTAAGCAAAAGTCATTAGATTGCACCCTTTTTTCAGACCTTTACCGGATGCTGCACTTACGATTTTACAAACAGCAATGTTTAGGTTTTTGTTGTCGCTTTTACTCTCCGAAAAGAAAAAAAAAGAAAGGATTTGTCATGAATGATACGCCGGTTGTCCGTGGTAAATTTGGGCCTTCGAAATCCCTCAAGAATCGGTTTCAGATTTTAGAATTTAGATGACTGCAGCACTTTTCAAAGGTGCACACAAATTGCACGTAATGCATGCCATTTTCGGGACAGAAAAAAAATGTCTTTTCTGGTCTTGGTTAACCAAAATGAAGCCCTCTCGATTTTATATCGGCCACAGTCACAAGCGCACGTACACGCTGCGTCCACCGTCGACCAATCAACAGTCGGGAAGTGCCCACGTGGTACCGGTACGCTTGTCATACGCGCATGCGCGATGGGCGGACCTTTTAGGGATAACGTCGTTTTTGTGGCCGCACAATTAAACAGGAAAACGTGGGTGCATGCGTTTGGACGGTCGTAGAGTGGGCAGTACATCGCCCTATGTGGCTCCGACCCAATTGGTTTTTTTTTTAGTGGTACCGTATGAAAGGACAATATCCTTTGTTACCGCCCAAAATGAACTCGTGTATAGCACCACTCAAGTTTGACTCCAAACAAGTATGGTCATTCGCCGGCGGTTGTTCGACCCGGATTGAATGTCAATTATTTCTTTAATTTGTTTTAACACCAAATTTAGGTCTTTCTAATTTTGTATATAGTTCCTGAAAAGATTTCATGGTTTCACTTAATACAAATTAACATTACATATACTTTATTTTGTTTGAACCGTTATATTGGCTTATCCTATGTTTTACAAGTTTGTATGGAATAAAATAATAATTATAGTGACGTTATGGTTTGTTTTTAACCAGAATGAACACAGAATGAAATTAAAGACGATCGGGAAAGAAATGTCAACCGGCGCGTCTGCTGTCTGCTTTCCTTTTTGTGAACGATGCCCTTGGAGTACCTAAACGTTTGGAAGGGCGATACTGTACACACTGAAATTTGTATAACGCCTGGGAAATACATGTACTGTACTACATACCGGGTACTGTACAGTAGATACTACACTGTAGGCCTATAATTATGTATTAAACATTGGGCTAGGCTGGTTCCCGTCCCCTACCCGGTCTCCAGACTAGGCTGGTTCCCGTCCCCTACCTGGTCTCCAGAATAGGCTGGTTCCCGTCCCCTACCTGGTTGCACACGGAAATACTTAGTACACGATTGTGTTGTAGTATACATGTACACTAGTAACCGGTACATTATCATTATGTAGGCACCACACATGTATACTGTACATGTACTGTACATGGGGACATGTACATGTACATGTACATTAGGACATGTACATGTACATGTACATGTACACGGGGACATGTACAGTACATGACTTGCACATGTACATGTACAAGTCATGTACATGTACAAGTCATGTACATGTACATTGTACATGTACGTGACTTGTACATGTACATGTACATGGGGACATGCACATGTACATGTACATGGTTCCCGTCCCCTACCTGGTTGCACACGGACATCTTTAGTACACGATTGTGTTGTAGTATACACTAGTACATGTACATGTACATGTACATGTACATGTTCATGTACATTAGGACATGTACATGTACATGTACATGTACACGGGGACATGTACAGTACATGACTTGCACATGTACATGTACAAGTCATGTACATGTACATGTACATTGTACATGTACATGTACATGTACAAGTCATGTACATGTACAAGTCATGTACATGTACATGTACATGTACATGTACATGTACATGACTTGTACATGTACATGACTTGTACATGTACATGTACATGTACATGTTCATGTGTATGTACATGTACATGTACATGACTTGTACATGTACATGTACATGACTTGTACATGTACATGTACATTGTACATTGGACATGTACATGACTTGTACATGTACATGTACATTGTACATGTACGTGACTTGTACATGTACGTGACTTGTACATGTACATGTACATGGGGACATGCACATGTACATGTACATGGTTCCCGTCCCCTACCTGGTTGCACACGGACGATTGTGTTGTAGTATACACTAGTAACCGGTACATTATCATTATGTTGGCACCACACATGTACATGTATACTGTACATGTACTGTACATGGGGACATGTACATGTACATGTACACGGGGACATGTACATGACTTGCACATGTACATGTACAAGTCATGTACATGTGCATGTACATTGTACATGTACATGACTTGTACATGTACATGTACATGTACATGGGGACATGTACAAGTCACGTACATGTACAATGTACATGTACAATGTACATGTACATGTACAAGTCATGTACATGTACATGTACAAGTCATCTACATGTACATGTACATGTACATGCACATGAACATGTGCAAGTCATGTACATGTACATTGTACATGTACATTGTACATGTACATTGTACATGTACATTGTACATGTACGTGACTTGTACATGTACATGTACATGTACATGGGGACATGCACATGTACATGTTCATGTACATGTACATGTACACCTAACATGTATACTCAATCAAGATCTGTGTGGATAAGTGGAATAATTATCATGAATAATTCACCATGCGTAGACAAAACAACCAATAGCGCGCCTTTATGCTAATGATGGCCTTTCCTGTCCTGAAAAAAAAAAAATAATAATACGCGTCCAAGTAGGGGACGGGAACCAGCCTTGTCTCCAGACGTCCCACGTCCTCCGAAATGTAGGCCTAGGACGTGAGACGTGGGGAGCTGGACCAGGGTCCCTTTTTCAAAACCCGGCTTAGGCTTCGGCTTCGTCTCAGTTATCCAAAAGCTTTAGTAGAGTAGAAGCTTTAGATTCTTTTTCGGTATACCATTCAAATAGGCCTATGAAGCCAAAGGCTTCCCGTTTTTCATGCCCGGAGACAAAGCCTGAGCCTAAGCCGGGGTTTGGAAAAGGGCCCAGGTAGGGGACGGGAACCAGCCTAACAATGGGCATCCCCTCTGGCGCGGCCTGGCAGCGATATTTTTTTCGTACCACATAAACCCCATGGGCCTATTATGTTTGTACACAAAGTATGAAGAATTGAGTGTCAGGTCACTCAGATTGTTGACGTACGTATATTTTATGTGGTACGAAAAACAAATCACGGCCTGGCTCAGTCCCACTACAATAGGACAGTTTTTGTCTTCACCATCAGACACAAAAAAGGGTGCAGAGCACTAAATCAAACTCCCATAGAACACATAACAAAACCTTTTCACTTTCGAGGCGAAAAATTCTGCACGCAAACGTTTCTCAGGCCTTATATAATATTATATATCAGGCCTTATACGTAATATTGATACTGAACTCCATTATGAATTATTGTAGACTGGACGCTCGTCATTGCTCATTTTTTTCTTCAATTTTGTATACCGCATTACCCATGCGTACCATCTTCCAGGTTGGGGTTTGGGTGTTTGTTTTGCTGATATCCCATAAAAATAGGTGATACAAATTATGTCGGCTGGGCAGTGGGCACGAATATCATAATTATCCTATAAGTACGCCCGTAATATTTTATTAGAGGAGTTCAAATCATTACTTTTATTCTACACTGGAGATGAGAGGGACAACTTTGGGTTGATTTTTACTGAATTCCTTCGCGGCGTCCCAGCAGGATAATTTCTTTTCTTTTTTCCCCTTTTTTTTCGAAGAGGGCATTTTGGATGGCCGGTGTGACAGTCTAAAATGGGTGGCATGATCAAAATTTTATGGGTGGGCTGCCATATAATTATGGGCAATCAGGTTAGCGTAAAGGGCGCCCGCACTCGCTCAGTTCACCCACCCATCTCAGCACGCCTCCTATTTCGCCTATTTCAGCAGGTTGTCGCTACGTGCTCAGATGAGTGGTGACGTCACCCACCAATTTTTACACGGCCACCCACTCAAGGCCCTTTCCCAAAACCCGGCTTAGGCTTCGGATCCGGCTTCGTCTCAGTTATCCAGAAGCTGAAAACACAGGTTAGAGTTCTTTGCTGAAATTGAAGCTTTGGATTCTTTTTCAAAATGCAGTGTAACATTCAAAAACAAAGCCAAAGTCCTCCCGTTTATATGCCTTGTACTTGAAAATGGACGAAAGTAAGAAAGGCAAAGCCGGAGCCTGAGCCTAGGCCTGGTTTTGGAAAAGGGCCATTGATCGAGACACCGGATTGATGGTGATAAAAATAAATTGGTTTTGTCCTTGTCACTCTGCCTTTGAGAAAGGTCCTGCTAGGATTGGAACGTCAGGCCCACTAAATTTTAAGATTTGCATTTTGGTATTTTTAGTCAGTAAGCAGTTTGCAACATTTTTGTATAATATCATAAAAATAAATTAAGGTGATTTATACAAAAATGTTGCAAACTGCTTACTGACTAAAATTACCAAAATGCGAATCTTAAAATTTAGTGGGCCTGACGTTTCGATCCTAGCAGGACCTTTCTCAAAAGCAGAGAAAGGTCCCGCTTGGATCGAAACGTCAGGCCCACTAAATTTTAAGATAAAAATAAATTATTATTAAAAATAATTTAAAAAAAAATTGAGCCGTCGAAAGAAACAGCGCCCTCTTGTGTTCATTATCGTCCACCGGACGGTCACCACGCGCATGCGAGTTTGCGTGCCACGGACTACTCATGCCAGGAATGTACACAACGAAGATAACTCCACAAAAAATATATTGCAGTGCACACATTTCCCCATTAGATGGACTGCACGCACAGCCTGTGAATGAAGTGGTACAAGTTCGGTAAATAAACATGGACCTTCGAGATCGAGAGCGGTGGAAGAAGATGGCCGTGGAAGTGTGGCTTTTCCTCCAGCTCTTCGCCGCTGTATCGGCCCACATGAACATGTACATGACGGAGGCTGAGGTTGCCCGAGTTCTGGGTGAGTTTGAGGGGGATTTGGCGAGGGTGAGAAGTGGATAAGAAATTCTCGCGAGTTAACCCTTTTTTGCCGATTCGAAGGGACCAGCCCGTACGCAAGTACAGTCCGAGTAACTTGGACCCTTACAATCGCCCTTTTTAAAAATGTTGAGGTTTCGGGCGACAGTACTTTACTAAGTAAAACCTACCTCCATGGTAAAACATATGACCAGTATTGAAATCGGTGATTCTCTCTTAATCCAAAGATGGGTGCATGGGACGTTTTCACGGGTGTTTTCGGGGTAAAATCTGGGGGTTTTGGTCGGGGGTAGTCATGGATGGAGTTGAACACATACTACCGGGTTTCCCAGCAAGATTCCTTGGACCCTTCTATCGCCCGACCCCTCAAAATGTTTAAAAAGGGCGATTGTAAGGGTCCAAGTTACTTGGACTAATGCAAGTACATGCACAAGTACACGGCAGTCACAGTGTGCCGTTGGTTTGTGTACAGTCACTACAGTGTGCGGAAAATGACCTCAAGTCCGTGTATCAATTTTTACTGCATTGCCGAGGGTTATTTCCATCGTCAGCTGCTTCGAAACGTGGTCCGGGAATGTTGACAAAAGAACAACGTTCAATTTCCTCGGATTTCCTTGTACAGAGACACTTTACAAATTACATTACACTGTATGTCGACTAAGCAAGATGGTGTTACTGTAATAATTAATAAATATTCCATTAAATGTTAGGGGGGAGTAACTACCGTATTCCCACTGTCAAACTTAGTCAGACATGAATTTGTACAATGTAGTTGTATAATTAATATTGCCATGGATTATTTGACTCTCATTTAGTCATTGTCAGTCAACGTCACTTAGTCATACGTAAGACCTAAGGCTAAGAAATAAGACTAAGAGTATACATTACTGTACGACTGCCAATACTTGAGAGCTACATGTACTCACAAGAGCAGATTAAGAAATTACATGTACACTGTATGACTAGTAGTAGTACTATTATTATTATTATATGGATCACAGTACATGTAACTGAATATCACAACTGTACTACTCAAGTTTCGGTAACCGTAACCCTCATCCTCCCGACCCTCGGGAGGATGAGGGTTACGGTTACCACAACTAAAGTAACTGTACTCTAGCTAATGTAAATGTGACAATGTCATGTGCAGTTCTTTTGCCTTGGAATGCTGTACTTGACAAGCTACATGTACAAGTATGTACTCTACAATGTACAGTAAATATAGCCCTTGTATAATTTATAAGTTAGGCAACTTATTTCACCGGCATTCCCCTGAAAACAGTATTTTGCCTTTCCCTAATTCTAATTGGGCAATTTTCATTACGTCATGGTTAGCCAGCCTTCTTGCTCGGAATGTTGTTTTGCCGGAGGAGCAAGAAGGCCAGCTCATGACTTTATGAAAATGGGCCTTTTACATGTACTAGGAGAAAAGTACATGTACAGTATATACATGTATGTCAAAGAAATGACTGGCAAAAACAACTTTGACTGGACCAGGACTTGAACCCAAGACCTCTGGTTTTGTGTACCAATGTTCTCACCATCTGAGCTATCTCCCCTTACAATGTACATGATGTAGATGGTAGCCTGGTGGCCTTCCCAAAATCCCAACTATAGGCTTTGCCATGGTGGGGGCGCCAGTCAGAAGCAAATTTAACCACTATTACTGTAACTACATGTACCATATCTAGGCTTATGTCTTCAGGGATCGTTTTCATTCAGATGCAAACAAATAATTACGTGTACACATGTAGCACTAGGCTACTGAGTACTGTATGTACATGTAATCTGACAAATCCTATCACATGTTGCCAGGGACAACTGACAACAACCACAAGGGGCCGGGTAAAATTTCATTGCAAGTTGCAGTGGAAAAGTCCAAAGGGCCATGTAATTGTTTAGGGTGTATACAGTAGGCCTACCTGTTAACAAAATGTGCACAAAGTGTGCAAGTTACATATGTACATGTACAGTAGGGCTAGTACATGTACATGTGTAAATAATTGTACAGTGTACACTGTACAGTATCTCTGAAATGGTAGCGTGTTGGCCGTTGTCCGTGGCAACATTTGATGGGATTTTTCAAGCTCCCATGTTACACTGTCGATGTACGGTACGTACCTGTACATTGGTCGGTCAAAGTTATTTCTTACACACTTTACATGATATCGCTGTTGCAACATTGCAAGTTGATGTGAAAATCTTTGTACAGTGCACTACGTGTTGTGTACATGTACACACCGGTAGTCACACACTGGTACATGTACAACGAATACATTGTACATGTACATGTTCATGTACCGTACTCCGTACTGTACATATACACTGTACGTGTAAGTCGTGTATACTGTCTGTGTACGGTACTTTAAGCCGCGTCCGCACTGGACTTATTTTTTACCGAGCCCGTGGGTAACATTCCAATGGGTAAATCTTCCCGGCGTCCGCACTTGGACTTTCGACTCGGGTAAACTAACCGAGACGACGCAGTAAAACTAACCGACTGGCGCGTATAAACGCAAGAGGGCGCTATGGTGGTGACCTTTCACCGGATGTAAATACCATAAAACTACGACACGTCGACCCTGCTCGAAAAGTAAACAACATTGTTGTATTGGGACCATGGCACGTCACGTGGTATTTAGGGCCTCTGGCAATGCGGGGCGCCGGATGTGGTTTTTTACCGAGTCGTTTACCGAGACGTCGTGTCCGGATTGGACTTTTCGGCTCGGTTAAACTGACCTGGTCAATTTAACCGGGCAGAAGTTGGTCGGTTAAACTACCCACTGGAGTCGGGTAAGTTACCTGGGAGGAAAACTTTCTGGCTGTCCGCACTGGACTTAAAATGGTCAATTTACCCATTTGCTCGGTTAGTTTACCCATTTTAAGTCCAGTGCGGACGCGGCTTTAGTGTATAATGTGGAATGTGTACTTGTACGCATACATGTAGTGTACATGTGTACTGTACCAGTACATGTACATGTACATATATGTACATGTATGTCCATTGGTTGATTTCACCAAACTCATTGTGACTTACCGGTAGTCGGTACATGTACATCATCGCAAGACGATGAACAAGGCACAGAAACCATAATACTGTACTTCATGTACAAGTACAACTATAACAGTACATGTACATGTACATATGTATAAACGTGTACATGTATATTACATGTACATGTACATGTGTATGTATATAACATGTACATGTACATGTACATGTACAGTGTACATGTATGTGTGTACTGTACAGTGAACTTGTATGGTACAATGTACAGTAGTACACGTGTACAAAGGGGGTTAAATCCATGTACACGTGTACGGTACATGTTACATGTTGTACAATGTAAATGAATGTACACATGTACAGGTTGGTGTATGTACAGTAGATCATTCTACATGTACATGTACATGTACATGTATGTACATGTATGTACATGTATGTAATACTTCTGCCATTACAGTATATTCAGAATTCGACTGAATTTGTTTTCTTCTCATAACCCATGTCTTGTTGCACTCTGATCTGTTTCTGTAACTTAAGCCGCGTCCGCACTGGACTTATTTTTTACCGAGCCCGTGGGTAACATTCCAATGGGTAAATCTTCCCGGCGTCCGCACTTGGACTTTCGACTCGGGTAAACTAACCAAGACGACGCAGTAAAACTAACCGACTGGCGCGTAAAAACGCAAGAGGGCGCTATGGTGGTGACCTTTCACCGGATGTAAATACCATAAAACTACGACACGTCGACCCTGCTCGAAAAGTAAACAACATTGTTGTATTGGGACCATGGCACGTCACGTGGTATTTAGGGCCTCTGGCAATGCGGGGCGCCGGATGTGGTTTTTTACCGAGTCGTTTACCGAGACGTCGTGTCCGGATTGGACTTTTCGGCTCGGTTAAACTGACCTGGTCAATTTAACCGGGCAGAAGTTGGTCGGTTAAACTACCCACTGGAGTCGGGTAAGTTACCTGGGAGGAAAACTTTCTGGCTGTCCGCACTGGACTTAAAATGGTCAATTTACCCATTTGCTCGGTTAGTTTACCCATTTTAAGTCCAGTGCGGACGCGGCTTTAGGGGCTTTATATGGTTTTGTACATTTTGATAATGAATCGTGTTTGTACTATCATACACACGTAGAGTACCATATCCACAGTGGGAACGCATTGCAGCCCTTGGCCAGACACTTTGGTCCTCACACCTCAATGTTTGCTCCCAGTCTCAATGGTTGGACAAACATGATGCCTTTATCATAAGGCTGCTGCCATACATGTATATTAAAAAAAAGCGTCCGCAAATATTGGACCTGAACGATGTTGCTGCAAAGTTATAGTGACGTTGCTGCAAAGTTAGCGCATGTTTTGTGTTCAAGTGTTAGGATGTGTTTGGTTTGGGAGGAATTCTGTAGCCTTGGTGCGTGCAGGTTTTTGTGGTGTGAGACATACATTACATGTACACGTACATGTGCACATGTACATGTACATGTACATGTACATGTACATTTTTTTCCTTGCACTAAAACAAAGCACACGTAACTATAAAAATGCATGTTTATTTTATGTAATGTACATGTACCACAAAACCTTCTGTTTCAAGTTTATTTCTCAAAAGATCGAAATGTCAGGCCCTCTAACTTTTGAGATTTAGGCCTACAACTACAAGTATAGTATGTACAGTGTGTAACTGTGTATTGCAGGTCATTTTAGTCAGTGAGCAGTTTGCAACAGTTTTTGTACTACTAGTGTACATGTCATGTACACATGACACTGTACATGTAATTAACTTTGAACAGGTTTGTCCTTGTTGTGTGCACAACATTAGTCATTTCTGATAGAGAACGGATCCTTTGTAATGTTTGTCATTGCTGATATTGATAGGGCAATCTGTTATTCATGGGTAATGATTTCCCATGCAAACCTTGTGTGTGTACAGGTACAGCATGTACAGTACAATACTTGTAGTTACACACATACTACGTGTACAATGCACATGTACATTGTGTACTACACTGTACATGTACACTGTATGTACATGTACATGTACATTGTGTACTATGTACATGTACATGTACAATGTACATTGTGTACTAATGTATGTACATGTACATGTACATGTAAATGTAAACGAGTACATGTACCGGTACATGTACTGTACATACATGTACAAAATGTACATGTACTACAGAACTTTGTACATGTATGTACATACACATGTGTACACAACTGTTCATGTATACAATGTACAGTACATGTAGATGTACACTGTACAAATGTACAACAATGTACTCGTATGTACATTGTATATACATACATGTATAATACAGTATGTCTGTAAAACATGTGCACGTGTGTGGTTTTACATAAAAAAGTATACAATACATGTATTGAACTGTACAGTGTACAGCACATGTTTTTGTTTACATGTCTTTATTCTGTCCAGTCACATACCGTACACTACACACGTATTGCACATGTGCAGTAGGCCTACGGTACATGTACACACCTATGTGTATACATGTACACTGTACATACTGTACACGTACATGTACGTGTGTACATGTACATGCACATGCATGCATGTTAAGCACATAACACAAGTTGGCCCGCTCTTGATAAAAAGCTGAGTTTTTATACAAAGAAGGATACATGCAGAGGTTACTTTTGTGTACTTATGCCGCCAGATTGGAGCAGCCAAGGCCCATAGAATGCCCATTGTGCGCCCTACCCCAGTCCCCCCTTACTCCAGTATTGTTGCACCCAGGCCCAGATTAATTTTCTCCAATTCCACCCCTCCCCCCCCCCTTCTCAACCTTTGTGGAGGCATCCCCCCTCCCCAGTGTCAACAGGCCCTTGGCAGGCAGGAGTGAGCCTTAGCCAGGGATGGTGGATGGTGGATGGTTGGGGCTGACAGCCTGTCCCATCCTCCTGTCCCATCCTCCTGTCCCCAGGGTGTTGTTGGACTGCTCTGCCCCCTTATTGTCTGTTGTGCAGCTTCCTTTTGCTCAGATGGACACTGTGGTCAGTTCTGTGTGATTAGCAATTCCCAAGGTACTGTACATACAGTAATTATACACAATTTGCACATGTACATGTACATGTACACTGTACACTGTACTCGTGTACAGTACACGTGTACACATGCATGTACTGTACACATACATGTACTGTACACGAGTACAGTACATGACTGTACAGTACATGACATGTGCAAATTGTGTAAATGTACTGAACATGTACACGTATCATGTACATGTGTACATGTACATGTACATGTGTACATGTACATGTGTACATGTACATGTGTACATGTACATGTGTACATGTACATGTGTACATGTACATGTGTACATGTACATGTGTACATGTACATGTCCAGTCAATATCAGTAAGAAAGAGATTACCGGTACGTGTACATGTACATATGTACGTGTACGTATGCATCTATTTTATTTGGATTATTGGGGTGCGATGTAAACTAGTAAAAAAAGACAAGATACATGTATTTAA
>OX465116.1:11124921-11316345 GCA_949987565.1 Luidia sarsii
TCATCATCGTCGTCGGCATCCCCCATTGCCCTCCAATGCCGCCAATCGATCGCATGCGGCGTGCCCTGACTGCCCTCCTCTCCTCTCCCCACTCTCACGAAAAAAAAAACCCCGGCGGGACTGGAGGTGAGGGTGCGGGTGGGGGGGGGGGAGGTGGTCGGCATTGGGGCTAGCCAGGTACAGTACAATCGACGCCAATGAGTCTGATACTTCACGGCGAAGGACAGATAGATTTTTGGCCCTGGAATTGGCCAGCGCACCATGAAAGAAGCCCGCCACGCCTACCATGCCTGCCCGCCGACAACATTGTAGCCATTGAGTGTAATGAATTGGCGGGCAACCCCCCTCCCCCCTCTCCCTCCCTGCCTCCCTCCCGACATTTAGGCACGGCTGAGCGACCCCAGTCCTGTCCTCCAGTGAGTCACTGTCGTCGTCGAGGGACGGAGAATCTCGCCGGCCTTCTCCCCTCAGTCCTCGGCTCCTCATCCTCCAACAAAGGACGATATTTGTTTCCTTGTAACACTTTGTAACACTTCTCATTGGAAGGTCGCTGCTAATCCAAGCCAAGGTCTCCACACTCGATTCTCAAATTGCGGCGTCTTTGTTTAAAAGCGTGACTCAGAATTGAGCTACTGTATACTACATAGACAATTGTAAGAGGTTTTGGGGGAAAAAAATTAACAATTTAAAGCCGTTCAATTTCAACATTGAAGTAAACAATACAAAGTCACAAAGCATTTTTGTTTTCTTTGTAATGAAATGCCAAGTGTGATGATTCAAGGCATGGTCATGAATTTTAAGCCGTTCATATTCAACCAAGGAAAGATCACCGGTAAAGGAAATCGCAAAGCATTCAACGTTTTTTGCCATATGTACATGTACATGTACAGTATGTACCGGTATGTGTACATGTACAATCATTGCTGTGTATGCATGATGCAGTCTGATGGTAATGTATCTGTCATTATCTGTACATATGTACATACTGTACATAAAAATACTGTACATGTACTGTACATAGCATTTTTGTTATAAATGTTTTGAGCTTTGATTATTCTTGAAATAATGTACTTAAGTACATGTACATGTACAGCAGAGCCACGAAAAGTACTCATCTTTTGTTTTAATCCAAAATTAGGAGGGCCTAACATTTCGATCCTTTCTCAGAGATTGA
Source organism: Luidia sarsii (assembly GCA_949987565.1). Classification (NCBI taxonomy): domain Eukaryota; kingdom Metazoa; phylum Echinodermata; class Asteroidea; order Paxillosida; family Luidiidae; genus Luidia; species Luidia sarsii. The sequence goes on from OX465116.1 coordinate 11,126,096, forward strand.
TGCAGAATGCCTTTTTGATACTCACTTTTTAGGTCCTTTTAGTCAGTAAGCAGTTTGCAACATTTTTGGCTTACATGTATTAATTACTGTAGAATTGGTGGGGTTTTTTTCGAGAGTTTTTGTGCATTCAGAGCTACAGTATCAGAATTTGTGTACTGGTACAGTATACCGGTACAATATTTCTTCTATTCATACACAGGGAATAGCAAATGTAAGATGGAGGACACTGGCAAAATACTGGCACATGTACATGTAGAAGTAAACTTTTCTTTCTAACCATGTGTACATCATATGTACAGTACATGAATGTAAACATGATACATGTACTATACCTGTACATGTACATGTACATGTACATGTAGTTTTTAACCTTTTAATTTTTTCCAGTGCCTTTTTAAACATTTTACAATGGGCTTTTGGGTTCTACATGTTAGTTCTAACCAGAATATTATGAATTCATAGGAAATTGTGTCGGGCAGAATTGCCTTCTTATCTTATTTCTATGCACATGTGTTTTTGCTGTGCACTGCTACACATCTCTAGCTCTACACTGTGAGGTTTTCATTTTACAGTAAGCCGCCGACTTCAATATTAAATTCTAAATCCTTTGAGCCAGGAGCTTACTCAATACTGGCCCAACTGATGCATGTTTTTCATCACTTCCCCCTCCAAAAGAACAAAGTGGGATTGGAGGTCCTGTCCTCCCCCACCCCATTCCACCCCCACCCTCACCCTCACCCCCACCCCCACCCTCACCCTCACCCTCACCCTTACCCCAGAGGTCACTTCATCTCCAAGTGGCATGACTTATAATGTACAGCCGCGCTGCAGTGTTTTGACACCGAGCTTCAGGATGCTGTGCTGGGGTCAAGTTGTTGAGGTTTTTTCATGCCAGGAAATTCAGATGGAGATGGCCCAGGGGGGTTTTCTGCAGGGAGGGAGAGGCTGAGAAAGAGAGTGGTCCTTACACCCTTGTGCCCATGTGTGTGTTGTGCACATGTGTGTGTTGTGCACATGTGTGTGTACAGTACACTGTGCAGTGTGCATGTGCATGAACTGTCTGAAATCATGTGTACATCATACATGTACATGTAACGTACCGGTACATTTATGCAGTACATGTACAGTACACACACATGTATACATGTGTACATGTACACGTGTACAGTACATGTACACATGTATACATTGGACATGTACAATGTACATACAGTATAGTACAGGTGTACATGTACATGTAGGCCTGTACATGTACTGTTCATGTACCTGCACATGTATAGTGTACATGTACACAATGTACATGGACGTATGTACATGTGCATGTACATGTACATGTACATGTAGGTATGTACATGTACATGTACACGTATGTACATGTAGGTATGTACTGTACTGTACATGTACATGTAGGCCCTACATGTAAATGTACGTGTACTGTGCACATACAGTATGTAAATGTACATGTACACATACGTACACAACTACTGTATAATACGGTACATGTGTACATGTGTACATGCACTGTACATGTACATGTACATTGTGTACCGGTACCTGCACTGTAAAATGGTACATGTATTGTTCATTTGTGTACATGCACACTGTACATGTACATGTACAGTACATGTACACGTTGTACACGTGTACATATACTGGTAAATGTACTGTACATGTACCGGTATACATGTACAGGTGTGTACAACTGTACATGTACACGTACATGTACATGTACATGTACATGTACATACAATGTACATGTACATATACCGGTACATGTACACACACATACTCATTTTTGTATCCTTGTGGAGACATTGCTTTGTTCTTGTGCACCATACTGTACATCCATGTGTGTACAGTACATATACTGTACTGTACAAATATTATACGTGTACATAAGCACCGTCCATATTGGATTATGAAATAATAACTCGTAGTGTTACTTTCAAAGGTGGGTGCGTAAGTCGAAAATATTTCAAGAATAGGGAGACTCTTCTTTTTTAAAAACAAATCAACCGAGCTCATTAGTTTTCGTTTTTTTCTTGCTGGGGGATGTTCGTAGTCGTGAACCCCAAACACAACGGGTGTGTCAGCAGCGACTAGTGTCGCCGACCCTTAACTTTGCAAGAGGAATTAAGTGTGTAAAATCACGAGGTTGGTTCTTGACCCAATTGAATGCAGTTGACGTTGCAGTCATGGTTATCAATGTAAAAAAATAAAAAACACATTATATGCCCCTAAAATACTCTCCAAGTAATGCAACTAGTAAAATTGTATTTTGGTTTGACTAATTAGCCCTGAAAATCCAGATTTGAACTTCCACAAGTGGTTTATAATGGCAATCTTTATTTTAGCCAAATTTATGCTAATTAATGCGCACATTACATGTACACGTATGTACATGTACAGTGTATGCTATGTACATGTACAGTACATGTACTGTATCATCCATTGTGTATCCTTACTTACAAAATGTAGACTACTAATGCAATGAAAAATTCCCCCTCCCCGGCCGCCAGATCATTTCACCCCCAAAAATTGGATACAATTCAGATCACTGAGGTTTGGTTCTCCCCAGCAGGGAGTCCGATACCTAGACCCAGGCAATACACGATACATGTACTTGACTGTGGTAGGTAACCGATCTAATTTGCGGTGTTGCAGTGGCCAATTGGCCTCTCGTGCTCCCAGCAAATCAACCCGCTGCTTGGTGGCCAGCAGCTGCTGCCAGTTGTTTTCTCTCTTCTCTGCCAACCTTGAAGCCAACTTGTTGTTTTCGTTAATTTATTTTTCTTATTTTTCCGATTTTTCTTGCTGGGATGGCCTAGGGTTGAGGATGGTGCATAGTACAATTGTACATGTACATGTACAACCATGGTATTGGCACAGGTACAACAATGTTCATGTAAATAATCCTTGGGTTAAACTTCAAGGGAAAAAAATGGTGGAGTGATGTCCTGGTATCACTCAAGGTTTTAGTTTGTACTTAATAATTTATGATAGACTGGGGCCTTCAAGGCTTCATGCCCCCAATGATTAACCCATAGCCAGTGATTGCATCATACAGCCAGGTCAAAGTGACCTACTGTACAGTACATGTACATTGTACATGTACATGTACACCTGTACATGTACATGTACATGTAGTGTATATGTATGTACAGTATGCATGGAGGAATCATCCATGGTACATGTACACATGTACATATATACGTTCCAGTATACTGGCCTGATTCTGACTAATGCCTAGCAATAGTGTACAGTGTACATGTATACTTTATGTACATGTATACTAGTAATGTACATACATGTACAATTGTACATGTACATGTACAGTGTGTAGTGCCGGTACATGTACGTGTACATGTACATGTACAAACACACTTGTACACATGTACATGTACATGTGTACATGTACATGTACATGTATGTATTGTACAGTATACATGTACATGTACATGTACACTGTACATGTACATGTACATGTACACTTGTACACATGTACATGTATGTATGTATTGTACAGTATGTACATGTACATGTACATGTACATGTACATGTACACTGTACATGTACTTAGGTACATGTACATGTACGTGTATTTATGTACAGTGTACATGCACCCCTACCCCAAACTATGTATGTAATAAGCCAGGACTGCATTCATTACTAGTCTCAACACCTCCTGGTGGCTGCTGGTAATTGCTTGCATAATTTAATCCGCATCAGAATGGCTAGGGGATAATAAATGGTGATGGCCCTGCTTAAGACATGCAAGCCTAATGAATAAACCTGCCTGCCCTCCCAATCTCCCCTCCCCTCCCTTCCTTTCCTCTCCTCACATCTCACACCCAACCTTTTCTTCATTCCCTTTGCCCTGCCTGCCAGGGCCTAGTCATGCACCATGCAGGCCCCTGTGTTGCCCCTTCTCCCCCCACCCCCACTCCATCCCACCAGCCTAGTGGTGAGGCAGAGGTGTGATGCGATGGCCTGGTTAAGTATTCATGGCCAGGGACCAATATACAGTAGATGGTAAGATTGCAAAGGGGAGGGGAGGAATAGTGGCTGAGAATGAGATGCTGTACATGTGTGTAAGGTATACACGTACAGACCTACATGTACATTTATGTACATTGTACATTGTAGGTTTTAAAGGACAACCATTTACACCTGTACATGTATGCATACAGTACATACTGTACAGGTGTGCTTTCACATTTCGCTTCTATTTGCGCAAATGCACATTTACATGTACATACATACATGTACATATACGATGTACATGTACTGTGTAAGTGTGTATTATATACAGTACACATGTTGTACATGTATGTATGTACGTGTACATGTACATACACATACATGTACATCATGTACAGTGTACTGTACAACACACAATGTACATGTACAAAGAGTACACGTACATTGTGTACATGTTCATGTACATGTAAAGTAATGTACATGTGTGTACATGTAGTTATACATGTACCGGTACATGAGTATGTAATGATAGATGATGCACATTAAGATTGAAAATTATGACACATGCTGTACATGTACATGTACGTGTACATGTACATGAACATGTATCGGTACAGTACCTTTAAATTCAACAAAACATTAAATGATGCTGTATGCACTGTATTGACTACATGTATATTGCAGGCCCTACATGTGGTTGGTGTACATGTACTGTACATGTACATGTACATGTGTTCAAATAACAATATGAACCTGCTGTGTGATGTCTATCTATACATGTTCATGATTGTACAGGTGTACAGTATGTATTTAAATTCACATGAACACTAATGTGTCAAATGGACCTAGCCAATGGCCATTACCCATTAGTGGACACACTATTATTGTATTAACACACAGCACACAAGCCCTCGTCCCACCATAAAATCAAAAGGGGTTGGTCAGTGTCCGTGATAACAAGCATTTGAGTCATTGTCCATTGTGGTCCTTTTATAGCCATTTTTATTGAAACCAGAGTGAAGCGAGGCCGATAAAAAGGGATCTGGAAGGTCCTTCACTGCCGCTTCACAGTCGAAGAGAATTGCCCCTGCCAACCCCTTCCAATTGAATGATGTCAAAGGTTTATGTACATGTAGGCTCTTAAACAGCCCCACCATAAATCTCGCTGGAGTGTGGAGAGAAGCAGTCTCTTCACACCCCGGGGGCCGGTAATTGCAGCACAAAAATTGACAGTTTTACAAACTCCCTCCCTCCTTCCAACATGATCCTACCCAGCCTACTGTACATGTACCAATACAGTTACAGTACATGTACATGTACATGTAGTTTGAATAGAAAACGATGGTACAATATAGTTTTTTCAGGGGGGCTGCTTGGATTGTTGCCATGGGAATACACCCATAGGGTCAAAGTGGGAGAGTAATTGAGAGCTTGTCTCCCCCCTACATGTATGGTCCTGACTTCAAGTGATTTATTGCATACACTACATGTAGGCCTGGCATACACTGTGTAATGCTGTGCAGGTGCATGTGTATGTACAGTACCAGTACTTGCCCATGTTACAGGTGTACAGTGTACACATGTACATGCTTGAACTTGTACCACATGAACTGTACATCTTGTACGTACAGTATAGTGTACTGGTAAGTGGTAACCCTTCCAAGAGTAACCAGCTTCCAAGAGTAAGATATGTACATGTACATGTACCGGTACTGAATCTGATTAGTGATTACACAGATGCATACTGGGTACATGTACATGTGTACAGTATGTACAACACATGTACGTACATGTACATGTACAGTACATGCACGTACATGTACATGCACATGATGTACATGTACGTGTACTTGTATTGTACATGTGCATGTACATACATGTAAATAAAATACATTTCATGTACATGTACTATAATTATGTACAGTACATACTGTACGTACAAATGTACTGTACATTATGTACTGTACATGTACACTGTACATGAACTTGTAGCACATGTACACGTGTACATTGTACAACATACTGTACATGTACATGTACATGTAGGCCTACATGTACATGTACATGTAGGCCTACATGTACTATACAAAGCAGGCCTTGAGTTTTGACTTTTTCAGGCCAAGGCCTCAAGCCCTACAATGTATACATGTACACGTATACATGTATATGTATGTATGTACATGTACATGTACCCCGGTATACGTTGTACATGTACTGTACATGTCTAAGTCCACGCTGTACACGTAACAGTAAATGGAGATACATGTACATGTACAGTACTGTACTGTACATGTACATGTACATGTGTATACATGTACATGTACATGTGTACCTGGTAATGTACAGTACATGGGTACACTTTCTCAGAAATGGTGTTGTCCAAACTGTCTGATTTAGTGGTTACTCCATTGTCACTACAAGAGACCCTATAAATGTACCAACTTGCAGGTTAATTGAAGACGCAGATTGTTTCTCAGAACTATTGAAAGAGACCACAAGCCTGTGCCTTGTCAGTCCCTGACAACCTGTGCAGAGGGAGTTCCAATAGATTGGAGTCTTTTGAAAACCTGGCAGCTTCAAGATGGATGACCACAGCTGACCACAGCTGACCACAGCTGCAGGGAATAGAAATCATAGTGTAGAACTTGTCCCTCTGGTCATTGCCTCAGTGCTCCTGGTCATTGCCTGTACATGTACATACTGTATGTGCATGCACATGTAACTGTCCTCCATGCTATACATGTAACTTACAATACATGTACATACCCACTACCAGCACAGTAGGTGTACAGTAATTGGTATTCCTGGTCATTGACCATTGATGGAGTCAGATACATGTACATTACATGTATGTACAGTGTACTGTACACCTGTACATGTACATGTACATGTACATGTACATGTACAGTGTGTAAATGTACTGTATATGTACATGTACTGTACATACTGTACATGTACATGTACATGTTAATAAATATGTACAGGTGTACAGTGTACATGTACATAATTCTGTACCTTTTAAGTTACAATGTACACATAATGTACATGTACATAATACATGTACAGTACATGTACATTGTACATGTACAATAGCCTAGGTACATGTACATGTACCGGTATGCTTTAACTTAAGACTCCCAGTATATGTAATTGGAAACTATTATGAAAGCCCCAGTGCAGAATGGCATGCATGAATGTACGGTACATGTACAGTGTACATGCACATGTATTATTCATTGCATGTACATGTACTGTACATCACATACAATGCATGCAGTACATGTACATGTACATGTACATGTACATGTATGTAGAACACTTACTGGTACTTATCATGAACATGGACATTATGCACACGTACATCATTGTATGTACGTGTACATGTACATGTAAATTATGTATTCCCAATGTGGATATTATTATACATGTACATGTACGTACATGTACACGTAGTACATGTACAATTACACTGTATACAGTCGTACAGTACATGTACATGTACAGTGAACATGTTCATTACCCCCATCTGTGCCTGTCTAATGAATGAAAAGAAAGGAAACATGGACAGTACATGTACATGTACATGTACATGTGTACATATACATGTACACAGTACATGTACCGTACATGTACATGTACATGTACATGTACATGTACAGTGTACATGACATGTACACGTACACTGTACACAGTACATGTACCGTACATGTACTGTACATGTACATGTACATGTATGTTAATTCTTTAACAATTACTGAAAACAGTCAAGCAACTTGGACTGGACATGTACACATGTACAGTAGGCTACACTAGGCCTCTCTGGTCTAGTCTCTAATAAACTGAATGGAATTCCATGTACAGTGTAGTGTACACCAATGACAAAACCTGCTGACTAGAAATGCCAAACATTTATAGAGGGCTTGATGTTTTGATCCCATGTGATGAAAAATGCCAACCTGTCCTAATAAATTGTGAACTGGCTGTTGGCCCTATAGAAAGAAATAATTGTTTATCACGTTGCTCAGTGAAAAGAAAAATCAAATCACTTGGAATTTCATTTCTTGACTAATACAGGTTGATGGATGATGATCCGCAGTGAGTATTATACATTGTACATGTACATGTACATGTACCCTGTACATACATGTACATGTATATTAAGCAAGTGCATGTGTTCATGTAGAAGCAATGACAGTTTTCCTCTGGAACTGAAATAATGTACTTAAAGTAATTAGTGGCACCCAATAACTTGAAGATATATACACATACATGTACATGTATACGTACATGTAATACCGTACATGTACATGTACAGTATGTATGGTATGTATGTGTACACATACTGTACATGTGCATGTTCATGTGAAAACATGTACATGTACAGTACATGTGCATGCACTTTACTTGTGTACATCATTTACAAGGAGTGCACAGCACATGTACATGTACATGTACCTAATACGGAATACTGTACATGTATGTAAACATGTCCATACACATACACTGTCTTGTACATGTACATGTACATGCTGTGGATCAGTTATTGTACAAATGTACAATTATTATAAGGTGAAATCACAGTCAAACCTGAAGATTGATAAACGGTTTACATACAGTTACAGGTACTGTACTGTACATGTGCAGCTACCGTACACACACAGTACCGGTACATGTGTACATGTACATGTACATGGGCAGTCAACAAGGTACAATCATGTACAGTAGACAGAAGCCATACCGAAGCAAAGCCAGGTACAGTGTACAAACGAAAAACGGGAGGGGGAGAGGGAGAGAGAATGTGCTTCATCAGGCTGATTAGCGCAAATCTATGTCTAACGAGCATTCCTTCTGTCATCACTTCAAGGCATCGTCAGGGGAAGTCATACAAGCGAGGGCGCTCTGTCATTGTTTTCCTCAGGCACGGACTCAGCGCTGGCCCGACGATGCGGGTTGATGTCAGACGGCAATGTGTTCCGCGCTTGGATGGAGTCATTCCTTCAGACAGCCATGATGTACATGTACGTGCGCAGGCACGGCTCATGGAGACTTCGCGTTAAATGAAAAATAATTAGCTCTTTTTTTTTTTTTCTGGCCAGCCTCCAGCATCAGTTTCAATAATGCAGAGATGCTTCCTGAGTTTCATAGGAAAGGAAAATATGAAAATTGCATCAAAATCTGTCCTGCTAATTCACCTACACTGTACATGTCCATGTACATGTACAGTAGGCCTACACCCTGTACTACAGACAGCATACAATTTGTACATTGTAATTTGTATGTGTGTATTGTGTATCAGTGCACACTGAAATGTACATGTACAGTTCATGTACATGTACGTGTACATGTACATGTACATTCTACAATGTACAATGTGTGTACATGTACATGTACCTACACACACTGTACATGTACTGTACATGTACATGTACAGTGTACATGTAAGCATATGTGCATGTACACTGTACATGTACCGGTACTGTACGGGTACATACTGTACATGTACATGTACATGTACATGTATGTGCATGTACAATGTACCAGTAGGCCTACTGTACATGTACATGTACATGACATGTTGTACGTGTACAATGTAGCCATCCATCACCAATGCACATAATGTACATGTACATGTACCTGTACATGTACATCTACATGTACATCTACTCATGTACAGACCCCCCCCATCCTCTCTCACATTGAGAGCCCTCCCCATTGTATACATGTAGATTGAAAGATTGCCTGCACAATCCGTGGTCACAGATACCTTTTGTTCAATGAAGCCTGCTGCCCCAGCCACCGAAAAGGCCCCTTCTTCTCAGAAAAAAAAAGTAGAAAAGTAGTGAGACCATGTATGAGAGAGGGATGGATGTTGAAGGTCCTCCCTCCCTTCTTCCTCAAGAGAAAGAAAAAAAAAGCCACAAGGAAAGCCGAATTGTGTTTTTTTGGGGGGCACCACCGCACCATTTAAAGCTGCCCTCCCTGATCCCCTACCTCTCCATTGACGTGGGCCTTTGTTTGGAGAAGAGCCAGTCCCTCTTTTATGCTAAATGTAAAAAAAAACCACACAAGGCACATGCAAGGCAGTGTCTGAATGAAATGTCTTTTCATGTTTTATAGGGGGACCATGTAATATCTGAAGTCAAGAATAAATCTGTTGGTCTTTAAATTCCTATGTACACATGTACATGTACATGTACACAATGTACACATTTCACCATGATTACGGTACATAAATAGTGCATAAAATAATAGTGCATAAAAGAGACATTGCGGCGCACGACTTACGCAACATTTCTTGAACTCGGCTTCTGTACATACATGTACAATGATACATGTAATGTACATGGACATGTACACGTGTATGTAATTATATACATAATTGTACAAATGTACAATGTACACTGTGCACACAGTTCACACAGCATTTAACATGGTACATGTGCAATGTGCATGCATTGCATTTGCATGCAGGTTTTCACTGGGTCAGCTTAGCTGAAGTCATCCACTGGTATTGGTAATCCACACAGTATTCCCCACAGCAGCCTTCATGGCCTGTTTGTTTACACGGTAATCCCATTGTGATGCTCAATGGAAAGGCATTCATTTGTGCACAATGCACTCTACATGTATATGTGAGAATGCCTCCCATGCTTGCTGTATTAGGAATACCATACTGGTCTATATTTATATTGCAGTGATGCCCTGTGATTCCAATGGCACATCTGGCAGTGGACCTTGCTGAAAATATTCAGCATACTGTACATGTACTTGTACAACTCTACAACATGTACGACTCTACAAACATGTACACTACATGTACATGTACACTACTGTACATGTACATGTACATTACATGTACACTACATGTACAGGTACACATGTACATGTACAGGTACACATGTACATGTACAGGTACACATGTACATGTACATAAACTTGTACATGTACTGTACTCAGGTACATGTGTACATGTAAATGATGTACGTGTACATTGTACATGTACATGTACATGTGTACCTGACTACCCGTACATGTGTACACGTACATGTACACATCCATGTATATGTACATGTACATGTGCAGTACATGTACCAGTTTGACTATAGATGTACACATGTACATGTACATGTACAGTACCGGTACACATGTACATGTACTGAACTACATTTACATGTACACATGTACATATACACATGTGCATGTACACATGTACATGTACATGTACTGTACTACATGTACGTATACACATGTACATGTGCAGTACATGTACCAGTTTGACTATAGATGTACACATGTACATGTACACATGTACATGTACGTGTATGTACATGTACATGTACATGTACATGTACATACACTGTATGTTGTACATGATGTACATTGTATGTTTACATTGTACATTGTACATTGTACATGTACAGTGTACATGTACACGCATCTGTACATGTACCTGTACACTGAGTGCAGGCCAGCAAGTCCCCCATAGCCACATCACTTGAAGTGGAGCGAAACGAATCAGTGCTGGCAGACAAGCTACATGTATGGTAGATGGAATAGAAAATGGAAAAGAGAGAGAGGGCCCATGATTGCTAAGACTGACAACCACCACAACTCCTCCTCTCCCCCTTTTCCCCCATTTTTTCCCGATCCTTTCTCTCAAACAATGGCCTCACTTGCGTCCCCCCAGCCATTTGTCAAATTTCCTTTTGTCCTGGAGAGGGTGGGGGGGGGGGGATACTGACTCAGACTTGTTACCAATCCTGGGCCAGATACTGGTAGTGGTAGCACCAGTGCCCTGCATGTGTTATGCTGTCATTCAGGAGTCCAGGGGATGGTTTGGCTTGGGAAAGATTCGAAGACATGATCCTACATGTACAAGTACATTGGAAGGCCTACATACATATACTGTACATACACATGTACATGTACATGTGTACGTGTACATGTACATGTACATGTACCAGTATACATGTACGTGTATGTACAGTTGTGTATTGTGTAAGCGTTACTAAGCACGTACATTTACATGGAGTTTGGCCGATTCAAGCAACTCTTGAAGAGGTACTGGACTACTGGTACATATACTGGTACATGTACATGTACATGTACATGTACATGTGTATAGTGTACATGTACATGTGCATGTATATAATTATACATGTACATGTACATGTACAATGTACATGTACATGTACACGATATGTACTTTGAAGAGACCACTATTCTATGACACTGTTCCCAGTCTACCATACCCGAAGTATGTACAAGGCTTTATTCTTTGGAAAGAAATTCACATCCATTGTTCTCCATGACAACAGGTTGGGAGGCGGAGCTGTTCTACATCCGCAATGACATCGTGCAGAAGTCGGCCACCCGCTACGACATGGCCATCAAGTCCAACATCAACTCCCTCTACTTCAACTGGGTCACCGACAGGCAGGTTAGTAGTAGTAGTAGCTCCATGTACACAGACATCCAGTCTGCCTTTGAGAAAGCTCCTGCTGGGACAGAAACTTTTCTTTACTTTGTCAAAGTAATATGCAAAAATGTTGCAAACATGTCAGGCTCTTTGTTCATACACTATTTCAAAATTCCAATCATTCAGGTCAAGCCTGACGATGGGCAGAGTTACCGACTCTTTTCAGAGGTTCGTTTCTTGAAAGAGAAGTTCTACATGGTGTCACCGCAAACCTTCAACTTAGGATTTCCACCGTGTAAACATTGAAGTCTCATTAGGTCATGCAGTTTGCAATAGCTTTGTAATACTTGTGTATGTTTTCTTTGGTTTTGTGTTTGTCCTGATAGGTGTTTTATTCCATGTCCTTGAAGTCGGACGACCTTTGGTTGATGACCCACCCTGGAGCCAACATCTCCATGGACGGGGAGGTACCGAGGACAGAAACGAGTACGTCTGCTCAGCAAAACCCCCCCGGTCCTTTCCAGAACCATACTCACTCGCAAGAGAACTACCATTTACCTGGTGCCACCACAAACCTCCCCACACTTAGTTACTGTAGAAATTAGGCCCTTTTCCAAAACCCGGCTTAGGCTCAGGCTCCGGCTTTGTCTTTCCTTTTTTTATGCCCAATTTCAAGCGCAAGGCATGAAAACAGGAGGGCTGTGGCTTTGTTTTTGAATGTTACAGTGGTTTTGGGAAAAGAATCCGAAGTTTCAACTGCAACAGAGAACTCCAACCTGTGTTTTCAGCTCTCTGTAGTGATCTCTAGATCACTAAAAATTAAACAACTTATGGAGAAATGGCTCTTCTAAAATTTTTATTGCCAGATAAAAGTGGCAAGATTAAGCTCACAAGATGCTATATTTCTTGTCTTTAATGATGAAAAGTAACAGTTCCTAACACCTTATGGAGAAATGGCTATTTTAAACATTTTATTGGCAGATAAAAGTGGCAAGATTAAGCTGACAAGATGTCTTTATTGACGGAAAGTAACGGTTCCTCCAACTGATTATGAAAGAATGGAAATCAACCGTTTCATATCATCAAAAAACAAGAAATCGAAAATTGTAAGAAAAAAACACCCTTGTTGTGTGGAACAGCTAATTACGCACAAAGGCATGGCACAACTTAAGGCCCTTTTTCAGGCATGCAACTCTTGAATTGTAAAAAAAGAGGAAAATGTCCGAATGAAACTGCGAGCGCGAAGTTGTGACAACTTATGACTTTTTTTTTTTTTTTATTATTATTATTATTATTTTGTTTTTTTTTAATGGCCCAATTAATTAAAACGCGGAAATCCACGGATCCGCGGACAAGTTGCATGCCTGTTTTGCAGAGCGGGTCACATACAATCTGCCTTGGTTTTGCATTTGATTTGTTTTCTTCTCGTTCTCTCTTTCTCTCACTCTTCCCCTGTGGCAGCCTTTGCCGTGACCCTGCACTGTACGGGCAAGCAGAGCGGGGAGGTGGGCTTCACCATGCAGGTCAACCTGACCCTGATATCCGCCAAGAACATCACCTCCCTCAACTTCAGGCGGAGGAAGATGTGTGAACGGGGTGAGTGTTAATGGCAGCGGCGGAGGCGGAGGCGATGGAGGTGGTAGAGGAGGGGAAATGAGGCGAACACACAGAGGCATAGCCCATTCTAGCTTGGGATCGTGAGCCCGATTACCGTAAAATCCCGGGTATAATGCGCATCCCCAACTTTCGCCTTCGCCTAGAGGAAAAAAAAATCTGTGGCATGGATTGCAGAGTCCATTGTAAAGTTGTTTCTATCCCACATAAAAACATCCATTTGAGCCCAAGTTAACTCGCCGTGGGAAAAACCGAGCACGGCATAACGGTAGAGTTTGCATTGGGGATGATGATGGACAGCTCCAATTTAAAAAAAATGTGATACAATGTAACAATACACCGGTTTCCATAAAAAAAAAGTGTCCAGACTGAACAAAATGCACATCCATGGTGGCTTTACAGATATGCCTCCATTTGTTGTGTTTTGAGAAAAAAAATGGGAAGGATGACCATGGTAGGATCAGTCATCTCCGAATAAAAGAAAATCCATTTGATCCCAAGTAACCTCGTAGGGGAAAAAAACCCCAGGAGAGTTTGCAATGGGGACAATGATTGACAGCCCCATTGTTAAAATGTTATACAATGTAAGGTGGGCTTCTGTTTGATGACTGAAACCCATACTGGCAGGACATAGTTGTACCTGTGTATAATGCGCACCCCCAACTTTTGATTTCTACCTCAGTGAAAAAAGGTGCGCATTATACATGGGATTTTACGGTATGTGTGGGATCAGTCACACCCATAGACATGTGTAACCATAATGTATAGACAGTCAGCGCCTATTAGAAATGGTGTTGGGACACTGCAATGCCATGCGACTCCGGCTGTCTAGTGCAGACATCTTAACCACTTGACCACCGAGCTGGTCGAGGTCGTGTGGCGGATTCAAATCTGTAGAGCGGCTGGTACCGTGATGTTAGCATGGATTAGGGGACTTGTGTGATGAGTTGTGTCCTTGTGCCTTGGTGAATGGAAGCTTGTATATATACAGGGTTTCTGTTGGGGTTGGATTGTACAGTACTCTAAATGCCTTTAATCCTTTTTTCTTTGAAATTTTACAGATAGCAGCATAGCGGTGGACCTGAAGACTCCCAAGCCAGAGGTCCAGTCTGCGGGGGTTGATGTGATACTGGGTAAGTACATGCATGGAGATACTGTACATGGCAGGAACATGGGTTTCATGTGGTGGGATTGTTAATGTGGGGTGGGAGGGTTGGGTTGGGTTGGGTTGGGTTGGGTTGGGTTGGGTTGGGTTGGGTTGGGTTGGGTTGGGTTGGGTTGGATTGGATTGGATTGGGTTGGGTTGGGTTGGGTTGGGCTGGTTCGGGTTGGGTTGGGTTGGGTTGGGTTGGATTGGATTGGATTGGGTTGGGTTGGGTTGGGTTGGGCTGGTTCGGGTTGGGTTGGGTTGGGTTGGGTTGGGCTGGTTCGGGTTGGGTTGGGCTGGTTTGGGTTGGGTTGGGTTGGGTTGGGTTGGGTTGAGTTGAGTTGAGTTAAGTTGGGAAGGTTTGGTTGGGTTGAGCTACACGTAGGTTGGGTGGGGTTGGGCTGGGTGGGGTTGGGCTGGGTTAGGATGGGAATAGTTGGGTCGGATTGGGTTGGGTTGTGTTGGATTCAATGGATTGGTTTTGGATTTGGATGTGGTGATAATGGATGTGACCTTGTGGGGTTGTATGGGATGGGTTAAGTGGTTGCTATGGGTTGGGTTGGGATGAGAAAGGATGGAATTGGGTGCTTTGTGGCTGGGGTGGAGTGGAATGGAATGGAATGGGATAGGACATTGTAGGTTGGATTTGGTCAGGTGGATTGGTATTGGATGGGATGGGATGAGATGAGATTGACACAGGGAATTAAAAAGCAACAGATGGTGACTGCCCACAAGCCTACCATCTCCACTCTTCCATCACTCTGTCTCTCCTCCTTCTCCTCCTCCTCCTCCTCATTCTCCTCCTCCTCCTCCTCCTCCTCCTCCTCCTCCTCCTCCTCCTCCTCTCCCCACCCGTACAGCAGAGAAGCAGCCAGAGAGGACAGTCACCTCCACCAGCATGTTCTACATCGCCGTGGGTGTGGTGTGCGGAGTCATCCTCCTTCTGGTCCTGCTAGTGGCCCTGGTGCACGTCCGATCCATGAAGAGCGCTGACCCAGCAAGGTGAGAGAGAGGGAGAGAGAGGGGGAGGGAGAGGAGAGGGAAAGAGACACACAGACGGATAGACTGACACACAGAAGGAGAGGGAAAGAGACACAGACAGACAGACTGACAGACAGGGAGAGGAGAGGGAAAGAGACACACAGACGGATAGACTGACAGACAGAGGGAGTCCGAGAGACACAGACAGACAAACAGACAGACAGAAGGAGAGAGAGCAAGGGAGGGATAGGGAGAGACAGAGAGGGGGATGGGAGAGAGGGAGGGACATACATGTACACAGGGTCAACCTCTGTCAGAGAGTTGTATAAACAAGTAAAGAAAAAAACTGTCTGGGAACTCTTCCACAATTTTGAAAAATGGCAAAGACAACCTCTGGTTTTGGGTACCAGAGCTCTTACCATCTGAGCTACCAAGCCCCTTAGATGGTGGCCTTCCCAATCAACATTAAGAAGTATGGCGGGTAGTGTATGTGGCTCTGATAGGAGCCATACTCCTTCTCTTAAGAGGTGATGTACATGTACATGGCGTCACCGCAAAACCTACTTCTTGTGATTTTTGTTTGGTTTAAATTGTGACTGATGCGAAGCTCCGGTCTGTGTTTTGTCCTGTGCACAGCGACACGTCCAGCAGTCGCTCCACGCCCAAGTCCTCAGCCAGCAAGAAGCCCTCCCCTGCCTCCTACACCAAGGCCCCAGTCATGAATGGACACGCCAACGGAAATGGAGTCAAGCCGCAGAATGGTATATCTTCGGGCTTTTTAGATAAGAGCAACGAAAAGCTACTTGTTTTTAACTTGAAAATAAAAAAATCAATAAAAAATGTGATTCTTTACTTTGTGTTTATTTCAAGTGGAATCTCAGATTTCAGCTACAAGTAGATAGTGACAGCATGATATATAAATGAATGATGACACTCAAATTGAGTCAGATTTTGGTTTTTCTTAAAATGAATTTGGAAAGTATAGGGACGCAATGTGTGAAAACAGTAGGAATATGTGAGACTGACCCTTGACCTTATTATTGATGAATATGCATTAGAACAGACTTTTCTTATTCTCAAGTCTGGTTTCCTGTCTCCATTGTGCCCCTCCCCCTTTAGGTTACATCGGCCTGCACCACCAGATCTACACGGCCATCCCCGAAACGCCAGACTACACGGAGAAGCTGCACACCATCACTATAGAACGGACTAGGATAACACTGGAAGACCTGATTCAGGAAGGTGGGGTACCAGACCAGTTACAAGCCACCATTTTGTGAGGGGCAAAATATTAAAGATTTGTTGCGTGTTTTAACGATGTCCTTGGATATTCAAATGATAACCTGTATATTCAAGTGATAGCCTTAATATTCAAATGATAGCCTGAATAGTCAAAAGATAACCTTAATATTCAAATGATGACCTTAAATTTTCAAGTGACCTTGAGTTTGTAATGATGACTGAATATTTAATTGGTGACCTTGAATTGAAAAAAGACCTGTGATTTTCAAGTGACCTTGAATTGAATGATGATTTGAATACTTAATTGGTGATCTTGAATATTCAAATGGTGACCTTCAATATTCCAGTGATATCGGACAATTAAATATTGTTATGGACACTCATTTGGTAGACAGGAAACCGATGGTCATAGATCGTGGTCTATCTGTTTGGGCTTTCAGGGACCTTTGGCAGGGTCTACCACGGGAAGCTCCTGATGTCGGTGGACGACGAAGAGGAAACGGCCACGGAGAAAGACGTGCTGGTCAAGATGGTCACAGGTCAGTGCCAAGGCCACTGGGAAAGAGAGGGGGGGTAGGGAGCAGGTCGTTGAGGCCCAGGACTGACTGACCGCTATGCTGCTGTAGCAGTCAGCTGTGTTGTCTGCCTTTTCAGGGTTTTTTTTCACCGAAGCAATGAGGGAAGAGAATCACGATTTATTAGCGGTTGTCTCTCTGTTTCTTTTTTTTATCCCGGCAAGCGGGGAAAGCACTGAATGTACAGTGCTAGCATGTCCTCGTTGCTTTGCTTAGCGTTGCATTGCACTGTCACTGACACAGAATCACAATCCATCCTCCTCCCCCTCCTCCTCTGCCCTCCTCCTCTGTCCTCCTCCTCTGCCCTCCTCCTCTGTCCTCCTCCTCCCTCCTCCTCTGTCCTCCTCCTCCTCATCCTATGTCCTCCTCCTCCTCTGTCCTCCTCCTCCTCCTCTGTCCTCCTCCTCCTCCTCTGTCCTCCTCCTCCTCCTCTGTCCTCCTCCTCTGTCCTCCTCCTCCTCTGTCCTCCTCTGTCCTCCTCCTCCTCTGCCCTCCTCCTCTGCCCTCCTCCTCTGTCCTCCTCCTCCCTCCTCCTCTGTCCTCCTCCTCCTCATCCTATGTCCTCCTCCTCCTCTGTCCTCCTCCTCTGTCCTCCTCCTCCTCCTCTGTCCTCCTCCTCCTCTGTCCTCCTCTGTCCTCCTCCTCCTCTGTCCTCCTCCTCCTCTGTCCTCCTCTGTCCTCCTCCTCCTCTGTCCTCCTCCTCCTCTGTCCTCCTCCTCCTCTGTCCTCCTCCTCTGTCCTCCTCCTCCTCTGTCCTCCTCTGTCCCCCTCCTCCTCTGCCCTCCTCCTCTGCCCTCCTCCTCTGTCCTCCTCCTCCCTCCTCCTCTGTCCTCCTCCTCATCCTCTGTCCGTCTCCTGGTTGCCGCGCAGACCACGCCTCGGACACCCAGCAGAAGCTTCTGCTGAAGGAGAGCTGCTACCTGCACGGCCTGAGCCATCGGAACATCCTGCCCATCCTGCACGTGTGCCTGGAGGGCCAGCCCATGGCTCTCTTTGCCTTCATGGCCCTGGGCAACCTCAAGGTCTTCCTGCGCAACGGACGCATCGGGCCAGGCGACACCCACCAGGTAAGGTGGGGTTGGGGTTGGGGGAGATTAGGGTTGGGGGATGATGTGTGTGGAAGAGATGGGGATGGGGAGATTAGGTATGGGGGATGATGGGTGTGGAAGAGATGGAGGTGGAGGTATGGGGATGGGGGAGATTGGGTCGGAGGGGATGGGGGGTGTGCAATACAGGTGTCTTCAGGGTGTGAGTTTGCATATTCATAGACCACTATGCATATTCACGGCAATGCATACATATTCATGTTTTCTCTCCCGTGCACAGTCCATCTCCACCAAGGACCTGGTGCAGCTTGCAATACAGATCAGCCACGCACTGATGTACCTGGGAAAGAGGAAGGTGGTCCACAAAGACCTGGCTACCAGAAACTGCGTGTAAGTGAACACTCCAATTCAACCTTGATCTCACACTAAGCTTGGCTTCTCCAAACATTGTATTTGTATTAAAAGTAAAACTCACTGAAAGAAAATAGCTATTTTTCTTTACATTGTTCTTGAATCCTACAAAACAAATGTGTGTCCACAAATTCAAACCTTCACTTATCAAACCTTCAATTTTCTTTAAAAGAAGCCCTATTCTTAGATTGAAACTTCCTTATTCTCCCTTGCTAAATGTAGATTGAAGGTTTTGTTTTCTGTGTTCATTTTCTCTAGTATCGATGAGGATTACAACCTCAAGATCACGGACAATGCCCTGTCCAGGGACCTGTTCCCAGGTGATTACCATTGCCTTGGTGACAATGAGAACCGGCCTGTTAAATGGATGGCCATTGAAAGCTTGCTGGACAGGAAATTTACAGCGGCCAGCGATGTGGTAAGTCACTATCCTCAGCCTCGTCCTCCTCCTCATTCTCCTCCTCCCCTCCTCCTCCTCCTCCTCCCCTCCTCCTCTTCCCCCTCTTCTTCTTTCTCTTCCTCCTCCTCCTCCTCTTCCTCCTATTCTTCCTCCTCTTCCTCTTTCTCTTCCTTCTCTTCCTTCTCCTCCTCTTCCTTCTCTTCCTCCTATTCTTCCTCCTCTTCCTCTTTCTCTTCCTTCTCTTCCTTCTCCTCCTCTTCCTTCTCTTCCTCCTCTTCTTTCTCCTCTTCCTCCTCTTCTTCTTCCTCTTCCTCCTATTCTTCCTCCTCTTCCTCGTTCTCCTCTTCCTCCTGTTCTCCTCTTCTTCTCCTCCACCCCTCTTCCTTCTCCCCTCCTATTCCTCTTTCTCCTCTTCCTCATCTTCTTCCTCCTCTCCTCCCTCCTCCCCTCCCCTCCTCTTTCCCCTCCCCTCCTCTTTCTCCTCCCCTCCTCTTCCTCCTCCCCTCTTCCTCCTTTTCTTCCTCCTCTTCCTCTTTCTCCTCTTTCTCCCCTTCTCCTCTTTCTCCCCTTCCACCTCTGCTTCTCTTCTTCCTCTTCTTCCTCTTCTTCCTCTTCTTCCTCTTCTTCCTCCTCTTCCTCCTCCCCCTCCCCTTCCTCCTCCCCCATCTTCATCCTCATCCTTAGCATCACCACCACTCCCATCACCATCAACATCATCATTTTCATCCTTTTGGTGATGCCCATGTGTGTGCTTTTCTTGCCCTTCTGGTTGCAGTGGTCCTTTGGCATCCTGATATGGGAGCTGGTGACCTTAGGCCAGACGCCCTACGCTGACCTGGACCCCTTTGAGATGGCCTCCTATCTCAAGAGTGGCTACAGAATGCCCCAGCCACAAAATTGTCCCGACGAGCTGTAAGTAGATCTACGTACGCTTCAGTTCAATCAGGGTTTGCACTACTCAACATGTATCTCGAAAGTTTGAGGGCCCGACGTTTCGTCGATCCAGGAGGACCTTTCTCAGAGGTCAGTGTCTGGGCCTGTATTCGACCTCTGACCTTGTTGACCTCTGACCCCTCCACAGGTTTTCGCTGATGGCCTGCTGCTGGGCTCTGCTGCCTACGGACCGGCCCAAGTTCACGCAGCTCTGCGCCGCACTGACCGATTTCCACCGGGCGCTGGGCATCTACATCTGAGCAAGGACTTATCAGTGTCGACCATGCGGTTCCCCCCTGCAACCATCTGTGCCCCTAAACCCTGCCCCCTCCCCCCTTCCCCCTCTCCCCCTCTCCCTCCCCCCCCCCCCCCACCACAAAGCGGCCGGAGAGGCTCGGAGGTCAATGTGAGGTCACATTGGTTTTGGAATCCTAGAAACGGCTCTCGTTGAATCACATGACAACCACTCTTAAAAATCTGAGGCTGAGATGGCTACCACTGGACCCACCAATTTTTATTTATTTTTTTTTCATCGGAGATGGTTGGGCCTGGGTACATCGCACAAGTCACAAATTGGAACTTATTTTCCCCGCTCGATACAAAAACAATCTGAAATTGGAAGATTTGTCACTTGTGTGAAAGTGGTCAGCCGACAGGAACGCGGAACAAGCTCTCTTGGTTTTTCAATATTTTTTTGTGTCTTTGCGTTTTTTTTGTTTTCTTTTTCACAAGTCGTGATCTCGTCAAACTTTTAAAACAGTAAAGTCACAACATTTACTCGGCTGTTAACTTAAAAATAAAAATTGAAAATATATAGCCAAAAAAAAAAAGACAGTGTAAAAAAAAATCTACTAGATGTAGCCTTTATGTTTTTTATGCAAATTATTATTATTGTACATAGTACTCTTAGAAAATCCAGTTTTGTGTACATTTAGTGAGTTGTAAATGCATGAGGTCTCGGCCTGATTTGAAGGGGAAAAAAGGAAAGCTGAAAAAGATGATGCAAATATTGAAATTCTTTATTTGAAGGACACACAGTTGTGGATGCAGTTATTATGGGTATATTTCTGGGTTTTTTTAACTTTTTTAATTATTCGTTTTTAAACTTGGACTGAATCAACTTATACACTCAGGGTATGGACACATATTTTTTTTCTTTTAAATTGGGGAAAATCACAAAGAATTGGACAAAATGTCAATCTACATGGAACTGGGTTTACTATTGCTGGGTTCTACCGGTACTACTTAGTTGATTCTGTTTCTGTCACTTATTTAGTAATTTTTATTTGTGACCCGGCACAACGACATGAGGAATAACCCACCAAAACACTTTTTGAGTATACAACGCCTGAAGTTAAAGTATCTTCACAATTCAATTACAAATCAATTTTCTTTCTTTTTTGTATTTTCGGAAATTTTAAGTATTAGAGGATATTATATTTTGATATCATTTAAAAGCTAATGGTATACTCTTTCACATCATTAGAAAACCTCAAAATCTCAAAAGTGGGGTTATTCCTCATTATGCTGTGCTGGGTCACATTTGTATTTTTTTTAGGGGGGGGGGTTGCCTTATTTTATATATTTTTAATTGGATCAACAGTACAGTACTTATTCAAAGAGAATCCCAATGTAGTGTGAGAGATCATTATTTTCAAGTTACTTTGGGAAACAAAACCGGCTGAAGTTGATGCAACAGTTCAGTATCGGTGCAAATGTCGGCATTGGTGAGCATAAAAATCACTTTAAGGATCACAAAAAAAATCACAAAAGGGAAATGAAACCAATTTCTGGGGATAAATTAGTCACCTTCCTTGAAAAGTCATAAATTTAGGGGCCCTGCCATGCCCATCCTTTTTGTAATTTGGTCATATAAGTATAAGTAGGCATATTGCAACATAATTACTCTTTCTTGAAAAGCAGTAATTCCCTTGCTTTGTTTAACCAAGTAAGAGAATCCATAGAAGAAAAAAAATTGAAAAAAAAATCCTGCTAATATTGAAATGTCGGGCCCACCCAATATTTGTAAAATACTATCATATCATAGTTATCAAATTACTTGATTAAAATGCAGCATAGGCAAACTGATCACTGACTTCCAAATGAAATTGTTCCAAATGATAATGCCCTTGGTACCATTGTGTTTTTTTTATTGCCAATTCTCTTTTAGGGGACAGTTCTATGCAAATTATGATTTTTACCAGTGCATATTTCAAAACCAATAACTCTATGCAATGTGCATAGATCAAGGAAGCTGAATATTTCAGGAAATTGTCAATGCATTATGGGAGTTACTTTTATCATTTGCGGCCAAACTATTTTAAAAATGGATATTTGTATATAAAAAAGCTGAAAAAAAGCCCTCACAGCATTACACTGTACATAATTTATTTACATGTAAATAAATGTATCACTAATATAGTACTTATGTAATGAAATTGTACGTTGTACACAGAGGAGTACTGAAGTATTTTCCACTTTTGGCATTTTGACTTTTTTTATTAGGTCTTGACTGTCTAGTTTGAAGAGCGCCCTCTCTTGATATTTATACTGTGCCTGTCTGGGGTCCACCAGGTTGCACTGCAGTGATTGTATTCTGCGTTCAGTTCGATGGAGAAACTATAGTAGATGTCAGAGTCTTACTTTTATTCTGTGGTACACTCTAGGAGTTAGTGTCGCCACCTCACTTGCACATTGTATTCGCTAAGTGAAACAGTACAGTATGGTGGTTTAGAGAGCAACTGTGCATGGAACAATAAAACCTGTGTGCTACATACTTTGCAGAAATGTGTTTTTGTGAACTTAATATGCGTTTGTGACGTGCCTATTGACATTTTGGGACCGAAAAATTGACAAAAAAACAAGATTAGTCTTGCAATTTGGGCCAAAATTGGATGAACGCTTTTTTTCTAATGCACTCCAAAATTAGAGTCAGAATATTTGTTTTCAGAACTGAGTGGCACTTCTGAGAATCCTTGTTCGCATTTTTTTGGACATTTTCACATTGATTAACTTGAGTACACCTTTTAGGCACTTCGGGGCCCAAAATGCGCTTAGCTTTGTAATTTGACAAATATTTCGTGAACATTTTGTTACCGAGCTCAATATGTTCGAAGGAGTCAGTAGATTTTTGTTAGAATACGAACTTCTCATGGGCCTTTCAGGTAGTTTTTCACAAATGAAAAGTTTGGGGTGCGCAGTATACATGGGTACAACGGTTCAACCCGATGGTGCACCTGTCAGTATGGGTTTAGTCATCATAAAGAAAGTAAAAAATTCTGATCTCTTTTGATTAAAAAAGTAATCCTGGAGTTCCTTTCTTCAGTCTCAAATTTCAAAATCTCTTTTTGTTTCCTTTTTTCAAACAATATTATTGTCATCTTTTTAGTAACAAAACTTTTACTGTATTTCTACTTATTTTCATTCAACTGTTTTTCTATTTTGTTTATTCTACTTATTCTTTTAAGTGGTTTGGTCGTTTAAGTGAGTTTCGTTTGGGTCTCATCATTGGTTGTAACGCCGTTCGCGTATTTTTTACACCGCAGCGATGGGTTTAATTCGAATTTTGCCCTTGTGTAGCCGTGTTCCCACTGGACTTAATTTTGTCAAACTACCGAGGCTGAGCGGAAGAATGACAAAATTAAGTCCAGTGGGGCGCTCGGTAAACGGACGTCCCTGTCAAGTTACCGCTACCGCGATGTAAAACTAACAGCTAAAGGCGAGAGGAGTCGGGAAGACTTCCGCTCAGCCACGGTAACTTAACAGGGCCGCTAAAAAGTCCAGTGGGAACAGCCCTGTGATGTTAAACTACCGCGACCGCGCTGTAAAACGCTATGATTATAAACAGAGCAGCTTCCTCTGTTACGTCACCACTGCGCAGAAATGGCTAGGGGAGCGCGAAAGTGGTTGTATGGTTCCCCGACGCCAAGACGCTAGTACAGTACAGTACATGTACAATGTACATGTGTGTACATGTACCATTCATTTGTAATTTATTGTACGCTGTATACTTATACTTATTCCTCCATGCTTATACAGTGTACTTCTCGTCTTCAAGCTCCGTAAAATCTGTGAAATATGTCAGGTTTAATTGATTTTGTCAGGCTTTTAACTGGCTCTGATCCCAGTGAAAATACTGAAGAACAATTAAAGAGGAGAGCTGGGAGATCATCATTCACCTCAAACCCGGACATCGTACCCGCACTCGTAGTCGCACTTAGTCGAAGAAACCATGACTTAAAGGGGAATGCAACCCACAGATAAATGTTGGCTTATCTGATTGGGTGTTAAAAACAACCTACAATTACATAATTATGTGCCACTCATCTACGAGTTTCATAAAGAGTTGGTGTAGCGGATACACTCTCTGAATTCTAACTTGGTGACACGAGTTCGAGTCCTGGCGATGTCAGGGTCCTTGTTCGAGTTTCAAATTAAATAAATAATGCCTTTTAATTTTTGTCTCGACATCTAACCTGTCTTAAAAAGGGTATTTGAAACTTCATTCCCACTTGTAGTTGGAACTTAGTGTTGACATACTGTAGATAGCATTTTTTTTCTTAACTTTCAATGCAATACTTTATATATTTATTAGTTCCAAGTTTTTTAAGTAAGAAGGATGAGTTGGTGTAGCGGATACACTCTCTGAATTCTAACTTGGTGACCCGAGTTCGAATCCTGGCCATGTCAGGGTCCTTGTTTTGTTTGAACTTATATATTTTCTTTTAACTTTCAATACGATGCTTTATATATTAGTTCCAATTTTTTTATGTAAGAAGGATGTGTTGGTGTAGCGGATACACTCTCTATCTTCTAACTTGGTGACACGAGTTCGAGTCCTGGCGATGTCAGGGTCCTTGTTCGAGTTTCAAATTAAATAAATAATGCCTTTTAATTTTTGTCTCGACATCTAACCTGTCTTAAAAAGGGTAAAATTCCATTTTATTTTATTTTATCTAGTGGGGTAGAGGGGGCGCGACAGGTCTCCGAACCGCCGCGGGTTGGTGATCTGGGGAGGCCAGGGATTCTGGAGAGGCCGGGTGATCTGGGGAGGCCGGTTGGTCTGGGGAGGCCTGTGTTTCTGGGAAGACCTGCATCCACCCGGGATCGAACCCTCGGCCTTGAGGTTCCCAGTCGAGCCACTGAACCTCTGGCCTCATGAGTACCGCCCACCCACCCTTAAAAAACCAATCTAATTAAACCTTCGGTTACCTTAATAGAATTAAAAAACATTAAATTCAAGACTCGACTTCCCCTGGGATCGAACCTGCAACCTTGAGGTTACAGACCCTGGGACACCCACGACACGCTATGCGCACCAGTTGACTTTTGGTCGAAATTTCAGATACTTATAGGTTGGGTTTGTACTTGGTAATTTGAAGAAGAAAAATGTTACGTTACAGCCCTGGGATCGAACCTGCAACCTTGAAGTTACAGACCCTGGGACAACCACGACACGCCATGCGCACCAGTTGACTTTTGGTCGAAATTTCAGATACTTATAGGTTGGGTTTGTACTTGGTAATTTGAAGAAGAAAAATATTACGTTACATCCCTGGGGATCGAACCTGCAACCTTGAGGTAACAGACCCTGGGACACCCACGACACGCCATGCGCACCAGTTGACTTTTGGTCGAAATTTCAGATACTTATAGGTTGGGTTTGTACTTGGTAATTTGAAGAAGAAAAATGTTACGTTACATCCCCGGGGATCGAACCTGCAACCTTGAAGTTACAGACCCTGGGACACCCACGACACGCAATGCGCACCAGTTGACTTTTGGTCGAAATTTCAGATACTTATAGGTTGGGTTTGTACTTGGTAATTTGAAGAAGAAAAATGTTACGTTACATCCCCGGGGATCGAACCTGCAACCTTGAAGTTACAGACCCTGGGACACCCACAACACGCCATGCGCACCAGTTGACTTTTGGTCGAAATTTCAGATACTTATAGGTTGGGTTTGTACTTGGTAATTTGAAGAAGAAAAATGTTACGTTACATCCCTGGGGATCGAACCTGCAACCTTGAAGTTACAGACCCTGGGACACCCACAACACGCCATGCGCACCAGTTGACTTTAGGTCAAAATTTCAGATACTTATAGGTTGGGTTTGTACTTGGTAATTTGAAGAAGAAAAATGTTACGTTACATCCCCGGAGATCGAACCTGCAACCTTGAAGTTACAGACCCTGGGACACCCACGACACGCCATGCGCACCAGTTGACTTTAGGTCGAAATTTCAGATACTTATAGGTTGGGTTTGTACTTGGTAATTTGAAGAAGAAAAATGTTACGTTACATCCCCGGGGATCGAACCTGCAACCTTGAAGTTACAGACCCTGGGACAACCACGACACGCAATGCGCACCAGTTGACTTTTGGTCGAAATTTCAGATACTTATAGGTTGGGTTTGTACTTGGTAATTTGAAGAAGAAAAATGTTACGTTTTTGTCCTTTTTTTCATGTTGTATTTTAAATTTCACATTTCAAAGGATTCATCAGTAGAAAAATTGCTTTATTTCAATCAAGCAAAATACAATGTAAATCATTTAATGTCTTTACCCAACGATTTTCACGTCGCTTGTTGTACCCACAGTGGCAGTAGTACTAGTCAGTACATGTACATGTCGGTAGCTGGCTATACAACGTTACGATTTCAGCGCGAAAAGTACGTCATATCCCTCCAAGGAAAAAGGTTATTGTACACAGCACCCTCAATATTCGGACGGCATTCTCCTCGCTGCACGGCGAATTATGGAAGCCCGATCGGGCCAGGTTTTCTGAAGAATGTTGTCATTTCTTTTTGCGAAATAACGCAATGCCTTTGCAAAATGACGCAATACCTTTGCGAAATAACGCATTAGCTTTGCAAAATAGGGCAATAGCTTTGCGAAATAACGCAATAGCTTAGTGAAATAACGCAATAGCTTTGCGAAATATCGCAATAGCTTTTCAGGCAGGGAGGCAGGGAGGGAGTGAAGCAGAAGGGGAGGTAGGGAGGGAGGCAGGGAGGGAGGCAGGGAGACATTTATTGCGTTAATTTGCAAAGTGATTGCGTTATTTTGCAATAGTTTTGCGTTATTTCGCAATAGTATTGCGTTATTTCGCAAGTTGCGTTATTTCGCAAAGTTATTGGAATTTGTTGTTAGAAAACCTGGCCCGATTGGGCTTCCGTAGCGAATAAACATTCAGTCGGCGTAAAAAAAAAGTCCACGTGCAAACGCGCAGTAGACTAGCATTCAGGAATGTCACGGTAAGTTACCGCGTGGCCGCGATAGAATAAGTCCAGTGTGAACACGGCTGAAGACTCGGCACGCATGGCGGTTTGAAGGTACGGTCTGGATGAAGATACTCTGAAGATAGATCTATGTGTTGGAGTGGTTTCATTTGCTAGTGGTTAAGCATTGCATTGGAGAAGAATGTCTTCTCTCCAGTCATCTTCAGAGTTAGTGTCGTCCTGGTGTGAAGTTGTGTGTTCCGTGTTGCATACGTACCACGCGTGGTGTTGACTGGTTTGACTGAAGCGGCTGGCATCTCGATAAACATGTCGTCCATCAGTGACTCTTCTGGCTGCAATGGATGAGTTGGCGATGCAGTATATAATGTAGAATGCCTGTTCATAGGCTGTACTCCATTTATTCCTTTTCATCTGTTTGAGAAGGATGTAGATTTCCAACTACGAAATTGCATACGGTTTAATATTTCTGTTTTCAGCATTATGCTTTACTCTTTCTTTCTACCGTCTGTCCTTCATGTTTTGTGTTTGTCGGAAATCGATTATTCGGAATTGATACCGGAAAATTTTTGATTCCGAATTATCGATTAATCATTATTCGGTATCGATCCTGAAAAAAAAATCGATTGCGAATAATCGATTATTCGAAAAAATCGATCATTCGGAATCGATACTGAAAAAAATCATGCGCATTATACCCGGGAATTTTTTTTGAAGGCTGAAAATGGTCACTGAAATCATGGGCAACTTTTTTGGGACCATTATATTTTTGTATTCAGTTTGAGATATATTATTTCAGCCGTTTTATCAATACATACATTTACAGTGTGTATTCAATAATTCTTTTTTTTTTTCTTTTTTAACTTTTTTTAGGACTGGTAATGGCCTTAGGAGTCCTAAAATACACTTATTAAACCCGTATTCACCTCAGGGACCCTATTCTGGTCATTGTAAAATTTCGAGATTTTTGGTCAAAAAAAAAGAAAAAAAAAGGGGTTAGCCTTGCAATTTTGACCCAAATTGGGTAAAAAATTCAACTTTTCCCTAATGCATTCATAATGATCCCAGGTCTCCGTAGATTTGATTTATGAACCCAAACACACTGCTCGTGCTCTTATCGGCCATTTTAAGCCAATTTCAAAATAAATGAAAAGCTGAGGCTTTAAAACTTTCCAGAGGACAAAATGAAGCGGTCACAGACAAGAATTATATCAGTTCATATTAACTGCAGCATGCAGGATGGGTTTATTATTTACAGCATCTTTGCTCGACGACTATCTGAGTAATTCAATCAAGCAGCCACAACATATCACCATAGTATTTTTTTTGGGGGGGGGACAAAGCAAAAGCATCTCGTAAAATCCGTGAGAACGCCGACATTTGAACGGTCTCTTATCTTAAATGCCAAGACAGCTATCAAATGTATTTATGTGTGGATATGCTCAAGAGACTTGCATACTTCAGTGTGCTGTCTTATTATAAGCACTACCATCAACTATCAAAAGACAGCCATCACTCACATCTATTAACCTGCAACTGTCAAACCCACACGAATAGTCCGATTGCACGACCACTGTTTACATGCCATCACATGACTTATGATGGGTATTTTTGCATCTCTTTTGGTGCAGAACAGGTGTGGAAACGAGCAAAGAAGACTATCATATTGTCCACATTCTTCTCTGTACGTTTCCGTTGCTGCTCCGTGCCAAATGAGATGAACAAATACCCACTATAGGTCACGCGATGGCATGTAAGCAGTGGTCGCGCAATAAACTCGTGCTCAAGTAGAGATCCTGTTAGACGACACTGTGTCCGCTGAGCTTACGACGAGTGTCTTGAGGAGAAAGGCAACTCGAGTTGCCCTGGCCTGAAGTCTGAGCCGGCCGCTATGTAACCAGCGGTCAATTTCACCACACTCATCGTAACTTACGATCCATCGCAAGACGATGAGCGACACAAACTATCGGAACTTACCAAGGGTTACCCATGGTAAGCTGAGTTACGATGCATCATAAGGCTTTGTGAAATCCAGCCCTATGCTTGCCCTGACCACTTGGTGCATGGTAGTTTTCTGATTAACAGAGGACTCGGGACAGGATTTGAGCCACCTCCACATCAGCTCCCACAACCCCCCAAGCAATCAAGCTCAAAGACACACAAGTCGCAAGCCCCCCAAAAAACAGTTGACAAAATCTGCTATACACATGCGTAACAATCTGCATGTGGCATCGACAGGACACAAGCTTACGCAGATTCAAATAATAATATATCACTCAGGCGTTCACGCTATTGCTTTCAACACATCAACACATCAAAAATTGTCATTATTTGTTCAACCGCACTCAATGCTTCCCCCGTGCATGGGTTGGCTTCAACACAAGCACTTTAATACAATCTTGCAGTGTGAACAGGTCACAAGGATTGGACCCGTGAACAACCCGGAGTTTTTGTAGCTAGTGTGAAAAGCCCCATGTAAGTACCGCTGAGTAAAGGTTTCTGCGGCCTAGCTCTCAGCCAAGACCTTTCAAAAAATAGAAATGTCTTCTTCTTTTTCTACATCCACAGCAAAATCAGTAATTTTTTTATGACAGCTCATAAAATCCACTAAATCAACAAGCAAACATTTTCAGTCTCTCCCTCTCCGCGATCCTGCTCAGAAATTGTTTCAACCGAATGGCTGATCCGTCAGGATAAAGGAAGAAATCTGAACGAAAAGAAAGAGGCTTTTTATCTTACACATGTATGTAGTAACATTCCTGATAATTTTTGTTTTTTGCTAAATTTCATAAAAAATATCCTCTCTCTCCTCTCTCCGCTTCCATCAAATTTGTACAGGAATTTTTTTTTCACTTTTAAATCTTTCTCTTCTCTTATATATATAAAATATATGATTATAAGGTAGTAAACTCAAGCTATGTGTAGAAATGTACATGGCGCGAGAACAAAGGCGGAAGCGTTATTATCTGTTTCTTGTTCGGTGACGTCTGCATCGCAAGGGTTGTGCAGAAGTAGTTTTTTATACAGAGTGGTGATTTCTGTGATAGCTCATAATTTGACCGCGCAGACTGATTTGAAAAAAAGAAGAAAAAAAACCCAGTGAATTCCTAACTCCTTGTCAATTTCCAACGTATTAAGGCATGTGTGGATGCCTACAGACTCCACATATTATACAACATCCGCTGAATCAGGCCTTGAATTTCATGGGATGTGTTCCGGGCCACCAAGGCCAACCCCTGCCAGGACTGAGGCCACTTTTGGCCCAGTAAATACAAAGTGTTCATGGCATGAAGGCCGATTGACAGGGCCACCACCTGAGCTATCCAGCCCTTAGATGGTGGCCTTCCCAAATAGTCAACTAGTCTTTGTCAGGGTGGGGGCGCCAGTCAGAGGTAATTCAACCATTAACTGCCGTATATCTCTAGGGATCACGCCTTCCTTCCGCATTGGATTAAAAAAAAATCGCATATAATGCAATTTATATAAGAACAGCACACTAATCACTTTGCCTAAATGGTATTCATCACCACACCACACAGGTTCTGGGAAAAACCAAACCTCTTTCTATTGGTTCCCTAGAGAAGAAAGTGTCAATTCTTTAACGAATCAATTCTGCGTAGTAGCTTAAGGACTGCTTACAATTCCCTCGTTTAAGCCATGCAAGATATAGATTTCTTATTTCATACTACCTGCTTTTCAATTATACATATTACGTCTCTAGACAGGTTGGAATATACATGATTCAATGTACATCTACATTTTATACAACTATTCCCCCTCTTTTCTTCTGTTATATATAATTATGTACACGTTGCACTCTTCCCGCAGAACTTAGCCTCTCCTGGCATTGAGATCCATGGCTTCTGATTGGTGGAGCTGAGGTCACATGATAGATCCATGGCTTCTAATTGGTGGAGCTGAAGTCACATGATATTCATGAGCACTTGGGCTGGGGCTCCAGAGGTCCGGTAGGAACCGGCTATGGCTGCAAATACCACACACGTCTATGGAGATTGCCCATAGCCGCTAGCCAATGGCTGAAAATACCACACACGTCTATGGAGATTGCCCATAGCCGCTAGCCAATAGCTGAAAATACCACACACGTCTATGGAGATTGCCAGTAGCCGCTAGCCAATGGCTGAAAATACCACACACGTCTATGGAGATTGCCCATAGCCGCTACTCCGCTAGCCAATGGCTGAAAATACCACACATGTCTATGCAGATTGCCAGTAGCCGCTAGCCAATGGCTGAAAATACCACACACGTCTATGGAGATTGCCCATAGCCGCTACTCCACTAGCCAAAGGCTGAAAATACCACACATGTCTATGCAGATTGCCAGTAGCCGCTAGCTAGCAGCTTCTATAGACATGTGTTAACTGAAGCCACAGCCAATTACTTTAATTATTCTCATGCCAGTAGTATGGAAATGAGGGAACCACTTGCAATGACTGTCAAGTACTTTACAAGCCATTCCAAGGATTCAAAATTCAATTCAAGAGAATATGACAATGCAGTTCATACAAGTATATCTCAATTCATTTAGACACGAGACAAGGATCTAAATGCCAGTTATAAAACAAAAACCAAATACCGAGCCACAAGGTGAAATCTAGACTGTTCCATTTGGCACTGCCCCCCCTCCCCCGCTCATGAAATGGAGCAGCCCAAATTTCACCCACGATGCCTTGCTCTCAATCCGCGTTCAGGCTGTCTCCATGTTCACTAGCTATGGCTGCAAGTACATGTAGCCCGCAAGTCTATGAGAAGCCGCTGGCTAGTAGCTTCCATAAACTCCAGTGCAGTCTGAAGCCATAGCCAATGAATTAGGACCAAGCCACATCCACTCAAACCAACCCTCTCTATTTGCTATGTATACATTTTACAATAATTGGAACACTTGCACATTTACAAAATATGCTTCAAATTCACTGGTACAGCTGACAGTACAATATTGTTCTACAACTCTTGTTGGAAATAGTAGCAGACAGATAACACCAATGGGTATACTGTCCTCTTTCTAAAATAGTATGAATCTTAATAAAAACGGGTATATCGGTAAAAAAAAAAAACCAGCAATTTGTCTAGTGCTTTTGATCGCAAAGTTTTAAGTAACTGATATGCTAGATTCAGTGAGTTCCAACAGAAATATACAACTCAAACTCAAACTGGGATGAGGAATATGGTAGCAGATTGTCACGACAAACAAGATCAATGAAATCCTTCACAACAAACAGCCGGGGAGATTGTACAGGGCAGAATGGATTTCAATCAAACCAGGATTGTAGAAATGATAGCTGTAAAATGCAAACGATAAACCAAAAACAAAAAAAACAGCAACGGAAAGCCTACCTAATCAAACAGTTTCCCCCCTGTGCGGTACAATGGAGGGGGCCGGTTATCATAGGTGGGCCTCACTCATGGCAAAAGCAAAGACCGATTCACTGGTGGAAACAGGGATGGTCAGGTTGGTGGGGGCGTCTGCGAGGGTTCTCTGAGGGGGGCTGGCCTCGTCCGAACTTAAGCTGCATATACTGCAACAGAAAAGGGACATGATATTCTGTTAGTCTACAAGAAGCATCAAAGTACTGCATGGAGAGCATTTTATAATCTTGTCTAAACTCAAAAATGAGGAGGGCCTGACGTTGCAATCCTAACAGGACCTTTTTTCAAAGGCAGAATGACAGGGATATTGAGCCTCTGAGAAAGGTCCTGCTAGGATCGAAACGTCGGGCCTTCAAAATTTTTGACATTTGCATTGTGATCGTTTTTGTCAGTAAGCAGTTTGATAAGACTTGAAGGTTTGCATGGCGATGGTTAACCCAAGTTTTTGACAGGGCGCATGGGTTTTGCGGGACAAGCTGAGAGGCAAGTGGGGGTGTGAAAAAGGGGCCAAGTGGGAAAGGTCTGGGGGGGGGGCAAGTAGGGGCATTGGCCGACTAGGCGTGGAATGGAAGACAACACGCGTTGCCACGGATACTGGGCCAAGTGCGAGGAAGTGAACAAGACTTGGCGGGGGAAGGAGCCTCCCTTTGGCCTGATCCCATCCAGCCCTCATGGCTAGCCACAGTTCCCTGCCCTCACCTTTGGTTGCTGCTGTTATGAGATGTTGAACACAGAAGTTGTCTCTTTGGCGGCGTGGCATCACTGTCACTATCATCTGCAAAAACCAATACACCACCCCAAAAAACAAAACAATTGTGAAAAATTTAATTTGAAAATAATTGGTAAAAATAGCAAAGAAATATTGGTTAGACTCGGACTTGAACCCCCAAGCCAAGAGATGTGGCTTAATGTAACATATTTGAAACTGTTTGCAGCACAGACCTGAAATTTCCAAAATTTTAAAAGTAAAGTCAACCTTTTTTGAACACATTTTTTTAAAAATGGCAACAAAAACTTTGACTGGCCCGGGATTTGAACCCGTGACTTCTGGTTTTGCGCACCAGTGCTCTTACCATCTGAGCTATCCAGCCCTTAGATGGCGGCCTTCCCAAACTAGCCAACTAGTCTTTGCCGGGGTGGGGGCGCCAGTCAGAAGCATGTAATCTTAAACTGTTAGAGGGCTGAATGCATTCAGCATTTGAAGAGTGTCCTGCTGGGATTGAAATGTCAGGCCCTGTTTGATGTACGAGACATTTGCTTTACTGACAGAGGACCGCCCCTCGTACTGGTTTACATGTAATACGGTTTTGCATCAAGGAGAATGCAATTCACCAAGGATTGGCCCCACTTGAAATGTACTTACACACTATGTTCAGTGCAACATACATATGTATCATATACGGTATATGATGCAACATGGTACCCACCAGTATACAGATTTCCATCCACCACACAACTTTGATCAGCTCGGTGGTCAAGTGGTTAAGACAACTGCACTAAAAAGCAGGAGTAACAGGTTGAAATCTGCCAGTATTTTGTCAGCAGGCAATCGTGAAGAGCACAGAGCATACTGTGCTTACAACGCCGAGTGGAGCAAACCATTCAATGAATCACTGGCAATGTATATCTTTATTTGCAGCAGGCAATCGGGCTGAGCAATACCCATGTTTAACTACAACATTGGGGCAGGGCAAACCCTTGTTGGAGCACGGACGTACATTTTCTCTTGAGGTTAAGTAAGCTGGGCTTAAGTACGGGGCTCATGCTGCGGTTGACCCGGGACGTCTGCCTGGTGGGACTTGGGATGGGACTGGGTGTCAGGGAGTTGCTCCTCATTGAGATCTGCATGGACGGGGAGAAGCATTGCTGGAGAAACAAGAAGAAGAGCACAAGAAAAAAATTAGCCCCGTAAAAAATATATAGCTTATCATTAAGACCAGAATTTCCCATGGAATTTTGCGGAAATGATAACTAGGCATGCAACTCTACAATTGAAAAAAAAAAAAACCGCTGTGAATGAGTTCGATCGAAGACGTATACAATGTCATGTACTGTACATGTACATGTATATTCTGTTACTGCAAGTTGCACGTCGTTTTTAGTACCCTAGTACTGACGTATTCGTTTATGTGCGAAAAAATAGTGGAACCAGACTATACAAATACAGTCGATAGATGACGCTTCAGCGTCTTAAAGAACCGGAAATGCAGTGCAAACGAATGGAGCACACACGCATATTACATCACAGGCCGATTTACATGGCCGTGATTTTCATGGTGTATGAGTGTGGAGTCCGTGTCCTGCTTTTTCATCATGTTTTGGGTATAAAAAAAAAAACGGAGCCAGCCTATATTCTGCCTTATCGCGCGCTATTAGTGAAGTACAGAAATCGCTGAAGGATTGTTTATAAAAAAAACGAGGAAATCTGCGGATCCGCAGAAAAGTTGCACGCCTGGATAATGCTGCTGATGCTGATGAGTTATTTGGGGTGGCGATCCATGCGCGCGTGCAGCAGGTTCCTACCTTGCCCGGCGTTCTGTCTCTGTTGGGCGACGGCGTCGAGGGAATCGGGAGGGAGGAGGTCAGGATCCGCAGCGGCTCCGAGAAGGAGGTCTTGGTGTCCGACCTCAACGCCTTGATGCTCTCTCCCTGGAAGGAGACAAAGAGACAGGAGCGTCTTGCAGTGATGCAGTAGTCTCGCTGACAACGAGTCTGATTGACTAGCTTTCCGTTGGTAGGGTGAAGTTGGTAGGGCAAGCTTGTAGGACGGGGATGGTAGGGGCAACTTTGGCAGGACAACTTTGGTAGGACGAGGATGGTAGGGGCGACTTTGGCAGGGTGAAGTTTGGTAGGGCGAGTTTGCTTGGGCAAGTTTGGTAGGGTAGGTTTTTGAAAAAAAAGGGTGATAAATGCATACTCACTATGCTCATTTCATCGCAGGAGTGGCTGATCTGGAAGGCAGACTGGACCTCCCTGCAATAGACAAAAAAACAAGCCTCAAATTTCAATCGATGAATGTCCTCATTTTAATAGTGGTCATAGATTAGATGGCCATAATTTGTCTACTGCTTGTGAGCAGCTTCATGTAAGATGCATTTCTAAACATCTGATCCTGCTGTCATTTTGAGCTTGCGTGTTTCTCAAAACTAAACAGAAAAGCTTAATGGACCTTTCCCATAAAATTATGCAAATTAGACCTAGCGATGCGCTTAACTGAATTGGTGGGCAAGCGGGCTGCCAACCAATCATAGTTTTCCACGGGCGTGCGCGCGTTCCTTCTCACTAACAGTTTGGCGTGCGGTCATTGGCCCCAACGACCCCTGAACCCGCGACCTACTGACCTCTCGTGCTCGGCTTCCCGGCTGCGGACGTCCAGGCTCTCCTCTTGCTGGATCTGACGGATGCGCGAGGGCACGCGCACCGGCGTGGTGGGCTACAGAGGGCACAAACCGGCAAAAGGTCAAACCAAGGTCAAACCAAGGTCAAACCAAGGTCAATCCAAGACCTAGACTACTAGGTGAAGAACCATGACCTCTCTAACCTTTTTCAAATCCGAATTACGTAATGCATTCATCGGTGATACCGATATTACATGAAATTAATACCGTAAAGGCTGATCTGCAGAGATGCCTATCTCGGTTGCCGTTTTAATTTTTAAGGAGCTGGAAGGGAATTTTCCCGTGTTTTTCTTCCATTTGAATTGAATTGAATTGAATCATATAAAAATATTTGTATTTAAGTAACTGTGGACTGCACAGTGGTCTATTTCAGGAAGAACGAAGAAACTTTAATCTGTCCTTGAGAAAGGTCCTGCTAGGATCGAAACGTCATGCCCACTAAATTTTGAGATTTGCATTTTGGTAATTTTAGTCAGTAAACAGTTTGCAACATTTTTGTATATCATTTAAAAACTTTTATCAAAAGATTTTGTTAGGTCGACTTTGGTTTTCCTTACGTTGGGTGTCTTGCCGTTGCCAGACATGTTGGCGCTGAATCGTCGCACTCTCTGCCTCTCTCTGATTGGCTGAAACACGGGCGACTCGTCGCTGGAAGGAACCAATCAGAAAGACATAAAAATGCTTCTCTCGCATGAAAAACTACTGGAAATGGTCTCGGGTGGACATCACTTGGTTGAAAAAAGTCTCTGTCAGAGTTATCAGAATTGAGTCTGAAGCACATAGGTGTACACGTACATGGGTTTTGCCTAAACAGGCTTGACTAATACTACATGCCCTTCCTCTGTCATGTGTGTCAGGGCTTTCCTTCTCCTGACTGTCTGTGTATATATCCTCGTCACTTTGCCTTTGAGAAAGGTCCTGCTAGGATCGAAACGTCAGGCCCTCTACCTTGTGAGATTATGTATTGCAGTCATTTTAGTCAGTGAGCAGTTTGCAACAGTTTTTTTTTTATCTACTCCATGAAAAACAAAATGATTTAGAAACTGTTTTTGGACGCAGAAGGGGGCCACGCGACCGCGGTACGCACCTCATGTTGGGCCCGTCAAACATGGGGGCGCTGTTGGACCGTCGCAGGATGCCCATCTCCCGGCCGTCGTCCGCCATGCCCGGCTCGCCGTTGGGGGACAGGACCCGCTCAATCTCCATCTGTCCCTCGTCGGCCGACTCGTGGCCGCAGAGGGCGCCCTTGTCGCCCATGGTGCGCCCCCTATGGCCGCGCGTTTACTAGCCAAGACGAACGACAGCTGCCTCGCGATTCCGGGACACGGACGGAGTCCTCAATGGTCGTGGAGGCAGTGGTTACGCCTGCGCATATAGCATAGATAGATAGATAGATAGATAGATAGATAGATAAAATGGTTTATTAAATCAGCTTGCTCGCCACAAAAAAGCGGAATTGCGTAAGCTGTAAGCTGTGGGGTCTTCCCTGCATATCAAAACTGTTACGGGTCAACCTCACTCCTTTGAAAGATCACCTCACGTGTTTGTCACCGAAACAAAATGATCTATTGAGGGGAAATGTTTAATTTAAGCATATGATCAGTATTGGAATAGACTTTGAATCTCACTGAATCCCAATATGGGCGCATGGGACGGTTTCACGGGTGTTTTCGGGGGAAATCTGGCAATTTCTCAAAGGGGAAAGTTAAAGTTGGTGTGAACTAAATTTTGCATACTGGAAAGCTTGGACCCTACAGTCACCAAACCCCTCAAAAAAAAAAGGCGTGACTTGTCTGGGCTAAAGTACTCGGACTAGTTATTACTAATTTACAGTGCTTTTATTCAACTAATTCCTCATGCAAATCGGTGAAACATGGACCATGAAACT
Source organism: Luidia sarsii (assembly GCA_949987565.1). NCBI lineage: Eukaryota > Metazoa > Echinodermata > Asteroidea > Paxillosida > Luidiidae > Luidia > Luidia sarsii. The sequence goes on from OX465116.1 coordinate 11,164,764, forward strand.
AGCACGTCCAATTGAGGTGTCCGTGGAAATATAATTGTAGTCACAATCAAGATTTATCGGCCTAAACCAGGGTAGAAATTGGCCTACATGTAAGCTCATTTTCCACGATCAATGAGGGATGGCCGATGGCGATGGGGAATGGGGCAAGGGTGTATTTTGAATCATGAATCAGAAGAGATATTCAGACAAACGACTCCCCCCAAAATACAATTAAAAAACAAACTAAAAATAAAACTGTGGGCATAAAAAAATCAACATCGATGATCAACATCTACTCTGACGTTGGTTGTGTCTAGATCGCAGACTTCCAGGCGTATCCCAAAGGCCAAGGCGGCAAGCTTAAGTTCGGCTCAAGTTCAAGTTTAGACAAAAAATCCTCCTCCCAACTTTTCCGCCCAAACTGACTTGATAATAATATTGAAAGAGGAATAGAATAGACTTTTCGTCAAGCATCACCCGCCGATCTCCCAATGTCGGTGAGATCATGGTGAGATTAATCTTGAGAATGTGTATGCCCCTTCATTAAGAGTAGGAGTAAGAGTAAAAAAAATGGTCGGAGTACAACTTCGATACAGGGCTGTCGTGGTACATGGGAAACAACCTTGTTTACTTTTTTAATATCGGCCCCCCAAAAAGAGCCGACTCGATCGGACAAGAAATGACCAAAAATTACCTCTTTCTTCCACCGCACAACTCCCGATTCACGCCCACATCACAGGCACGCCCACGCTACCAAGTTATGGGGCGGACTTCTCCCGCAGAAATGAAGGGAAAATTGGCGGAAAACCTAGGTTCCCATTTTCGAGGAACTTTTGGTGTTCGTGACCTTTTGACAATAATAAATAATGACCGGAGCGAGTCGACGGCTCTGCTGCGCACGCGCAGTATGCGCTCGATCCCAAAGAAAGAACTTATTTGATTGGCTCGCGCTGTTACGACACCCCACACTTTTCTGTCGTTTTCGTCCTGAAAAGGCGCTTTTGTCGGCGATTTTTATAGCGGCCCGGACACCTGGGAGTGATGAGGAAAGTTTTCAATGCTTTTTACTATTATTTATGCCTTTTCTTTTCAGCTATGTATTTATCTTTGCGAGATGACCCAAGCCACCAACCCAGAAAGGTTTCCTGCTAACTTCGGGGGCAAATGTTGCCAGCTTTCATACCGCGTGAGGGCGCTCGACCACTCGTGACGATCAATGACAGGCGGGGCGAAGGGGGGGGGGCATTGAAGGCGTTAATTACACCATTATAATGTAATAGATAGGGGAAGAAGTTAGAATTCGAACGTTTTTGTATAAACATATTACCATATATACATTTATAGCATCGAATTGGAATTCATGTTCAATGTGATAATAGTCAAAAAAATTGAAAAAATGGCGAAGAAAACTTTGGCTGGACAGGGACTTGAACCCGAGACCTCCGAATTAACGTACCATTGCTCATCCATTTGAACTATCCAGTCTTTAGATGGTGGCCTTCCCAATGGTCAACTAGACTCTGCCGGGGTGGGGGCGCCAGTCAGAAGCAATTCAACCATTAACTCTAGGGATCGCGACCCTGCTTTCATTCAGATGCAGACAATCAGCTGGCTATGACAGCTCGGGATCACACAAACTGATACAGCTTTTTCAGTTCAAGTAAAATAAAAAAATACAAGGAAAAACTGACCGGGAATTTTTTGGAACAAATTGAAAAAATAATTGGCAAAGAAAACTTTGACTGGACCAGGACTTGAACCCAAGACCTCTGTGAAATAATACTGAGAAAGCTGTTTGAAAACCATTTTATTATACGTGTGGATCAAATTATTTACATTTTATTTTTCATTAAGTTTAGGAGAACCATTTGATGGGTGGTTGCATGCATGGATGGGGGATGGATTGATCAACAAAAGTAATACAGCCAGAAGCAAATAAGTCAACTGTCTCAAAACAACAAAACAAATTCTGAACGGAACCACCCCAAGTTTTACTCATCACTTTTTATTATCAGATACTCAACCAGCATCGATACAAATCCACGGGTAACAGTTTGTAAAATTCTGGAAATAATCGTACTAATGAACATGTTGTGCATGCAATGTTTCATTAAAAATCTCCACTCTACATAACTGTTTCAAAATCAACTTTCTCTTCGTGGGCTTTCCCACTTTACCAAAATCAAAAACAAAAACAAAAAAGGAAAATGTTTAATGGCGTTTCAAATAGTTATAGTGTATCACTCTTTGTAGCTTTCTCCAGTGGGTCAACGAACTCTGCCGGTCGGAACCCTTGTCCAATTGGAATGTCCCAGTGTGTATGTACAAATCACGGATCGCTTCACTTCCTGTGACCGTACACTTACAGTGGGGGCAGTAGTGTCCACTGTCCAGCGTCTCTGCATGGGATCACACTCCACTTTAAGCCCTTTTCAGAAGATGTCGAAAACACTTGAGAGATTTTAGCATAGCATGGGACATCTTACAATAAACAGTTCCTCCGTTCACACGATCGTGAGAAATCCCCCGCTAGTGGAAGATTTGGCGGAGGTCCGGACCAAGGATTCACAAGGATCGTCTGTCACTCTCAAGCATTGGTAACCTTTCACACGGTGGCACTTTTGTAAGATTTCTCATGCATGAGACATTTTCTCAAGCCTTGTGAGTGTTTTTTTCTTCTTCAGAGTCGTCTGAAAAGGCCTTTTCTGCAAGTGCAGTTGTGAAACGTGGTTCCGGAGAAATGTGTCTAGTAGTGGCTTCCTGATTTGTCTACTGCCATGTTTACCAATTGCATGCTTTAAAAAAAAAAGGATACCCGTAAACTGTCCTCTCTTCCATCACTGTCATTTTGAGACTTCACATTGAGCAACGTCTGACATGGGATTCCGACCCAAACCCATTGCATTGCATTGCCAGCACTCTACCACTTCAACATTTGATCCTCAAAAAAAAAAAAAATCACACCATCCAGATATACAATAACTTAATAAATTCACTGCCAAGAGACAATTACATTAGACTTGGCTATTTCAATCATCGTGAAAATCTTTTTTAAAAAGGTAGAAACTAAATATCACATTTTTAAAAATCATGACCAATTCATGGAATTTCCCCTATCTAATTGATGCATATTAATGAGGTTGCTAAAGAATTTACTCATCATAAAATATTATATTCAGTATTCTTTGATCCTACCATCACACACTATCTAATACACGGCGTCTGTATTCATTTTTCAAATCTTTGAGATAAAACAAAAATGTTTATTCCGTACTTCCAAGGATTCAGGTTTGAATTTCAGTTTGACAAACACATTTTGTTTTCATCTACACACAGGTCTAATTCCTAACTTCTGCTCTAAGCTGTCTATCAATTGTTGTACCCCTACTGGATTTCCTTTGTTGTCTGCGGAGTGTGGTACATCATGTAACTCACAAAGGTGTTTTTTTGAAAATTGAGAGAGCTTGGTGTTCTCGCCCCTAGTAGGACCTTATTAGAAAAGTTGCTAAGATAGAAATGTTGGGCCCTCCACATTTTTGAAATTCATTTGTGAGTCGGATAATGTGTGATGCTGTGTGGTACATTACCTAACTCACAGATTGATATCCAGAATCTAGAAGGTATGTTTGTCTCGATTCAAGCAAACTCCTTTTAATGAGCGGTTCTGCTAGGATTGAAACCTTTTTATTTTTTTGAGATTCACTCACTTTTGGTGTAAGTAAGTTAGCAGGGTGCAAAAGTTTTTAATATATCATATCCCATAAATTAAATAGACAACACTTTTCATCTACTCTCTTAGCACAGTTAGACAAATTTATGGCAAGATAAGTTTGGGGTTAGGAACACTGAGAAGTCATCACAATTTTCTGAAACAATCTCCCAATTTAATGTTTAAGTCAATCTTTGATTCAACGTTTCAAACTGTTAAATATCGTCCGGTTTTGTTTTTTGAATAAATTTATCTTTGATAATAAAATGATTTTTTGTCTCAGTCATGATCCATCCTTGCACAGATTAAAAGGTCTTTTGTGAATATTCACTTGTACAAAAATTTGAATTACCTTCCTATCTATATTTAAAATGAGTGACTTGTTAGTCAGCGACTTCTTTGTATTCAAACAAAATGTCCTATGAGTATGACACATGGCTCAATTTATAAAAATCTTACAATCAAATTTTGTAACTTTCGTCAATGCCTCGTTGGTTTCCTTTTTTCCTCACAGCCACAGCCAAGAAGTTCAGTGCTAAAAAAAAATAAAAAATTCAATTACGTAACCGCAGCCCCACCTCCTAAAAAAATTAAGAATAATTCAAATTCAAAATAATACATTTGCGATTTTTCCTGATTTAAAAAAAAAATTCATATTTTACCGAGAGAACTCTTCAGCACATGATTACAAAACATCTCCTTATAATACTGAAATACTGATAATCCATTTAGAATAGTATTAGTATTTAAACTATATTGTGTTGAGGTATGCAGCAAGCTCACTCACTCAAGTACACACTATAAATTCTAGGCATATTGTGCATCTACTTCCACTGAGAGAGATCCTGCTTGGATCACACTGAACTATTTTCAAAATCATTAATTGAATGGTGATTTTGGGGTGTTTTTTTCCATCACTTTTTTGGTTGACCCATTGCCAGAAACACCACCTTGGTCTGTCATCAACGTGTACAGTAACATTCCTATGGTATTATTATTATTAATATACTTTTATTTATACACTATAATCATTGACAATATCATGACCAGTTAACAAGGTGGAGGATTATCATTAATTTGGGGAAAAGGGGGTACGTGTATCGGCATCAACTTTTCGAGACTTTGGTGTAATAAAAAGAAACAACATTTGGATATTACACATGTTTTTCTTGTCTGAGAGGAGTTTCCCAAGTCTTCGAAAATTGGCACGATGAAGACATACTGAAAACCTGGTTGAAAATCGAGGCATATTCAGAAAGCTAAAAAATTAAAAAATTAAAAAATGCCCACAGGATTGCGAATTGTGAAGACTTAGTGCTCAGGAAATTTCTAAGGGTCCCACAATGCGATCATCCTGCCAAATGAACGATGGGTGAATGTGCCAATGTGGCATGGGACTAGTGCAGTCACGCAGGGAAGCAAAAATGGAAAACAATATTTTGAGTTTTATCTTTTAGTCTTCTTGGGATGGTTCCTCCTTGATCGTCATGGCGACAGCATGGGCGTCGTCCCCATCCACACTCCCCTCCCCCTTTGAGTCGAGCGACGCCTTCTCTGTCTCCATGGCAACCGCATCCTGCTGTTGTGGAGGCTCTTCTTCTATACAAAACAAATGAAAGGAAACGAAGAAAGAAAGGGAGGTTGCCACAATTTTGAAAAACTAGTCGGTGGTCAGCCTTTAGGAAGGGGCCTTCTGAAAAAGTCAGCTAAGCGTATCTTTGTTGGAATGGGATCATCAGTCAGTAAGCAATCAACTGATACCTGCAGTAGGCTATATCTCAAAAGTCAAAAGATCACTCCGCAATTTTCATTCAGATCCGAACAAAAACATAGCTGTAATCTGGCTACACCAATATTGGGAGTGGGACCACACAAAGTGGATGCAGCTCTTTTGGTTAACAAGGTAGCCCCCCCTCCCACAAAAGAACAATTATACCTCAGGCAGTGACATGCAGGTGCTTTAAACCAGAGGCCTGGGTTCAAACTTCAAATCCCATTCCTGTCAAATTATCTTTGTTGATAAACAAATCAATTGTCCATTCCCTACTAACAGATTACAAGTGCCTGAGAAAATCCCAGTTGGATAGTAACTCAAACCCATTTTTGCTTAGATGTCTGCTAAAGCGGCATGCGTGTCATCTACAAGTCAGGCTCCTGAGGATGGGCAGAGTACACATTGCCCAAAACATTGAGTCACCAGCTATTTTCAGAGCCATACTCCACCTTGAAAAAGAAGACTTTCGACTTTGTGCTTCCACCCTGCAAACCTTCAAATCTACATCTGGTAGAATTTGGTAAAGCTCATGCACACTAGGCTAAGGGTATTAGGTGCACAGCTTACTTGGTAAAGCTTGTTCACATGAGGCTAAGGGTATTGAGTGCAGAGCTTATCATTACCTGTTACTTGGTTCTGGTTGTCGGGGCAGCACGCAGTTTCCCCACTGGTTTCAGCAGATGGCTCGTCGTTTCTGCCGTCCTCGTCACTCGCCGCTACTCTCTTGCCACTGCTGCAACCGCTGTGCGCACCGATCCCGTGCACGGCCAGCATGTGAGTGGCGACTCTGTCCACCCGCAGCCCCTTGCCGCACAGCGTGCACTGGGTGGTGGTGGTGGTGGTGGCACTCCTCGCCGCTGCCGCGGAGGTGTGCTTGTCGGCGATGTGTCGGCGCAGGAGCTTGTAGTGCAGGGTGCAGTAGCGGCAGAGTGTGCAGCGGAAGAGTTGGCTGGTCTCTACGTGCAGCCGGCGGTGGGCGGCAAGCTGGGCCTTGGAGTGACAAGGCTTCCTGCAGATGTCGCACTTGCGAGCCCACTTGCGGATGCCGGCTTTGGTCGCCCGGCCGGGGCCGGGATCGAGGTACGAGGCGAGGCAGTCGGGACCTCCTCGAGGCTGATCCGGCCGTCGGGCAGGGCTCTGGAGCATCGGGTGAGAGGAGAGGTGGGGAGCTGAGCCTGCCGCCGAGGTCTTGGCGTGGACGGCCTGGCTACGCCGGCCGGGGTCCGACGAGGCTCCTCTGTTGCCGAGCTCTTTCGCCTCGCCGTCCCTCGTCGCTCCGGGCTGCCACTTGCTCCCGCCTCCGCTCGGATGAGGAGGGCCCTGCAGCTGGTGGCTCCTCCTCTGAATCGGGTCCTCCTCGTCTCTGCCGGTGGCGTCCGACTGGCTCGCCTCGTCCTCCACATCTATGGTCATGACCTCCTGCTGCTGCTGCTGTCGCCTCGGCAACGCCTCGTCGGAGTTGCTCAGGAGTCCGTCTCGGGTGGTTGAGCACTCCGAGGCGCGCTGGGGACGGCGATGGGGCGAGTAGAGCTGCCGCTCTCCCAGAAAGCTGGGATCCTCGCCAGTGTTCTTCCGCCTCCCAATACCGCTCGGCAGTAAGCTTTCCTCGACGGGCCCTCCACTGCCGCGATCACCAGAGTTGGGCCCTCCGCAGTGGTAGAACCTCTCCTGCTCGACCGCCGCGGGCCCGTTGATCTCGCAGACGTCGCACTCCAGCAGGTGGGTGCGAAGCCACTTTCGGGCCGCGCAGCACATGACCTTGTTCAGGTCCACCTGCACGGTCAGCGAGGCTTTCCCGCACGTGAGGAAGGGATCTTGGCGGGGACGATCAGGTGTCTTCCGATCGCTGCCGTAGTCGTACCCAACGGACGGACGGTGCTTCTCCTTAAGCGCGGATTGATCAAAGACACGCGGACTGGCCTCCGCTCTCCTATCCCTATCGGACGCGTCCACCACGAGGTAGCCGTGATTTCTGGGGCTCAACTGAGTGCGGGTCTCCGCCGTCGCTTGCTTGACCACACTCCGTCCACCAGAGGCGCCTGCGGTGGCCGCTCTCTTGGACATCTGGGCGGCCCTCCCACCGTCTTCCGACTGGAAGTTGCCGGCTTTCTGTTCGGGGGCTTTCCGGGCCGGCGTCAGCTTCGAGGCGGCGACGGTGTGTTTGTGCCGGAACATGCTGGTCTGCGAAGACTGGATGGCGTTTGCAATCGGAGGAGCCGCTTCCTTGCTGCCCACCTTCGGCCGGGTCTCGGGAAAGAAGCCGTCCGACGGACCCTCCCTGGCGTAGGCGAAGGCGACGGCCGATTCTGCCGCCACAGCGGAGGCGGAGGAGGAGGAGGAGCCGTTGAGGCTCCTAGGGCTGGGGCTGAGGTCCTGCCGCTTGGCCAGCCCCGTGGGAGTGGGCCTGATGCCGGTCCGCTGCCTGCCCTCCAGCACCTCCTCCAGGTCCTCCTCGCTCTGGATGATCTTGATCTCGGTGCCGGGCTTCTCTGGCCGGCTCCTGGCCGCCGCCGCATGCTGGGAGGCGCCCTTGCCGGGAAACATCAGCGGACTCTCCAGGATGTTCTTGAGGGTGGTGTGGCTGGCCGCCCGCCCCTGCTTGCGCTTGAGCGCCCCCGTGATGGGCTCCTTGTAGGCGTGAATGGGGCTCTCCAGGCGGCCACTCCCCGCCGGCTCCTCGGGCGGAGGAGGCGACGGCAACTCCTCGACCTGGAGCACCTCCTTCTGCGCCTCAAAGGGCTCCAGCGGGGAGACCTGCGGCAGGCCAGTGCCGGAGGCGGCCGAGGGGGCCATGCTGGCCGCGCTGACCGCGAAGATGAACCGGCTCCCGTCGGCATAGTGCCTGGTGGAGTACTCGGAGGTGGGATTGCCGCCGGGAACGATCTCCACCACGTCCTCCTGGAGGCCGGCCGCGGCCTGGGTCTCGCAGGGGTAGAGGTGGGGGCTGTTGGCCGCCGAGGAGGAGGTGGCGGCCGCCTCCGGCGGCGGGGCGACGAAGCCGCCCTGCTCCCGCCCAATGATCTTGACCGGGTCGCCGTCGATCAGCATCATGTCCTGGACGTTGCCGTAGACGCTCTCCACGACGGGCATGCGGTCCTCGGCGAGCCCGCCCGCCTGCACCCGGAGCGGGAAGGGGCAGTGGGCCGAGGAGGGCCCGCCCATGCTCACCTGCTCCACCTTGTGCACGGTGGCCATGTGCCGGAAGAGGTTCTGCTTGCGGGCCGAGGCGTAGGCGCAGGTGCCGCACTTGTAGGGCTTCTCGCCCGTGTGGATGCGCATGTGGATGGACAGGTTGGTGGCCGAGGGGCAGGAGAAGGTGCAGTACTTGCACTGGAAGGGCCGCCGGCGCATCTTGGGGAACATCAGGCTGCTGATGCGGGACCGGCCCGAGCCCGCACCCCCGGAGAACCCGAGCGACTTGCCCAGCCCCGCCGACCCCCGGCCGCCATCGGCCTCCTGCTCCCCGGCGAACGCTCCCCGGCTGTCGCGGCCCAGCCCCGGCGGGTAGTCCATCTGCGAGGGGAACTCCTTCAGGTCGATGTGGCCGCCGGCGCTTGGCGTCGTCGGGGACAGAGCAAACTTCCCGCTGCCGCTGCCGCCCGGGCGGTCGGGCTCATGCTGCATCTTAACGGCGCGTCGATGGCTGGCGTTCTCCCCGGCGTCTAGCAGACATCTCAACGTGGGCCTGGGCCTCTCAGACAAAAATTTGAGGCCAAAATTATGCGGGCATGCGCACTACGCCAGGATCCCTCTGAGTCTTGCAAATCTGTAAAGAAATAGGCAGAACAAGAGACATGATCTAATAGGTGCACATTATACTTTACAATCTCATAGTACACATGTACATCAGTCTTTACAATCTCATAGTACACATGTACATCAGTCTTTACAATCGCATAGTACACGTACCTAGTGCTAATGCTACATGTATTCAAATCATTATAACAGTACATGTGCTTGATTCCAAAGGGGCCATTTCTCTAACCGAACATGGCACACTACTATGCTGTACAGTACATCCGTAGTTCCGTACAATACATGTACATAAACATGTACAAACATACATATGTACATTATACATAATAGGCTATACACAGTCCCAGTGTTGCTCTAAAAAGAGCTGGGCCAGATTTGACATAGTTGCTTCAGCACCAAACATGCCAAAACCCGCTAAGCAGGAATATTACTCCCTTGCTAAAATCAAGATTGCCAACCGTACTCCACTTGATGCTTGTTGCTTGTGACTTGTATTCCAATATCGGGCGCTTAGTTCACAATGCAAGTGGAACTACAAGTAGGTCTGGTAACCTGATTCTATCACAGAAGGCTTTTCATGCTTATGAGCAGATTTTGATGCTTAAGCGGCTCTATGAAATTGGCCCCTGACCATTAAGTTTCAGCCGCAAACAGTGTGTGCTCTGGCAAAGAGCAAAAGACAGCACTGTCCGAAACCTTGAGCTAACAGGGCCTCCTAAAATGTAGTTATGGAATACTTCTTGGTAAACGATATATTTCCTTGCTTACAAGCTCATAAGCCAGGATTTTTTTCTGCTAAGCCGATGAGCAAAAACAAAATTCATAACTTTGGAAGAACTATGATTGCAGTAGCCTAAAATGCCTTGCTCACCTATGAAATCTAGGCTTGAAAGCACAGCATTTCCGGCTATCTGTTAACATCAGTTTTTTTGGCCGCTAACCGTTACACCTTCCATGTAATTGAGCCTAGCTCAGTCCAGACTCACAGCCACACCTACTGAGTACTCACGAGAGAGATTCTGCACGTGTAGTAGCCGTAAACCAGATGCAATTGTGAACCACACACCACACAAACTCTCACATCGTACTCGGCTCAATCAACTATCGTTACAAAGCAAATTCTTCTCTGCCGTTGTCGTCTTCTATCTTTTCTGCTCTTATCTTTTTTTTGTCATGGCTTGTTGGCGAAGGGTCGTGATGCACGTGAGTCAGAAGCACAGCCTTGACCATGACTCCTGACTGTTCCCAGCCCATTTCTCGCTGCGAGTAGAGGCATCAGGGGAGAGAGGGGGGAGGGGGGGGGGCTCAGTCAGACCTTGCCCGCATACCGAGGGTCGGGCTCAGTCGGCGGTTACTCATGCTGAGTCACCCTCGCTAGTCGCTTGTGACTCACTTGCATGCAGGCACGCGCACAAAATGGGCGTGAGCTGAGATTTCAGACTATTCATGGTGGAGGTACATAACCAAGACAAGGGTGGTTTGGTATGACTGACTAACTGACTGACTGACTGACTGTGTGTCAGTCTGCCGACGGACGGACAGAGCCTACTGTTTCCAAAAGTGTTGAGTTCCTTCAATTCTCCTAGGAACCACACAAACTCAAAAAAAAAAGGGAGATCCTTTCTAAATGGTATTATGGTAGTTTGCACAGGAAACTACTCTGCCTAAATGTACATGTATCTTGTACATGAATGTGAGCTGTTCCTCAAATATTTCCTTTTATTGTTTTAAACTCTGTCCATCTTCTGTCATCTGTACAAATCCCTCCCCATTGGTTGTTATCCGTTTTAATCTACCTTTGAGAAAGGTCCTGCTGGGATTGATACTGTACATCAAGCCCCATTCTTTCTGGATTATTATTGTGCATTATTTTGGGTCATTTAAGAAGTTGGTAAGCACTGGCAGTTTGCAGCATTTTTGTACATCATCCATTATCAGCATCTCCTATTATTTACTGTAACCATAACCCTCATTTGGATGAGGTTACAGTTACTGCAACTGTACGTCTCCCATATGCCTGACATTTCTATCCTTGCTAGCCCTTTCTGGAAAAACTAACAACCCCAGATTTTTTGAGGTATGCAGATTTTGTCATTTCTGTATCTGGGTGGATATCAGAAAGCCTTATGATGCACCATACATGTAACTCAACTTATTATTGATAGCCCATCGTAAGTTGAAAATTTAAATTGGCTGTATGGTTTCTGTGCATTGCTTATTGTCTAGCGATTGATCCTCGAAGTTACAGTGAGTTTGATGAAATCAACCACAGAATAAACCAGAATGGGATGAATAAGGGACAGACGATAGTACAAATTGCTCTCTTTGTCTAAAGATTCTGAACCACGAGACAGCACTCTGATCCGGGGCTAAGCAACAATATGGACGGCCAACCAGTATCAGACACAAGGTTGTGTCCACACTGGCCATATGGCTAAGGCTACTGTCAGCGTTTCCACATTGAATTTAATTGAATCTCTATTGTCTATCTGCAACAAATATTTTAAAATTCATTGTGGCTTTCCGAGCAGTTTAATACAAATAAATATACATGAACACAATCAATAAACATTATAAAAAGTGACTAATTACTAACTCTAGCAATAAAAGAACCACTCTATACAAAACAAACTGATTAGACAGAAAAGAAGAGGCAATACTAAAAACGTTAAAACTGTATTTAGGCACTTAGGTACTCGATTTGCATACACCAGTTCAGTTAAGAATAAAAAATAGCCATTTTTCAGCTCATCAGACAGGAGAGACATCTTCTCAATCAACTGAGGGGAAATTTCTCCTTTTTCCCCCAAACGTGAGCACACCAAATGAACATTATTGGAATCTGTGAGTGTGATTCTCGCTGAATCCAAAGGTGGGCAAGTGAGACAGTTTCACAGCTGTTTTCAGAGTAAAATCTGAGGATTTCGGTCGGGGGTAGCTGAAAAATCAACAGGATCCTTGGACCCAACTGCAACAGTCACCTGACCCCTACAATTTCAAAAAGGTTACTCAGAACATGGAGCTATATAAAAAATATACATAATTTGTTGCTGGTATCTAGACGAAAACTCTGTGTGAGTTTCATTACTGAACTCCATCTGGGTTTGGGAGAACAAAATTAAACAATTCACAAAGTTACGTGCTTTGCCATAGAGTAGTGCGATAAAAATACATGTACGTCGAAAAGGTATACTACAATTTGACTTGCAATCAAATTCATAATTTCATCACAATTTTTTTTTTTAGCAGCTTTTATTTTAACAGCCCTAGACCAGTGTGGGAAGGTATATCATATGTATGTCTACTGTCTAGTCTATGCAGGCCTAGCTACAAATACATGTACGTAGTTGAAGGCATAATGCAGCGGTAGTCCGAGTAACTTGGACCCTTACCTTACAATTGCCCGACCCCCTAGTAAAAAGTAAACAAAAAGGCGATTGTAAAATGTAACTATTGTAAGGGTCCAAGTTACTCGGACTCGGACGCGGTGGTTACCGTAACCGAATGTTGTTGACGTGCCTTGGTCGAGTAAACTGAAGAACAGAACAGATATAGTCAGCCTTCCTAGGAATACTTAGTACCTTGGGGTTTGGTTGACCAGGTCAAGCAACACCTTTTTCCTGAGATTAAGATCGAAAAACGGGATAAGGTCAAGCCTTTCCCCCGGTGAGCCGCGTACATCCTGCTGTGATTTCAGTCACTTCGTGATTTTCTAATTTTCGAATTTTGCCTAGCCTGAAATTAAACAAAAAATCGTGACTCAACCGGCTAATGGCAAATCAAATCTTTGAAATGATTAACAATGCAAAACAAAAATCCGAAAAATAGGACAAGGTTCATACAAACCAGATAATTAAGCGGGGGTTTTCTCGTCCGTTCAGACAGCGCCGCGAACCGGGTTTGAGCAAATTACTTCGCCTCGCTCAGCCAAATAGCGCATGACCTTTGCCCCTTTGACCCGACTGCTGACCTTGACAAGTAGGTAGCGGATAGACTCTGGGTTTGCCCGTCGGGTTTGTGCTGCGTGCGTCGGTGATGCGTGTACCGCCAATGCAAATGGTGTCCTAGGTGGATGTACATGTACATGTACATGTACAGTACATGTATGGACTGTATATGTACATGTACATGTACATGTACATGTATTATGTACATGCTCATATGTACCTGTACATGTACATGTACATCCACCTCGTGTACGTACGTGTACGTGCTGTACAGTGTACATGTACATGTACATCATAATTATATCATGCCATGTGAATTCTTCTCTTTACATGTACACTGTACATGTACATGTACATGTATACATGTACATTACATTACATTACATGTCAATTATGTACACGTACTTACATGTACATGTACATTTATTTATTTATTTATTTTTATTTATTTATTTCATTTTTCGGGATACATGTACAGCATTCACATCACAGCACACAAGTAAGAAAAAAAGAGAGTTGAAAATAGAAATAAAACAAAGAAACAAATAAACAGACAAACAACAATTAACAGCAACAATAACAGAAACAACCAATTAACTCCCGAAGGATTGCCCAAAAGAAACTGGCTTCTGTCGGGGGGCTCTCCAAACTAATTGGATGACAGAAAAAAATAAAAATAAATTATATACATGTATATGGAAAAAGAACTAACTAAATTACAAATATGCCAAATATACCAATTACCGAAATAAATAATAAATCTTTAAAAAGATAGAGATTTCATTATAATAACGACTATTAAATATATTTGAAATATATATATATATAAAAGAAAAAGAAAGAAAAGAAAGAAGAAAGAAGAGAAAGAAAGAGAAGTAAGGAAAAAGGAAATGTAAAATAATAATAGAAATAGAAATAAATAGATAAAAATACATATATAACAATAATAAAAAATATGTATATATAACAGATCAATTGCAAAAGGGGCATATGCAGTATGTGTCTATGTGTACATTACATTACATGTAAATTATGTACACGTACAGTACTTACATGTACAGTACATGCAGTACATGTATTAATTTAATGGAGTATGGAACGGTTGGGCAAGTTTAGAGCACAAAACTGCTCCTTTAGAGCATGGTAATTCCTTCCTCCATGTTTAGAGCATCCATGAGCAACCCAAACCCCTAATGAATTGGCTACGGCTTTATAGTATACACGTGAGTCTATGGAATCCGCTATACTACTACACAGGTAGCGGCTTCGGACTATCATCTCCATTATAGAGGTGCATGTACTTATTCCAGCCCTAGCCAATGCTACTAGCCAATGCCTCGCCCCAGCCCATATTGCGTCGAAAACGTACATGTACACGCATCATTTTAGGAGTGAATTATGTTCATCAGGTTCATCAAGTACAGGTTTTATAGTTAAGCAGCATTTTTCTAAAATAAAAAAAGAATAAAATAATTCAGGCGGTCTCCAAAAAGGAAGTGGACGGGTACACCAGAAATGTTTTCGTTTTTTCCTTTTTTTTTATCTGAGCTTTTATTTCAATCGACGTGTGTCATTTTTGGGGAAGTTGAATTGATTTTAAAGAGGATTTCGATGACGTCGAACTATATAGTTCAAACTGTAAATGGATGTGATTTCAAAGTACATTTTTTACTGATTCTTTACTTGTGACATTACGTAACCGAGGTACATGTGTACTGTAGTGTGTACAGCTGTATAATAATGGGGGCGTGGTTTGTGCATGGACGTACATGTACATGTACGCGTACATGTACGTGTACATGTACACGTACATGTACATGTACGCGTACATGTACGCGTACATGTACATGTACCGTACACTGTACTGTACATGTACATGTACATTTACATGTACTGTACACTGTACATGTACATGTACATGTACATGTACTGTACATGTACATGTACGGTACATGTACATGTACATGTACACTGTACAGTGTACAGTACATGTACATGTTCAGGTACATGTACAGTACACTGTACATGTACATGTACTGTACTGTACATGTACATGTACAGTACATGTACATGTACATGTACATGTATACTGTACTGTACAGTGTACATGTACATGTACATTTACATGTACATGTACATGTACACTGTACAGTATACATGTACATCTATACACATACATATACATGTACATATACATGTACATGTACATGTATACTGTATAGTACATGACTGTGCCACTGTATTTTGCTTGGTCATTGTGGGCGCGGCTACAAAATACACGGGAGACAATGGAAGCCTCAACGTTGCTTCGTGCGTTATTCCGAGCCCTAGCCAATGAAATCTTCAACCTGGCTTCATGCTCACCAGGTATGCAGACCATTACATTATCGGTGCAGTGCTAGTGAGCAGTGTAGTGATGTATAGAAAGTTTGTCCTTGGCGTCCTGTGCAACAGCACCAGAACAAGAAGTCCACACTTTCGCTCATCGTCAGGCTTCTCCCTGTCTCTACCACCTGTGTTCTTCCTCTCGACGTGCCGGAAGAGAAATTTCGCCGCCATGGCCCCCACAGGCGAACCCAAGAAGAAGACCTTCGACTACCTCGTGCTCGGGGGAGGCTCGGGAGGCATCGCCAGCGCTCGTCGAGCGGCCGAGTTCGGCGTGTCGGTGGGGCTGGTGGAGACGGGACGGCTGGGCGGTACCTGCGTGAGTATAGTGTTGGCCTGGCCGGTGTTTGCAACGGACTGAGTAACTTGACCTTATATTGGTATTTTTTTTATTTTTTTGATAAGCACAACTTTGGAAAAGATTTTACTAGTTGAGTAGTTCACCTTAGTTCACTTTATAGTTTAATACCCTCGCCCAAACGTCACTTTTTTAACAAAAGAATGAAAGACAATAGAGCCTCAGGCTCATGAATATCATTATCAGAATATTATGCAATAATGAGGCAGGGTTCCGAGGTTGGGCATGGCCCGGGGGGGGGGGGGGGAGGGGGTAAGGGAGGGGTTGGGAGGGGGTATAGGCTAGCTAGTAATAAGTTTATAACTCTAAAAAAGATGGAATGCTCCCCAAAATAAAATCCAAAATCCCGTAGCTCCGAGTAAACTTGGACCCGACAAGTCGCCCTTTTTTATTGAATTTTGAAACCCTCAAAATTTCAAAAGTCGATAACAAAAAGGGTGACTTGTCGGGTCCAAGTTACTCGGACTATCACTACTCACTAGTTCTCTAACCTATCTCTAGTATCACCCTCTCCTCTCCTTATCTCCTTCCCTCCCTAATTTCTGATTAATTTCTTGTATTTCTCCATCTTGCCCAACTTTTCGTAATGGATCAAGTAACTTTGATCAGTGTGTACCAGTTGACTGAAGTGAAGGGCCGGCATAACATTTTCAAATTAAGGCAATCAGTATGCAGAAGAAGAGGCTTTAAAAAAAAAATAAAACTCCGATCTTATTTCTGCCTTTTTGAGAAAGGTCCTTCTAAGTTCTAGGATCGAAACGTCAAGCCCTCCTCTGTTTTGATAGAATATAACTAAGAAACTGTTCTGTTCATAAAAAAATAATGATTAGGCAGAAAATTTGATTTGGGAGTAAGGATGATGAAGAGAAATCAGGATTGGCTTTTTTTCTCTTTCCTGTAAAAATTTTGGTAGTGACTTGGCATTTTGCTTTGTGACATGTCTACAAACTCATGCAAAAGCATTGGATCCATGACCTGTGCACAGTTTGTGGAGGGATGATGGTTGTGTTGTTTGAATGGAGCGAACCTTGAAAGTACACTTTGAACTTCCTCCATACCTACATGGCTTAGCACCCTGCGATCCATTTGTTGTTGTCAACTGCCGTTTCATGTCTCAATTCGTTGCAGTACAATAGTGCACATCCTTGCATGGCATCCTTAGTGCACACTGGTGGGTGATTGCACACATTGTAACTTTTCCATGTGGCTTTGGACAGTGTTGGCCCACCGCTTTTTTGTGAATTTTTTTTTTTTATATTTCTTCGGATCTTCAGGTGAATGTGGGATGCGTGCCGAAGAAGGTGATGTTCCTGACAGCTACACACTCTGAGTATCTGCATGATCAGCAGGATTATGGATTTGATGTGGTCAAAAAGGGCTTCACCTGGAGGTAATATCCTCTGCTCTTTTGATAGATGGTCAGGCCATCTAACCTTCCCCCCCCCCCTGAAAAAAAAAGAAACCCCACAGTTTTGGTAGTTTGAAGATTCACACTGTTTAAAAAGGCAAGATGAAAGGCAAATGCTGAACAACAACAACATCATCATCAACATCAACAACAACATCATACGATTGATAACCTATCGTCAGTTGAAGTGGACCATATGATATGTATAGTAGAGCGTCGCTATAACGAATGCCGATAAAGTTGTACCGAACATTCGGCTATAACGAACATGCCCTTTGGCTCCCGATTTTACATCCTTGGATATGCGGCCGCAACTGCTATAACAATTGAGCGCTATGCCGAACAATTTTCATGGATCCCGGGATGTTTGTTATAGCAACATTCCACTGTATGGTTTTTATGTATCACTCATCGGCATACGATTAATCAGAAATTATGATCATGGGTTTGATGAAATCGGCCACAAATCATGTAAGTTTCTTAAGTGACTAGACCTGTTGTTCGTTACTGTTTTGTTTCACATGAAATTTGAGACCCCCCCCCCAACCCCGATGAGCAACCGTTTTTCGTTTCGCCGCAGCACGGTGAAGGAGAAGCGCGACGCCTACATCAAGCGGCTGAACGGCATCTACCAGACCAACCTGGAGAAGTCCAAGGTGGAGGTCATCCGAGGTCGGGCCACGTTCTCGCCGGGCGGCAGCGTGGTGGTGGACGGCCAGGCCTACACGGCCAAGCACACCCTGGTAGCCACCGGGGGCAGGCCCACCGTACCCGACATCCCAGGTGGGTCCACTCCACTCATCGATAACGATTTGTAACTGCTCTGGATTGTAATAGAGTAAAGTGTTTGTACTAGTCAGTAGGGCCGTTCCCACTACACCAAATAAACGCGATTATTTGGATCGCGATTTGAATCGCGATTCAAACTCCACTGTTTTTGCTTGCGCCGTGCGGGGACACAATAAACACGATTATTAGTGGGATTTGAATTGCGATTTGGACTCCTAAGAGTGAGACTTTTTCAAATAATCGCGTTTATTTGCGACGCGATGTGTTTGGGAACGCTCCGCTCAAATCGCACCGGGTTTTTTTAAGCCCACGATGCATTGCGCAAGCATGGCATTTCCTGCCAGAAGCTTACTGCCAGGAAGCTGAATGGTTTCATACGTACCTTTAAGTGGGGACACCAAAATGTCAGTAGTTGGACCCTTGGTTTATGGAATTTCCCATGCATCAAAATTAAGGGGGCCTGACATTTCCATCCTAGCAGGACCTTTCTCCTATGAAGAGTCTCCTAATTTTTTATATTTATATTTTGCCACTCGTTATGGTTTTTGTCTCTTTTTTTCCCCACAGGTGCTGAGCTAGGAATCACCAGCGATGGGTTCTTTGAGCTGGAGGATCTGCCAAAGTAAGTCCATTCATGAGCCGAATGAATGAGCAACGGCCATTTATCGCAAAAAAAGATACCCAGAGAAATGTCAGTCAATAAATGGGTCGACAGGACATTGATTTCCTCTGTCGCCACTCTCACAGATCCATGAGGCCACAGTCGTTCATCACTTTCTCTCTGTCTTCCTCCATCTCTCTGTCTTCCTCCATCTCGTTGTCTCTCTGTCTTCCTCCATCTCTCTGTCTCTCTGTCTTCCTCCATCTCTCTGTCTCTCTGTCTTCCTCCATCTCTCTGTCTCTCTGTCTTCCTCCATCTCTCTGTCTCTCTTTCTTCCTCCATCTCTCTGTCTCTCTGTCTTCCTCCATCTCTCTTTCTCTCTTTGTCTCCCTCTTTCTCTTCGACTTGGATTATTGGACAGGAAAGTTGGTACATGTAATATGGCCATTTCTACTACACAATGACATGCCCACCATTTGACCACAACTGCCATAGACTGATAGAACCACAATCGGCTCGCGAATTTTTGCGACGCGATTGTTTGGCCTGTGTGGAGTGGACACGACCCCCCCCCAAAAAGGTTTTGGAATCGCGATTCAAAATGCGATTATTTTCGTAGTGGGAAAGGCCCTATTGTGGGCCTTGTCGCTGTTGTGAGGCGTATTTCATCCTGCATCCTGCTGTCGCATTCTGATGTGTTCCAGTCACTCTCAAAAACCGTTTGAAAGAGGTTTATTTTCTGTTCAGCTTGTTCGTGCAACATTCCCACGGTTCATGTGCCGTTCAGTAGGTTTGCATATTACACACGCCGTAGTGGCTGATCTCAACTGTATGGGTCTATTGCGACTGGTGTTGCTTCATTATTTTTATTTTTTTTTGGCCTCAGGAAAACGGCCGTGGTTGGGGCTGGGTACATCGCCGTGGAACTGGCTGGAATTCTAAACGAGTTGGGCAGCGACGTCTCCCTGTTCATCCGGAAGGAGCAGGTGAGTACCTTGGTCAGAATGTTTTCTGCCGACTGCCAGGAGTTGGCAGAGGCTGAGGCTTTTTTAAGTTCGGCCCTCTAAACGGCATTTGATCCTGCGCGCAATGCGTGCAACTGTATAAGCTTACACTGCGTGCACACTGGCCTATGATGTGTAGAATGCTGTGGCTGAACTATCTAGTGGTTTGCGACTACAGTGGAACGTCGCTATAACGAACGCCGATATACCGAACATTCGGCTAAAATGAACATGCCCTTTGGCTCAAGATTATTGTGTACAAAATATGTGGCCGCAAGGGCTCTGTGAAATTGGGCCCTGGTCAGTTATATGTTCTATGTTCAACCATGATGTACAACTCATTCTCCCACGCCCCACAGGTTCTTCGCACATTCGATGCAATGATCAGCGAGAACCTTACAGAGACCATACAGACCACAGGAATGAACTTGGTCAAAAACAGCGTGGTAGGTTACCCTGCTCCTCCCTGTCAGTTAAAACAAATAAAAGATAAAAAAAGCATGCAAGGATCCTATATTAGGAAGAGTATTCACTGTCCTGTATCTAACAGAAGAATTAGAAAGAGATTTGTTTATGATCATAACTACTGTAGCTATGGAATTATACTTATGGCATCTTTGAAAATGGCGGCCTCTGTTGGTAGTCCGACGAAAGGCATAGTCTGTGAATCACCACACACGCTCACGCAAAGCTGAACAGATTCCGTTGTTTGGTCATCATTTGACTTACATGTTCACTGTGAAATAGACTGATTGCACGACCAATGTTTACATGCCATCACGCGACTTATAGCGGGTATATTTTCATCTTATTTGGTGCAGAACAGGAGTGGAAATGAACAAAGAAGACTTTCATTTTGTCCACATTCTTCTTTGTACATTTCCATCGCTGCTCTGTGCAAAATGAGATGAAAAAATACCCACTATTAGTCACGTGATGGCATATGTAAACAGTGGTCATGCAGGATGAATAGGTTTGCGGTGACACCATGTGAATTCTCTTTTGTGAGTATGTGTGGTTCTGAGAAGAAGTGGTCATGCAATCGGTCTATTATGTCGGTAGGAAAGTTCCATTAAGCTTACTAGTAAGTGTGTAGTGTCATTGGAATAGAACAGTCCCTTGGAAAGCACCCATGTTCATGAAGCTTTTCCAACTGTAAGCCTCTTAATGAAATAAACCCCCAAACCATGAAACTGACCTTTGCCATGATCAACACGTTCATTTCCCTTTCTTCCTCCTCAAAGTCAAAATCGCTTGTGAAATGCGAGGATGGCACGATGACATACGAGACTACGGCTGGAGTCTTCTCTGGCTTTGACTGCGTGATTTGGGCTGTCGGGCGCACCCCCAACTCGGACATACTGAATCTCGACTCAGTTGTAAGTAATGCCAGGGTTTTTTGTGAAATCTAATACCAACAAACATGACATTAATACAAAAACTGTTACACAAACTGCTCACGGACTAGAATGACCCGCAATACATGAATCTCAAAAGTTAGAGGGCCCAACGTTTCGATCCTAGCAGGACCTTTCTCAAAGGCAAAGTGACAAGGACATATACCGGTCTGTGTATGTCCTTGTCACTTTGCCTTTGAGAAAGGTCCTGCTAGGATCGAAACGTCAGGCCCTCTAACTTTTGAGATACAAATAAACAGACAGACACAGACGCAGACACAGACACACAGATACATGTATAGACACATAGACTAACAAACAAACAGAAAGACAGACAAATGTTTCAAATAAACAAAAAGCATTTAAGACATGCCGTAGCATTTCAGACAAACAAACAAAGGAAATGAACGATAACTGACTGAGATGTGAACCAAGGCCTCTGGTTTCGTGCACCGGTGTTCCACCACCTGAGCCATCCAGTGCGTGAGGTATCCAGTGTCCACTATCCAACAACACTGCAATATATGTTCAAGGTATTTTTTATCTATTCCCAAGGCGAACACGAGCTAAGTTCTTTGCGATGCTGTGTGGTTGCTGTTTTGCTGCAGGGCGTGAAAGCGGACAAGGCCGGCAATATCCTTGTGGACGAATATCAGAACACCGATGCGCCTGGAATCTACGCCTTGGGCGACATATGCGGCAAGGCTCTTCTCACCCCAGGTATGGACAATGGGTGCTTTGGACTCGCTGTCTCTTGCCTACCCTCAGGGATGTAAGACTTCCGAAAATTTCTGGATTTCCAGAAATGGTGTAATTCTATTTTATTAATTAATTTTTTTATTAGCTTTTTATTTAGTAGCTTTTTTTATTTTTTATTTTTTATTATTATTATTATTATTTTTTATGTCAAACTGGTATCTTAAACTCATTTTCATCTGTTAAAACTTTAAAAAGTGAAGGGCGTCTGCACCCCTGCCATGAATCTTGAGGAGGAGGAGGAGGGAGTTGTTGAGAAGAAAGCCAAAGACGACAAGAATTTCTTCCCCTCCCCTCTACTCAAACAAATACCAAAGGCTCTGCATGATACAAAAAAAGTAAGTAAGTTTGAAGGATTTAGTGTTACCCGTGGTACTTTTCTATCTCTTCCTCGCCAGCTGCCATCAAGGCAGGCAGGATGCTAGCCCACCGTCTCTTTGACAACAAGCCTGACTGGAAGATGAACTACGATCACATTCCCACCGTGGTCTTCTCCCATCCACCCATCGGGACCATGGGACTCACTGAAGGTAGAAACAAAAAAAATCCCCAAACTTCTATCTATCTATCCTCATAGACACCTACCCAGACCTGGGGCCAATTTCATGGAGCCGCTTAAAGCCCCTACACAACATTGGTCGAGGTCAAAGAATAGCATCCATACGTTGTCTGATCCAACATACTCATGAAATAGCACACACGTGAAAATTTCAGCTCAATCCGCCAACCGAGTCTCGAGAAAATCGTGAAAACCGCTTCATTTGTTTCGCGAAAAATGCAGCATTCGACGCCGTACTGTTACGAAAAATAGTTTAGATCTCACTGAGACATACACTATTTCTTTTACTCATTTCTCCCAAAATACAACATTTTAGGCAGAAACATTTCAGTGGGAGGTTTCTACTATAACCATCTTCAAACTGTAAAAGTTTCATGTAAATCTGTGAACATTTCTGTTTTTCGATCTTACCAATGTTGTGTAGGGGTTTTAAGCTCAAAAATTCTGTTCCTTGTGTAAGCAGTATTACAGACCGAATTGTTGAGTGAGGTCAGTTGCTTTGGACTTGTATTCCACCCCATTAGTGAAGGCCACCATCTAAGGGCTGTATAGCTCCTCTCTCTTATCTTCCTCCTCCTCCTCCCCTTACTCACTCATATCTTCCTCCTCCTCCAACCCCCCCCCCCTTTCCCATCTTGACTGATTTTTTTAAAGAATCTTTTTTGGGGGACTCTATGTTCTTTTCTGCAGCGCAAGCGGAAGCCAAGTACCAGAAGGAAAACGTGAAGATCTACCAGTCCACCTTTAACAACATGTACTTTGCCATGACGGAGCGCAAGGAGAGGACCAAGATGAAACTCATCTGCGCTGGGCCCGAGGAAAAGGTGAAGAAGAAAAAAAGAGCCTCGAAAAAAGACTACTGCACTCATCACCTACTGTCATGTCATCCGCAGAATTTCAGTGCCTCTGCAAAAACATTAATGAATTGATTGCAAATATAAATATGAGGTTATATGAAAGTGAATCCCACAGACACGAATGGCCAGACGTATACGATTCTCATGAAGCAGACAAAATCCAATGAGGTCTTGCCCCGCTCGACGTGATAAACACTGACAAATATTTCAGGCAGTTCGGGCGGGATTCGAACCCGCGACTCCCGCTTTCTAGTACGGACGTCTTAACCATTTCACCACCGAGCTGGTCGAGGTCAGTTTTTATCACGTCGAGCAAGGGCAAAACCTCATTGAATTGCATGCACCTCGACACAAACATCCTGTTATGTCTTATCAGACAAAATCCGTATGCTAGCAACCAAACTCATGTGGCAGCGCCGGAGAAGAAGTCTGACTTATCAACTGGAAAGAATTGAATAATTGTAATAGGCTAGATGGTTTTTTTGTTTCAGCCAGACTTTCTAATTTTCGGCTGCAAAAATGGTCCCATAACAGTGAAGACAAACTTTATGTAGGACTACATGTGGCCAAAAGCTATCAAATTTGCTGGTTAATTGCAAATCAACATAGCCAGTCATTAAAAAAAAAAAAAAATTCAAAAATGTCGAGGGCCTGATGTTTTTTTTATCCAAGCGGGACCTCTCTTAAAGGGCAAATGCCAGAAAAGCAGAATGCCTTTGAGAAAGGTCCTGCTAGGATCAAATCTTCCGGTCCTGTACATTTCTTAATTTCAGTTGTTGTCATTAACTTCTGTAAGCAGTTTACAACTTTTGTTGTATGTTTTTTTCCCCCTGCATTTAGGTTGTTGGGTTACACATGCAAGGCATGGGAGTGGACGAGATCCTGCAAGGATTTGCTGTTGCCGTGACCATGGGGGCCACCAAGAAGGACTTTGACGCCACCCTGGCCATCCACCCGACCTCAGGCGAGGAGTTGGTAACCATGCGATAGTCGGTACCCCACAGATACCTTTGTGCTCTACAGGGCTGTGTAGAGAAAGCACTGCACCACTCAGGGTCCGTAACCAGACAATGTGGGATAGGATATACCCGTGACTCGGTCATCAAAAGGAGTTGGTTACCAGGCAATAGCATTTATATGTCAATGTGAACTGCATGGGTCCGTAACCAGACAGTCTGTAGCAGGGTATTATGCGAATAAATGAATCGTTAATCATGCTTAAGTGGATTTCGCTGGTCATATTCCCCGGATCATGTCAACCCTGGGCTCAGTTTCATAGAGCTGCTTAACCATGAAAATCTGCTAAGCAAGTAATAAATGAGACTGCCAAGCATTATTCACTTGATACTTGTACTTGTATTCCAATATTTGGTGCTTCGTGTGAAATACAAGTGGAACTTGGGCTGGCATCTTGTTTCTATTGAGGAAGGTTTTTCGTGCTTAGGAAAAATTTTGTTGCTTAAGCGGCTCTAAGACATTGGGACCTGGGGCCATTTCATAGAGCCGCTTATGTAACAAAATTTGCTTAAGCGCAAAAAGTCATGTTTCATAGGATCGGTTAGCCACCCAAACTTCACCTTTGTTTCATGCTAAGCAAAGAATAGAGGAATACAAGTCAGAAGCAATTGAGATTGCATCATAATGTGGTTTGTAATTCTGTTTACATGAGGAAGACGTTTCACACTTAATTAAGTGGCTCTTTGAAACTGGGCCCAGGTCAGTGCTGCGTCATTTACTATTATTTTACCCACCGTGAAAGCAGGGTTACTCTAGGGATAAACACAGGTATGGCGGGGGGAATTAAATTGAACCCATTAATTGGCATTTGAGTTGATATTTTATGTATATCATGGGCTTTCATTGATTGATCAAAATTCTTGTAAGATCATTTTCCATTAATATTTTTGATGTCATCAAATGTTAAACCTTTTTTTGGGGGGTGGGTCAAGTTGTATAGAAAATTTGATTGCTTGTTTGTGGGTTGGTTTGGTTACTGAACAAAAATTGATTGACTTCATGAACAAAAACTGAGAAAGGCCCTGCAGACTCCTGCTAGGAATTAATAAACAGGCCCTCAACATTTCTAAGATTTACATTAATTTTTGATGATGGTCAGTTAACAGTTTGCAACTTTTGTGTATACTACTACTACTAGGTACATGTACTGGTGTATATGAATTAGTTGAAATGAGCCTGCATAATGATATAATTATCTCCTCAAATCTATTTGTGATGGCAGTTTTACTATAGTACTAAAACAATACAAAAGCTGTCACTAATGATATTATATTCTCCTTTTCAATACATATATTATTGCTGTCTTTGACTTTGATTTTGCTCCCACGCAAAATTGTGTCTTGAAAATACTAATGAGAAACTCTAATAGAGGAAAAGTGATTTTCACAAGATTATTTAACATCATAGTTATTTTTATGTATTAAGTATAAGATACAATATATAGTCGGTGCTTGTAACTATGAAATGCGTAGCACTAGAGTTGCGTAAAGTCGTTAAGATGAATAAAGTTGGCTGACTTTTTTTCTTTTTCATGTACATGTACTGTATTATGCTATAATGGCAATTCACCAATAGAGGGCGCTATATGTGGCGCCAGGAAAGGACTCGTGGAAAGCCTCTTTTTGGCCCTTTAGGCTTTGTCTCCGTCTTCGTCTTCGTCTGACAAAACCTTACAAAAGAACTGGTTGTGGTTTGTTGGCGAAGTTGGAGGTTTGTTGTATTGTCAACAACAGCATTCATGCACAAAGAATCTGGGGCCAAAAGCTTGTTTTTGTGATATTAAAACCGTAAAGAAAATGTCACCGAAGCATCAGCCGGAGCCTAAGCCTACATTTCGTAAGCGCCAAGTGCAGCTCGGTTATTTGCACAAGATTATAAATGTAATGAATCTATTGAAATTTGAATAAAATCAGACATCTCATTTTCCAATAGTAATATCTCTGGTGGTAGTACAGATATCTATTTGTTAATAATCTTACTGGCGGACATGTGCTTTTCTCTTATCGAAATATTAGTGAATTTGAAACGCAGATGTTTCTAAATTCCTTTGTCAGCAGCTGATGGGGAAAGGATTAATTTTCAACTCGACAAAACACCAATTAACACTGGGTGTCACTGCATGATATAGCACGAGTCCAATTTTGCACGCACGGAAATATTCAATGTCGATCGTCGGCATTCATCTGGAGTTCCCCGCCGTAAAAGGAATTTAATTTTCGCATACCAGCTTCGGTAGAAATTCAGTGGGTTTTTTTTTCACCGGCGATTATACAGCGACTAACCCTGTAAGGCAGCTCGCGCGCTGTCCGTAGGTTTTATTGTTCTATCACCGTACACGCGTAAAGAGCTGTGATAGAGATGCCTTAATTACTTGGGCATGGGACATTACTTGGCTGACCATGTAGAGAACGGAATAGGCGCCGTTTTCGAAATAAAGGCTTCGGCTCGGGCTTAGGCTTCGGTCATAATTATTTATCTCACTCGTTATAATATTACAGATATCTGGCCCCAGTTTCGTGGGGAATACTCTGTATCTATCATGCCGACAAACCTTCAAATTCGGAAACAAACCACAACCTGGATTTTCAGGTAGTTTAATTGAATTCAATAATTGTCAGGGTGAGACGAAGCCTGAGCCCGAGTTTCGAAAACGGCCTACAGTGCGCGCCCGCTTATAAAAATTACACGCAAGTGCACACTGTACTTATGCTCGCTCTTCCGGGATGCCTTTGAAATGACGTCAAAAAATGATTCATAAAAAGTTATCAATGACCTCGGCAAACTCAGGGTGCGTTCGATAAACTTATCGAACGCGCCCGCTAGCTGATCACGCCTGGTACCCGCACGCCGGTACGCGGTGAGGGAAGACGGGGAGTATCGAATACCAGCGACGTCGACTGCACCCGATAATTATTTTTTATAGGCCCTTTAGTAATCCATGAACCAGGCTCGGGCTCAGGCTTCGTCTCCGTCTGACAAAACCCTGAAACAAAATTCAGGTTTTGGTTTATCGCTGAATTTGTTGGCTTGATAATTAAAGAGCATTTACTAAGAAACTGGGGCCAAACGCTTTATTTCTAGATGCCTGTGATATTATTAAACGGGCAAGAGAAATGTGACCGAAGCCTAAGCCCGAGCCTAAGCCTTCATTTTCGTAAACGGCCATAGTACTATTGTACACACACAGTATAGGCGGCCCAAGCGAGTAGAGTCCAGTGTTGTGAACTCGTAGCCTTTTGTATCAAGATGGCGACTGGGTGCTGCGGAGTGAAACGGCAGAAAGTGTCTGCCCCTTCCGAGCGAAACGAGCGCTCCGATCGCTGCGAGAAGGCCGACCGGTGCACCCACGAGCATCGCCCGGGCCCCGGCGACTCCCAGCAGCGGGCCCACCAGCCCAAGATGAACGGTTACCACAACCACCACGGCGACCGGGACCGGGGCGGCGGCAGCGGCGGGTCGCCGTACGCCGCTAGCGGCGGCAGCTCAGCTGGCTCCAGCTCGGCCGCGACCGTCGGCGCCCCCCACCACCAGAACAACCACCGCGTCGTCTGTGTCGAGATGTGCTTTTTCTGTTTCGACGTTTTGTACCGCCACTTTCACATGCTGAACGGCGAGCCACCGAGAGTGCCCACTTTTACCGATGCTCCGTTGTAAGTGATTTCCCGCGGCCAAAGTGGATTTTTTTTCGAGGTTTAATCCAATGCGACTGTGAAGTTTTAGTATTTTGTTTTTTTACCGAGGTCGGGTCCGAGGGCGCTGTTCATTATTTTCATCCCTCCGTATTTAGCAAATAGCATGCAGTGAATTGTATTATAATTTTGTATACACAATGACACAGAGATCAGCAGAGAGGCACAAAACACTGACAATACTAAAATAGGCCTACAGTACACGTATCATCATAGAAAACACTCCCTTGGGATTCCAAAAAAAGTATCCAAATCTAATCCAAATATCCAATCAAATTGTAGTGATTCTATTAAGTATTACTATTAGTATTCGCAGTGGCTGTTGTTACGGCAGTCGTCCGTGTGGTTCCCTGACTTGATTGTATTTCGTTAGCATTGCAGGCTGGTTGAACCAGTCTATTACTATTAGCTGATAGTCTGGTTCCAAGAGCTAAACATCCTGACAAATACTGTGAAGTCAGGGAACCATACGGACGAGTGCTGTAACAACAGCCACTGCGATTAGTATTAGTATTACTAGTTATAGTATTACAGTACAATTAATAAATTATCACTCACTTATCATCAGTACAGTCAGTACGTGTAGAATTGATTTTCAAAATGGTTTTCCCCAAAAACAAAGAGATCTGGTTTTGTCACTAAAGCAAAACACTGAATTTATCATTGCTCTGTAATTTTGTGTTAATTATAGCACATTCCATTCAGGTGCATTTTGTACAGCTTCAAAGTCAAACAATGTCTCCTCAGTCACCACCCTCAATACCACAAAATTAATACAAAACTAGTCATTGGGTTGTGGTACATTACATGTACCCTGTTGTTGTTACTTGATGGACTCTGTGTCAGGAGGTGTTTTTTCCCCCGATCTCTCCCTTCTTGTCCAAACAGAACAGTGAAGCTCTTTGTCAAGTCTGTGGATATATTTCCACTAGTCCCACTTACTGGGCCGCTAGAAGCTCCCCTTAAACGAGTTTGGAGATTATCTGTCGCACTAGCGGCCCAGTAAGTGCCAGTGGGACTAATTTCCACAGGCCCTCATTTTTTCGCCATGTGTGCCGAATCTGGATTTACACTCAGTGCTGTGTGCTGTGTACAGTACATTGGCGTGGCGTGCCCATGCCAGATATCTGCTTGGTATGGACTGATGGAGAGAGCCAGTACATAGTACATGTACGTGAATAGACAACAGCGTCTGTGTAAAGCAACCAACCACACAGCCTTTGTGAAACCCACATAGGAAGACCTCTCAATGGAACACTAGCGTAGTTGGTTCTCGAAAGAGCACTTGCTTGTCTCTTGAACGAAAGATGCTCAGGTTTGAATCGTAGGCTCCCTGTGCCAATTTTCTCAATGGCCTTGTTAATTAAAGCAAAAATTGTTTATGCAATGATAAATTGATAATAAGCAACACCTGGGTGGATTTCACAAAGCCTTACGATGCATCGTAACTCAACTTACGATGGGTTATCCATCGTAAGTTGAGTTAAGTTGTGTTAAGCCTTATGGTTTATAATGTGCATTGCTCGTCGTCTTGCGATTGATCGTAAGTTACGACGAGTTTGGTGAAATCGACCCCTGTCCTTGAGTGTTGCGTAAAATTGGGCACAGAATTTCCGAATTCTGACGGGGAAAAAAGCCCTTGACCATATGTGGAGATTGCAGTTTTACTGGTCAGTGGTGGCACCGTAGTGTCATCTACTGACTCTACAGGAATATGAATGCCAGTGTATAAGGTGTGGTCCAAAAGCTGGTCTACACATCATTGTACTGGTTTTGCTTACTGCGCATGTATCACAACATATTGCTTTTTAAAAATTGTATTGGTATGTGATGGACTGAATGTTTTATAAATTTCAGAATGCCAGAATATGATGTAAATAGCACTACAATTTACTCAGTTTACTGCTCAGTAAATCAAAAGCATGGACTACACAGTAGACTTTATACGTAACTAAGTTTGAAGTGTACATGTACATGTACTGGGGTGGATTTCACAAAGCCTTACGATGCATCGTAACTCAACTTACGATGGATAAACTATCGTAAGTTGTGACACGCCGTATGGTTTATGTGCATCGCTCATTGACTTGCGATTGATCGTAAGTTACGATGGGTTTGATGAAATCGACTGCTGTACCCACTGTACATGTACATATCCAACGACCATCGAATGTAAATTTATGTGCAGTTCCTACATTACATCTACATCAAAATTACAACTTCCTATTCATTACTCTTCAAGTTCATGTACAGCCCAGTACTGTACTGTGTACATGTACATGTAGTATGGCTGAACGTACAATGTACATGTATGTATGTGCCATACGTACCGGTACTGTGTATGATACAGTACATTTAAATGTACAGTACAGTACTGTACATAGTAAGTATCATACCAATCGTATACATGCCCAAGGGCACAGATGTCTGGAATCTGGACCAAGTTCAGGGTTTTGTGAGACAATTGTTACAGAATGTACAAATGTAGATCCCATCACTATACAATTGTACTTGTCAGATTGTATTTCATGTATATGATGACGTACACACAACATACTGCAGAATTTCAGTGTACTGGAGGGTATGGACTACTGGTACACATTTGCCATGTTAACTGTGTCATTCACAGTTCCCATTTACTGCATGTTGTACATTGTACTGTATGTACATGTACATTACATGTATGTGTACAATGTGCATTGCATTTACTGTACAATACTGATGTACAAATCACCCTGTACTCTAACCATGCTCTTATTCAGTGGTACTGTAAGTTGGTAACTGTACAGACTAAATTCATTACAGAACCTCCAGCAGGGATTAATTTCCCCAGAGTCACTCGACCAAGCACCATGCTCAGCCCCTCCCAAAACAACACCCTTTTCCTCCTCATCAATATTCAGCACTTGGTAATTTGCCAATTTACAAATCAGAATTTACTCTGCAACCACAGCCAGTGCAAATGAATGCATTTGGCTATGCCTACCACTACCAGTATTCGCTCCCTGCATAATAGTGCACTAAGTACTACAAGCTAATGTACATGTACATGTACGTTTTCCTTCCTCCATGATTACATGTACACGTATGTAGTACATGTACTCTTTACAGTAGTACAGCACTGTGTGTACTGTACTATACACTGTACATACCGGTACTGTACATATATATACATTTGTCCCTGTTCAAGATACTTTGTTGCTAATTGCTTCTCTCCATTGCCTCAAAAGATAAATTAAATACCCAGATACTGTACCATACTCAATTACTCATACCCCTTCTTCCTCCATGCTCATACTGTACATGTACAATACATGTACATGTTGTACATGTACTTTACACGTATGAACGGGTACTGTACCGGGTACTTGAACAATGCCAACATTGCACATTGTGAATTCAATGTACATTGTTCATGTACATGTATGATGTAGTCATGTACATGTACAGTACAAACGTGTACACTGTACAGTACATGTACATGTATCTGGATTACTACATGTACATTTATCTGGTACATGTGTGCTGTAGTAGTAGTAGTGTATTCACTATTGATTTTAGTACAGTACATGTATACTGTACATGTACATTGTACATGTAGACATGTACAGTATGTACATGTACACTGTACATGCACATGTACTGGAAATGTACCCTAGTTTGTGCAGTATGATACAGTTAAATGTTATGTACTGTACATTATACTCTGGGTAATAGTCTGTCAGTAACATGCTGGAAATGTAATGTACCAGTGCATGTACTGGGGATCCACGATAGACGATACACTTGCAGAATTCAAAGTACATTTACATGTGTACAGTGTAATAATTATTTACTGGTACAGTGTATAAACGTGTACATGTACAATGTACATGTGCATGTACTTTGCAATGATGCGATGTACATATGTACATTATATACATGTACATTGTACAGTGTACATACATGTACTGGTACATGTACATGTACTGGTACATACACTGTAGTGTACAGTACATCCACTTACATGTAATTATCTCCTCTTCATTTTTGCAATGTAGTTTGGAAGAATCATCGGACAATGGAAGTCTACTGAGTCCATTGGTTCTTTTCAGAGCCACACAAGATAAAAACCAAAGACTCAAACCCTATTATACAAACTGACAATACACTGTACACCTGTATAGTATACACATTTATGTTTGTACAGTACATGTACATGTAAGCATGATGTAAGCGTGTACAGTACATGTACATGTACGTATACATGTATACAGTCTACGGTATTCTTAATTTTGTAGATGGAGTGTGCGTACCTTCTATTGATTTAACATACAAATACAATTCTCAATTAGACTGGGTACCACTACCAGATTGTACAGTAGTCACTCTAGTGTACATGTACATGTACATGTTTATACCATTCCATTAGGCTCCACCCACCTTAGCAACAGCCTATCAACAGCATGTGATAACACTTTGTGAACTGCCTCTTTAAAGGGCAATCATGCTTTATGCATAGTCCCTATCTTTTCAGCATGACTTTACAAAACAAATCCACGGACCAAGAGGGAGTCAGTCTGCTAGGTATGGTACTGCAGTTGGATGGTATGCTTCACAACAACTTCGAAGTGACTTTTGAACCCGGTTGAATGTTAGGCCGTGTCCGAAACGGGCTTCCACATGAAGCAGATATTGTGCACCGTTTTTTACCGAGCCGCGTTTTACCGAGTGGTGCGTTTCCACTGGAATACTAGCACTAGGCTCGGTTAAACTTACCTGGTTACTTTTACTGGGCAGAGGTTGGCCGGTAAAAATAACTATTCGGCTCTCCGGCTCGGTTAAAGTAACTAAGAGGAAGATTACATGTACATTTAACTGGGCCGTTTCCACTGGACTTAAAATGGGAAAAGTAACCATCGTCTCAGTTACTTTGACCAAAACAAGTCCAGTGGAAACGCGGCTTTATAAGTAATCAGTCGGTTTGTTATTGGGCTGGACCGGGTGCAACTATATCTGGGTTGAGTTTTACTAGTCATCCTCAACATTTTCATGAGCTTGGGACTACCGGTAGATTTGTGTATAACATGGGCAATCGGACATACAATACTCGTGATATTGGCTGTCTTTGTCAAGGTAGTAGTTCTTGAAGGTCATATGCCCAGATGATGTCTGCATTCATCAAATAGGAAGCATTGAGACTCCCCTGGCCACAAGGTCAAAGTCATTGTTCATTCATGTGTCAGGTCCCTGCTGCCAAGGGTAAAGAGAATTGACAATGGTCTACCCTTGCCGATACTCCTGATAGTCAAACAGAATCAAGGCCAGCTAGTCTGAGAAAGCTGTGAGAGGAAAATTGAAAATTGAAATTTGCTGGAAAGACCAGGAATTGATGTAGAAAGGAACTCAGTTGATGGGTTTCGCGCTGGGCACAAATTGAACTACTGTATTGCTGTACATGTACATGTACATGTAATGGAAGGGTGGAACGATTTTTCACAAAGCCTTATTATTTACCCAAACTTATGGTGGGTTTTACAAGCCAGCATCAATTGGTTAAATGAAGCAATGGCAAGTACATGTATATTCCATCGTCCTTCCCCTTCACCCGTGTAGGAAACTTGTACATGTAGATAACCCAGTTGCAATTGATTGTACAGTGTACAGGGCTGGATTGCATCTTCCAGCATGTAAATGATTTATTGATACTCATAATGAGTGTGTACATGTGTACTGTACATGGACACATCTGTACATAAATGATGTAAATGTACCATACTGGTACTGTCTGGTACATGTATACATATGTACACGTACACACACGTACATGTACATGTACTGTATGTGTACATGTTCAGGTACACATGCACAATATACTGTATCGTTGACGTTCTGTGTTCTAGTCATCTACTTTATATGCATTGTACATGTACATGTACATGTACACAGTAACACAACTGTACATGTACACGTGTGAAAATGTATGTACCGGTATTGTAATTTGTACATGTAGTGATGTACATGTACATGTACATTATGTTCATGTTTACTTTACATGAGTACATGTACAATGTACATGTACAGGTACATGTATTGTACATACCGTATATTGTACATGTACATGCACATGTACATGTACGTGTACATGTACATGTACGTGTATGCAGGCCTGATGTACATGTACATGTACATGTATACATGTGGCAAAACATGAAGAGAATGAAAACCCAATGACAGTTTCCTCGAAGGCCTGAAAGTATACAATGCCAGCACTTGATATACTCTACATATGGGCTATGTACGGGGGTACATGTGTACAATTGTATAATGTACATTGGGAAAAATTCTGAGAATTCCACCATGCACTTGCTTGCATGTGTTTTGCTCACTGAGTCATTCTTACTCATTGTTCTGCAAACTTTCGGTCCACCTCCCCCTCCTCATAATCAAATGATTGAGCCATGCTCAATTTCAAGTTGGCAGTACAATGTACGTGTACTGTACATTTGTACTGTACATTTGTACATGTACATGTATGTTAACTCATCTTACTGGTACATGTACATGTACATGTACATGTGTACAATGTACAATGTACATGTACAATGTACATTATCATGTACATACATACAGTGTGTACATGTATGTATACATGTACATTATCATGTACATGTACAAATGTACATGTACATGTATATATTTACATGTATACTGTGTACATGTACATGTATACTGTGTACATGTACATGTATACTGTGTACATGTACATGTACATGTACACTGTACATTGTACATGTACATGATGATGTACATGTACATGTACATGTACACCTGTACATGTAGCAAGTCTTACAGGTCAACGGACAAAAAGTGCGTGCATTCATGCTTGTGTGTACCGTGACATACTGTACATGTACATTACTTGGCCCAAAGTACATGCAATTAGCTGTAAAAAGGCGGGCAATGTATCTCAGCTCAGGTGTGCTCTCAAGGAGGATCAGAGGTTCGTTTCAGACGGTTATCCGACAGAGCTAGGAGTTAATGTGCCGTACATGTATAAATGACAGTGTATAATATGTACTGAGTAGTTTGAGTGCAATATCTTGTACTTTGTGTGGTCTCTTCAAATGCATAGATCTGTACATGTACACTGTACATGTACATGAATGCACTGTACAATCAACTGGATGCACTTGCACTGTAAAGTACACGCACATGTATGTACATATATAGTTGTATACTGTATGCAGGGGTTTGACAGTGTGGTCAACTGTACATGTATACATGTACATGTACCTCAAACTGACTCATGTTTTTTTTCTCCCAAAATCTCTCTCTCCTGTCTATCTCTCTCCTGTCTCTCTCCTCTCTCAACATGTCTCTCACCTCTCTCCTTTCTCTCTGTCTCCCTCCCCTTTCTCAATCTCTCACCTCTCTCTGCCCTCTCTGTCTCTCTCCCCTCTCTACCATCTCCCCTTTCTTCTATCTTGTATCTCCTCTCTCTCCCTCCCTTCTCTCTCTTTCCTCTCTTATACCCCTCTCTCTCTTCCCTTTCTTCCGTCTTTCTCTCTTCCCTCTCTCCCCCTTCCCCTCCTTCCCTCTTCCATTCCCCCCCTCTCTCCCTCTCTCCCCCATCTCTCCCTCCCCTCCCTCCCCTCTCCCCCTTCCCTCTCCATCTCGCCTCGTCTCTTCCTCTCTCCCTTTTGCAGCCCATTGTTTGTTACATGGAAAATCGGCAAAGACAAGCGTCTTCGTGGCTGTATAGGTACATTTACTGCCTTGAATCTTCACGATGGCCTCAGGGAATATGCAATCTCTAGGTGAGTAAAACGGAACTTAGGTTGCCCCAGAGGTTGTTCCACTTCGGGTGGGTGCTGTTCAGGTTCACGTCCCCTAAGTCAACCCTGTATTACTTGGCTGTGCACATGTACGTACCCTAATTTACCCCTTGGGTGGGGGGGGGGGGGTACATGTAGGTGGTAACTGGTTACCCAGCTCTACACTGTACCAGGGAAGCTAATTCAAATGCACACTCTAACTTGCGAGAGACGCTTTGATACATTTCGGTTGTTGTTCTTTTCTACACCTAGGCCTAGTTACAAAAATCTTATTCCTTTCAACGTTGCCAGTCACAATATTGTGAATGCTAAGAGCATAGGTGTACACACAATGTATACAGTGTACAATGTACATGTACATGTTCAATGTATGTTTGGCTGCTCTGTTTGAAGTTGCAATTTTTCCATTGCACAGTACATGTGTACAGTATTTACAAGCCGTACATTTGGGATGTGCTCATTTTTGATAAAGTGATTACATGTAAAAAAGATGCTAGGGAATTGAATTAAGGATTGAAATGCCAGGGCCTTCAAATTTTTGATAAATTTGCATTTTGGTAACAGTTTTGGTAAAATGTTTGCATGCTACTGATGTCATCTGGAAAGTGTTAACCCATGACACTAAATGAACATACCGGTACATGTATATGAATATGTACAAATGTATAATGTTGCAATTTTGCATGTACATGTACATGTGTACATACGTACGTATACTGTATAGTACATGTACGTACATGCACAGACAGTACAGTAAACCTTATACCGTGCATGTACTACAGTGTAGTACACGTACATGTACATGTACACTGTACCTGTACATTGTACA
The DNA here is from genome assembly GCA_949987565.1 of Luidia sarsii. Taxonomy (NCBI): domain Eukaryota; kingdom Metazoa; phylum Echinodermata; class Asteroidea; order Paxillosida; family Luidiidae; genus Luidia; species Luidia sarsii. The sequence continues at coordinate 11,201,395 of OX465116.1, forward strand.
TGTAGCTGCATAGCATTTACAGTTTCCATACTGTACAGTTTGTACACTGAGCATGTACAGCATGTGAGACAATCTGGCACCCATGCAAAATGTGCGAGTACATGTACATGTACATGTATGTACAGTATGATTAAACAGGAAAATTTTTCAATTTGATTAAAGTTGAAATTGTACATGCATGTACATGTAGTTATCTACAAAAAAAAGGACAAATTTTACCTGCGTCCTCACATTTGTGTGCATTTACTGTGCTGTGTGCTGTGTGCAGTGTGGCATTTTGGCATTTTTTCTCAATTTGATTACAGTAGGTTGCCATTCATTTTTACCTTGTATATATGTGCGTCTCATTGAAAAGACATTTCTCCAATTGAGATTGATTGTCATTCCCTTGTGCTCTCCTCCGTTGGCTCCTCCTGAGTCCTGACTGGTTTTATTTTTCTCTCTCTCCCCCGCCTCTCCCTCTCGGTCTTCCTCTTTTCCCTTTGCAGTGCTTTTAAGGATAGTCGTTTTCCGCCCGTCAACAAAGACGAGATCACCCGTATGTCTTGCTCCGTCTCGCTTCTACGCCACTTTGAGGAGGCCAAGGACCATGCAGACTGGGAGGTACGTGTCACTGCCGACTCACCGGCAAGGCTGGAGTCTAGCTGCCGACCTGGAGCCTATTTCACAGAGTTGCCCTGGATACAACATTGGTCGAGGTCAAAGAATAGCATTCACACGCTGTCTGATCCAACATATGCATGAAATAGCACACCTGTGAAAAATTCAGCTCAATCCGACTACCGAGTCTCGAGAAAATCGTGAAAACCGCTTCATTTGTTTCGCGAAAATGCAGCATTCAACGCCGTACTGTTCCGAAAAATAGTTTAGATCTCGGTGAGACGTAAACGATTTCTTTTACTCTTTTCTCCCAAAATACAACATTTTAGGCAGAAATGTATTTCAGAGCGAGGTTTCTACTATAACCATTTGTATAAGTTTCATGTAAATCTGTGAACATTTCTGTTTTTTGATCTTACCAATGTTGTGTAGGGGCTTTAAAAGCCCTACACAACATTGGAAAGATCGGAAAACATCGATGTCCACAGTTTTTCTCCTAATTTACACAGTTTGTAGATGGTCATGATAGAATCCTCATGTTGAAATCTTATGGTCTGTGATGCTGTATTTCTCGAGATATCTTCACTCAAACATTGACAAATAGTTTATGACTCGCGAGTCATAAACGGTCTTTAAAAGGATAACATAACATTGGTCGAGGTCAAAGAATAGCATCCATACGTTGTCAGATCCAACATACCGGTATGCATGAAATAGCACACCTATGAAAATTTCAGCTCAATCCGCCAACCGAGTCTCAAAAAAATAGTGAAAAAACAGCATTCAAGGAATTTTTCTGGAAAATTACAGCATTTTAGGCAGAAATATTTCGGTGCGAGGTTTCTACTATAACCATCTTCAAACTGCATAAGTTTCATGTGATATATCTATACAAAAATGTTGCAAACTGCTTACTGACTAAAATTACCAAAATGCAAATCTCAAAATTTAGTGGGCCTGACGTTTTGATCCTAGCAGGACCTTTCTCAAAGGCACGTGCTACGAGCAAAGGGACGATCTTGGGGAACCGAGGCAGAAATGCCATTGGACTGGAGGCCAGTTGAAGGCCAGTTGAAGGCCGTCCCAAGCTGGCCTGGCTGGCCAAACAGTCTATTACCATGCATAGATGTGTATTATAAGCTATAGACTATACATGTACATGAACATGAACATGTACGTTTGTGTCTCAATAGTAGCATTCTTTCTCAAGGGCAGTGCCCCACTGCTTGGCACATTTTTTATTAAAAGCAGGCTTATTGGACATGTGCGTGCAATCATTACGAAGCGCGTGTATTGCTTGTACAAACAAAAGCTAATGTTCTCCGTTGTGGTCGTTGCAAGCTGCCTGGATTAATAAGTGAGCCATCAAGTGGGCTGTTTCTGAAGAAGGATGTGCAAGCACTGCCTCTGCACATGTACATGTACACGTGTACACGTGTACACATACCGGTATGTACATGTACATGTACATGTACATACCGGTATGTGTACACGTGTACATGTACATGTACATGTGTGCTGTATATACATATATATACACATGTATAATTATTTACAACACTCTACATGTACATGTAGATGTACATGTACGTGCACACGTGTAGTACATGTATGTTGTACAATGTACATTGTACTATATGTACATGTACATGTACACATGAACATGTATATGTACACATGTACATGTACATGTACATGTACACGTGTACACATACTGGTATGTACATGTACAGCATACATGCACACATACCAGTATGTGTATACGTGTTCATGTACATGTACATGTGTGCTGTATATACATATATACACGTGTACATGTATGATGTACATGTACAATGTAGTAATGTACTGTAAATGAACATGTACATGTACATGTGTACATGTACCACATGTACACATGTACATGTGGTACATGTACACATGTACCACATGTACATGTACATGTTCATGTTCATGGACCAACAAACACGTGTACATGTACACATGTGTACATGTATGCACATTTATACATGTACATGTATGTACACATGTATAATTATGTACAGCATGCTACATGTACATGTATATGTACATGTACACGTGTATATAATACATGTACATGTACACGTGTACATGTACAAGTGTACATGTACACGTGTACATGTACACGTGTACATGTACACGTGTACATGTACAGCATACATTTACAGCATACATGTACATGTACATTGTACATGTACATTCCGTATGTGTACACGTACGTGTACATGTGTGCTGTATATACATGGACATGTACATGTTCATGTTCATGGACCAACAAACACGTGTACATGTACATTTATACATGTACACATGTGTACATGTATGTACATGTATGTACAGCATTATTATGTACAGTACACAATTATGTACAGCATGCTACATGTACATGCATATGTACATGTACACGTGTATATAATACGTGTACATGTACACGTGTACATGTACACGTGTACATGTGTACATGTACATGTGTACATGTACATGTGTACATGTGTACATGTACATGTACATGTGCATGTACACGTGTACATCCATGTACATGTACACATGTACATGTACACATGTACATGTACACGTGTACATGTACACGTGTACATGTACACGTGTACATGTACATGTACATGTACACGTGTACATGCACATGTACATGTACACATGTACACATGTACATGTACACATGTACATGTACATGTGTACATGTGTACATGTGTACATGTGTACATGTGTACATGTGTACATGTGTACATGTGTACATGTGTACATGTGTACATGTGTACATGTGTACATGTGTACATGTGTACATGTGTACATGTACACATGTGTACATGTACAGTACATGTTCATGTCTGTGTACATGTTCATGTATGTGTACATGTTCATGTATGTGTACATGTGCACGGAAGGGGAAGAGAGAGAGACAGAGAGAAGGAGAGCGACCAGTGTCAGATATCTCTATCCCGCGTGCTTGTGCTGTGAGGTGGGCGTGTGATGCGCGTTCATTCTGCTCTATTTAAGAGGTTTATTCTGTGCGCTCCGTCAGAGCTGGTGCATGGAGAGGCAGCGTAATGACCCACATTGATGGCCTTGAGTTGTCTGCCAGTCTGCTCTGGCCATTTGGAGAATGACATCACTCCACTCTGGCTCTGTCCGTACAATGATGAGTACAACTTCAAAATCATCCAGACTCATTAAAAATAAAAAAAATTGATTAAGTCATGCGGTCTACCAACCAACCTGTCTGAAATTGTTAATGAGTTTTCGGCAAGGTTTTTGCAGTGACACAATGTACACGTCGGTACTATAGTACATGTACATACTGTACATGTACGTGTACCTGTAAGTCATTGTGAAATGGAGTGTGGCTCTGAGTCACTCTCCATCTCACAAGAGATGATTTGCATCACCACTTGGTTCTTCCACCATGCAAACCAATGGCTTTTTTGAAGTTGCTGTGGTTATGATTTTAGTATAGGGGAAGGCTCTGTGTGCCATAGCAATGAAATGTACATGTACATGTACTTGTACGTATACTGTACATGCATGTACATGTACTGTACACATTTTAGATACACTGTGTCTAGGTTTAGCAGAATGCATTATGGCATACTGTTTGTCTGTGTGCATCTGTACACTTTAAATGAACATTCTGTCCCTTTACAATATACATGTACATGTAAGGAAGTTTACACACGTACATGTATACCGGTATGTGTATAATTATTTACAATACTACATGTACATGTACATGACAAGTCAGTGGTGGTTTGTGACAATGTTTGTAAAAAAAATCTCTTAAATTGTGAGTGGGTGCTTCTGGTGAGTACCAATGGACTTACTCACCAAAGAGATGTATATGTACATGTACATGTATCTTTACGGGGTGTTGTCATCTCAAACCACCATTGACTTACTACACCCCTGTACATGTACATACATACATGTATGAATGCCGAGAAATCTCAGTTTTGCACATACATTCACTACCGGTACTTGTAATGTACATGTACATACCGGTACATGTAGAAATTATGATTGTGTATAATTTGTAAACCACCAAGGCACCAACTCCATCTAATATGTTAATGGGGGTGCTATTATTGCACACAGGTCAATAACAAAATAAAGTAAATACAGTGGAACGTCGCTATAACGAACATCCCAGGATCCATGAAAATTGTTTGGTATAGGGGTCGTTCATTATACACATGTAGCAGTTGTGGCCACACATTTTGTACACAAAAATCAGGAGCCAAAGGGCATGTTTGTTATAGCCGAATGCTCGGTATTCATTATAGCGACGTCCCACTGCACAGACGAGTGAGGACGAAGGAATCAGACAAGGTAGAGACATGTTCATGTCGTTGATGGCTTCTCTTCTCCCTTTGGTCTCTTTCAGGTCGGAGTCCATGGCATTCGTATAGAATTCTACAATGAGAAGGGAGTCAAGAAGACAGCCACCTATCTCCCCGAAGTGGCTTCCGAACAGAGTGAGTGTGCCCCCGGTTCCCCATGGCCTAGGCTACAAGCATTGGCCATTCATTGTGCTGCATGCATGGCCATGGGCTACCCACTTCCCATTACTCAAATTATTCAGTGATGGTACAGTACTTTCAGACCTTCACGTGTCATGTTGGGGGCAGAAGGAGATACAGGGTGGATGTATTTGATGTACAAATACATGAACATAGCAGATGGCTCTCCGTACTTTTTCCTCTCTGCCTTCTTCTTTCTCCTCTTCCTCCTCTTCCTCCTCTTCCTCCTCTTCCTCTGTCTGCTCTTCCTCTGTCTCCTCTTCCTCCATTTCCTCCTCTTCCTCCTCTTCCACATCTACCTCCTCGTCTTCCTCTACCTCCCTTCTCCTTCCTCTTCCTCCCTTCTCCTTCCTCTTCCTCCTCCTCTGCCTCTTCTCTTCCTTGTCGTTGCCGTCCTCTCCTCCTTCCCCTTCCTCCCTTCTCTTCGCTGCCAATCTTAGCCAAAGCAATGTCCATAAGAGACAGACTTGTACACGTACTTGTGCCACAAACCTGTCATCCATACTCAATAGTGTTATCATAAATGGCCTTGTGGTACAATGAGGGCTTACACAAAAGCCTAAATTCCAAGCAATGCAAGCATGCTGATGCTATACAAATTATCTCAGTTTCTCTATTGTCATTACAACTCCATTGTACAGATTGTTTCTCACTTTTCATGATCTTGTTCCCCTCCTCCCTCCTCCTCCTCCTCCTCCTTCTCCGTCCTCCTGCCTCCTCCTCCCCTCCATCCTCCCCCTTCTTCCCCCTTCCTCTTCCCTCCTCCTGCCTCCTCCTGCCTCCTCCCCTCCTCCTCCCTTCCATCCTCTCCCTTCTTCCCCCTTCCTTCTCCTCCTCCTCCTCCTCCTCCTCCTCCTCCTCCTCCTCCTCCTCCTCCTCCTCCTCCTCCTCCTCCTCCTCCTCCTCCTCCTCCTCCTCCCCCCTCTCCTCCTCCCCTCTTCCCCTCCTCCCCTCCTCCTCCTCCCCCCTCTCCTCCTCCTCCTCTCCTCCTCTCCTCCTCTCCTCCTCCCCTCTTCCCCTCTTCCCCTCCTCCCCTCCTCCCCTCCTCCCCTCCTCTCCTCCTCCCCTCCTCCATCCTCCTCCTCCCCCGTCCAGACTGGAACAAGGAGCAGACTATAGACTCGCTCCTGCGCAAGGGAGGCTACAAGACGCCCATCACGGGCGACTTCCGCAAGACCATACGGGTCACCCGCTACCAGAGTGAGAAGATCTCGGTCCACTTCAACGACTACGCCGAACACTTTCGCCAGAACGGGCGCGTTTAATGACAAGCAGCCGCAATCGCAAACTCTTTGGGGACGGGGCCGCCTCGAGCACAAATTGGCGGCCATTTTTATCCTGGCCTTTTTCGTCCTATTTTATGTGTTCAGTTGATGCTAAGTCCTCCTTTGGTTTCTCTTTTCTTTTCTATTTCGTTATTTTTAATTTTGGGGAGGGATGCACGAATGTTGCAAACTTGCTGACTGGCTTCAGTGACCAACGTTGAAAATGTCAAACAATTGGAGGGCCTGGGGTTTTAAACGTAGCTTGACCTTTCTCCAAAGGCTTTTTCCCCAAGGCTTTTTTTTTTGCCATTGAGAGAAACTCACGGAAGAAGAATCTTTCTGGCCTTGGGGGGAAAGTTCCAGCAAGGATTGAAACAGCTGGCCCTGTGGATTGTGGACGATTTCAATTTTGATTGCGCCATCTGAACCCCTGTGTCCGTTTGCATGCCTTTCAATTGAATTGTTGGATACGTGCAAGCAAGCGAGCGAGCGAGCAAGCAAGACAGGGGGGAACTCAGATCTGCCCAAGTTTTGTCAGCATGGATGCTCCGTACCTCAAGGCCTCTGCCTTTGGGCAAGTCTGTCAGCAAAGCTCCTCTTGAACAGAGAGGGCGCTCTTGATCTCTTCCATTGTTTTTTTTTATCAATGCCCAACAGAATGAATTATTTGTTTATCGTCCATGCCCTGCTGAAAATAAGGTCTGGAGGAGGATTTTTTTCCCAATCACATCTTCCCTTTTTTTAGCATTGAATCTTTTGTCACAAGTTGCTGACTTTTGTCACGAGGTGCTGGCAGTTGGGTCAACTTTTCTCTTCTGGTTTTCCCTAGAAAACTCAGCAAAATTAATTTAAAAAACAAATGGATTTGTATTACCTAAGGCAATTTGGACGATGAACAAGTAATTTTATTCATGAGCCTTTGAGTTTTTCGGCTCGTTTTATTCATTAGTGTTGTACTGCACAATTTCACTTCTGAATGAAACTATGACCTTACCACTGGTTTTTATTGGTTTTGTTGCCATTTTGTGTTCTGTTTTATTTATTTATTTTGGGGTGGGTTTTTTTTGGCGGGAGGTGGTGGAGTGTCGGAGTTTTGTAATATTAATTACCCGTCTGCTCTTCCCAAGTTTGCGATTGCGGCTGATACAACGGATCTCTTAAAAACACCCAGGGAAAAATGTATTGAAAATATTCAAGGAATGTGAGAGGATAAAACAAAAAGCTAAAAAATAACTATTACAATTCCATGATAATCTGTTTTTATACGGAGATATATAAACAAGTAAAAAAAAAAATCACACTAAAAAAACATAATTCATTTTTTGATAAGTTGATTTGTAAAAAAAAAAAGAATCAAAAAAATCTGGAGACTCTAGTATAGTGTACATGAGGAGAGCAGTGTGGTTGCAGATTTAATCGTCTTTTTGTTTTCGTAATCGCATTTTTACGGCGACAAAGTCGGTCGAGACTTAGCAGTAGGGGTGCCATGTTGGATGCTGCCCCGATGTCTAGGTAAGGTCTCATAGCACCTCCTGTCGTTTGCACAGAAATCATACGGCCAATCACAACTTCGTAAGTGGAGTTATGATGCATCATAAGGCTTTTTGAAACCCATCCCTGGTTTCCATTTGGTGGGGGGGTGGGCATTATTAAACTCGAAAATAATATCGAAAGAAAAGAGATAAGACTTTTCTGCTATTCAAGGTGTAGCAAAAACTAATTTGCCAGGGCCGAGACTTGAACCCGGAAACCTCAGGTATGTTAAGCTGGAGGTCTCGGGTTCACGTTCAGGTCCGGCCAAGATTTCTTTGCCTTTTTCATTTAAAAAAGATATGAAACTAAAGAAAGCATTGGAAGTTAGGGACACTCACATTTTGACTCTCGGGTGGGGGGGGGGAAGCTCACTTTGAATTGTTGTTCTCTCAACGTCCAGAATCGTGTTTGACTCTTTCACATTGTTTCTCAGATGGAAAACTCCTGAATTTTTCAGTCTTTTTTTCCCATGAATACCCAGAAGGCACCTACACAGAGTCAAGTAAAAAAGTAGGAAAGGGGAAAATTACTGAAATTTTGGCACCAAATGATTTTTATTTTATTCCTTTTTTGGGGGGCTTTTATTTATGAGGTTTAGAGGTCGTTGTCATGATAATCGTTGAGATGGCCTAGCAGGGAATCTTATCCTAAATTGCAGGCCGGGACCGGTGGATGTGTTGACTGTATAGTGAAGAGTAAATACGAAAAACACTGGGTTGGGTCCTATTTCAAATGTTAACGTAATTCGAAAGTGAAATGTTAACATTAAACAAATTAAACCAATTTTGAAAAAGAATAGATGTACTTTTGCCATTTGGCTATCAAAATTGTTTGTTAGATCAAAAAAAAAAAAAAAAGACTCAAAAGTGGCTGCCTTTGTCTTGGGTCGAGAAACATTCACAGAAATCTTCCAGACATTGTGTAAGTCTCACATGAAGAAGGATTTTTGTGTCCTCGAAATACTTTGTTTTGATACAAATTGAAATAAGCAGAAGGAAGAATCAGACCCTTTTGAGGTGGGAAGGATAGGGGGTAATGGATAGTGGTTTGTTTAGTGTAGTTCGTTCCCTGTCGGAAGAGCTCGAGCAATACCGATCTGGACTAAGCACTGTGGAATTTGGTGCCACTCTTGACCAAAAGGTGACATCAGCTACATCTGTGGGTGGACTGTAAGAGGGGTGGGGCATGCTGTAGCTTTCAATCAGGCCGAAGTCGAGCTCAACTTCTGAATGAACGGACTTGTAGTTAGTGGTCGGGAGTCTGCAAGATTCAAATCGTAGTGCGGTCGCCCAAGCCCGGAGACTTGGCAACCTTTGTCCACTCAGATAGGACCTCGCAAAATGAGGTCATAGCTGGTCATTGTAAACTGACTGAAGGCTGGAAGGATCCGTGATTTACCACTGGCTAGGATATAAAAAAAACCTACCCCACTGGGAAGTAGCTTTGGCTTTATGCTGTCATCCTCGGGATGTGACTGCTGTAAGATTGACATGCTGGACACCTCCGGGCCCCCTGCCTGTCACAGTCTTTAGACTCGGCCTTAAAAAATCGACACACAACTCGGGCTCACGGACCTCACTTGTCCCGTTTCACCACGGATACAATGTAGCCTTGGTGACCGATTCTGGCAAGGCACTGCATAGTGCATGTCCCCTTTATTCTGAGGAAAGTAAGTCCAACTTTTGCAACTTTTCACTGATCTGGGTACAATTTGTATCCTTGCAGTTTGACGTATTTTGTGCCACACTTTTGGATAAAAAAAAAATCAATTGAAAAAAAAAAAATGAAAAAAAAAAAATTGTGAAACAAATTGTCCCAGGTATTAAATGCACAATCCAGTGTGTTCTGTTTACAGTTGTCTTCACAGAAGCGATTTTGACTTTTGGCACCAAAAAAAAGTGATGTAACTTTACAAATGGTAGATTGGGAGACCTTACCTTTGAGACCGCCAACACTGCTGCATGCTCAGAACCGACTTTGTAAGGAACTTCTAAAAAAAACCTAGTTAAAGATAGATGTAGGCCTAGATCGGGACAGGGACATAGTTTCCTTTCACTTGTTTTTTGAAGAAAAAAAATGTACATGTATTTTTGTACTTAAACAAAACAAAAAAAAGGGAAAGAAAGAAAGAAAAAGACAACAAAAATGGCTTTGCTTTTGCCCTTGTAAAATCGACCACACGATGGTACGATAGTTGGAGTTGTGTTGAGCTTTCCTGTATAGTGTTTCGGACAAAATCAGGAAAAAATCTCTGTCTGTTTTTCTTTCAAGCTATTGTCATTAAGCAGTAGATGTTACTGATTTTGTAGCCTCGATTTGATTTCAGGCACGGTTATGAGGGTAGGGAAGGGTCGGGCAGGTGAATTGTGTGGGGCCCCCCCACTGGATTGGTCTGGTTTCGGGCACTGCGGTGGGTGTGCGTGGCCGCAATTAAGGGACACGTTGCTTTAATAGTCTGGTTCTCGGAACTGATATGATGTTGGAGTGAACCTGCATTTTGTTACTGTCTCCCATATGATGATATTCAACTCAATACACCTGTAGATTCATGGGAGGGAGTAACTTAGGCAAGGGTTTAGCTTGTCAAGCCAAGTGAACATTGGATAGCGTGGGACTGAAGCTGACAAAAGTAGGGCTCTCCCCCCCCCAAAAAAAAGTATCAGTCCCTGAAATGAAATATAAATAAACCAAAACAGTGCAACTGTCAGTTTCTGTGGGATTCGATCCTGTCTCCTAGAGACATTGTGGACAGTGCTGTAAGACCAACCCAACTTCCCTGTATTCATACTTAGGCAAGACCTCTAACAAAGCATCGAAATGCACAAACCCCAACTCCCCTGTGCACCAAAAAAAATGTAGTGAATTATGGAAGTGAAGAACTCAACCCTGGAATAGAGAGTGTGTCAAATTGTAGCCGAAAGGGTGGAGTAAAGTGGGATTATCCTGATGCCCACGGGACAGAAGGGCACGGCCTTTATAGGCAGTGAATCTGGTTTATCCGACGGCTTGGGGAATAATCCCTTTTGAATAGCTGCGGCAGTTGTAGCTGAGCATCCCATAGAGTAGCCGTCCGTGTGTTAGATAGGCGATGCTTCGTCCCTGTAGCTCGAGACAGGGCTGCTGTTTAGAGTCTGGTGCGCTTTGACGGCGGCCGCCCTCAGTACTCTTTGTGGTAGTGTGTAGGTGGGTACCATGCGGAGCCATTTTCAGTTGATAACGTGGGACCAATAGATTGATTGTGTAGTGCGGTTTCTACCTTAGATATACAAGTAGGTTTCTAATGAGTATCTCCCCTAACCACTCACAAGCAAAGATATTTGGGAAGGCCCCCATCTTAAGGGCTTAGATTACCCCCAGGTGGTTTGAGTGCCGGTACAGCAACTCAAAGGTCCCGGGTTCATATCCCAGTCCAGTCACGTTTCTTTCCGTCAGTCGATTCTTATTGTATTTGTTCCTCGCAATATTCATCAGTATTTTCTTCAAAGGAAAAAGGTTTTGTTCTTTTTATGGAAGAAGAAGAAGAAGAAGAAGAAGAAGAAGAAGAAGAAGAAGAAGAAGATGAAGAGGATCTTATCGGAGACAGTGGATGGAAGTGTTCAAAATGCCAAAAAAAGAGAACCAAGAGAAAAAAAACAATTCAACAAACGGTGCCTGAGAAATATCTCACTTTTGTAGGTTTGTGACCTGATGCTGTCCAGATTTGTCATCCAGAGTCCGACGATATTTTAGTTTAAAAAAAAAGGCAACAGAGTCTTGTGGCTTTATATCTGTTTGTTTGTTTCTTTTTAAAATCAACTGCATGTTTTATTTCTCCAGTATATATTGTACTCTGTACCCGTAGCATGTTTTAACATTTGTCTATATTGCTTTTCACTATTTTATTTATGCAGGATCACAGACAAAAATCAATCGAAACAAAAAAAATAGTAATCGTATTGAGCCGAGAAGTTGGTAGATGCCATTTAATTTAATTTTTTTTTTATTTTTTTTTTTAGAATTATGCATTAATTTCTTTAGAGTAACTGTACTTGACTTTGTTCGGTTTGGTTATTGTCTGTTCCTTTCTTGGCCCAATTTCATGAAATTCTAAATGGCGTATTACTTTCAAGCCAAAAAAAGACAAGGTAAATTGATTTGGAGTTTAAAACATACATAAAAAAAGAGGAAAATTTGATTGGAGCCAGGCTTGAACCCAAGATCTCCGGCTGGTTTTCTAAGCTAGAGGTCTCGGGTTCAAGTCCCGGTCCAGTCAAATTTTCTTTGCTATCTTCATTAAAAAAAAAAAAAGGGTACAAAAAGAGAAAGAAGGTTAGGGTCACCCACTCCTTTACTTACGGGAACTGCTTCTCATAGGAACCACAAATGCCTTAGTCCCCTGTGAGCCCGGCTAACCGTGAGCAAGGGATGTTCTGCCCGTGTGGCGGCGTCATTTGTAGCCCTTTTCTTCCCACCACTCCCGCTCGCCACAACGGGTTCCATGAAATTGGGATCTCTGTTGCTATATATCAATATGCAGTTTATCCAGCATTCTTGATCATCTCGTTTGTAATCGTTTCAAAATTTCAAATGCAAAAAAAAAGAAAACACAAAAAAAAGGGAAAAAATAATCGTAACAAAACGAGCAAAATTTTTTCTTGTCGTGAATTGAGTGGAATAATTCCTGGAAAGAGCACGAATATTTGTGGTTTTTGTTCTGGTCGGTTTTTTTTTTCTTCAGAAAGATATATTTAAGACCAATGGCAACAGGTGTTTCAGATGAACAACCCAAATATTTGATACACCTGAAAAAAAAAAAAAACCACCCAGAACCACCCAATAGCCACTTTCGCTCTGGTCCAGTTTTTAGTGCTCATGATCGCCATACTGGATTTGCTGTAATAAAGTGCCATTTTTAAAAACTCGCTAAACAATAATTATTTGGAAGAATAAATACCTGAGAAATAATAATCAATAACGCATCAGTAAGAGTACACCATGTGTACAGACATGTCATCATGTCATCATCATCATCATTGGTCGGCTGCGGAGCAGGCGACTACAAGCTTGTCTGCAACCACTGCGGTCTTGAGCAGAGTTGACAATATCATTTGGTTGCAGCATCCCTTCATTGTCTCCCATTAGTTGTTGTATAATACTGCAAGTACGGTGTCCTGGGCCTTCCTGGTTTCCCTTTTTTTCCATGCCACAGACATGAAGCATGACAGAAGCCAGCCAGATATCCGATAGGGACAGATCCGACTCTCTTGTATGCATGGTGTACTCTCGTTGATTTATTTCACAGGTACTTATTGATTCCGATTGTTTAGCGAGTCTTGGAAATTGCACCTTATTCCAAAAACCCGTCATGGGCTCTGAAAAACGACTCAAAGTGGCTATGATCCCACTGCAGTATCCATGGAAACAAGTGGGATATCCACAATTTTGGTCCAACCCAGGGGGAACTTCATACTCGTTCACAAAATAAGTTTCTCACTTTTTACCTGTGGTGGGCCATCGTCATGAAAAAAAAAAATGGCCGGTACGCGAAGTGGCTTCAAGCTATTCGGATGTTGATAATCTCCACTTTTGGGAGGATTTTAAAGTAATTGGACAAGGATTTAAAAAAAAAAAGAGAGTAATATTTGGTGTTGGGTCCTGACAGGGATTTGTTCGTTTGTTTGTGGGTTTTTTTGTTTCTTTTATCTCTGGGTTTCAGTGGAAGGTCTACAGGGAAGCGGTTGTGAGTGTTAGGATCTGTAAAAGTCACTAGGACGGTATTGCAATTAATGGATTTGTATTTAGAAATAAAGATTATATCACACCTATGAAGAGTCTGGTGTCAAGTGTGGATAATTTATGAATGATGATGCGTCAAATGATTTTAAATAAAATTGCTGAATCAAACTTTGACTGGACTGGGACTTGAACCCGAGACCTCTGGACTAACGTACCAGTGCTCTTCCATCTGAGCTATCCAGCCCTTAGATGGTGGTGGCCTTCCCTATTAGTCAACAAGTCTTTGCTGGGGTGGGGGCGCCAGTCAGAAGCAATTCAACCATTAACTGCCGTACATCTCCAGGGATCCCACCCCCGCTTTCGTTCAGATGCAAACAACCAATAGTTGTAAACCTGGCTACAGCAGCACGGGATCACACAAGGTGGATGCAGCTTTTTCAATTCAAGTCAAACAAACCAAGGAAAAACTGAACAATTTTAAAAAATTCGCAAAGAAAACTTTGACTGGACCGGGACTTGAACCCGAGACCTCTGGACTGACGTACCAGTGCTCCTCCATTTACTTGGTTTGAAATCCTTTTTTTATTATCAAATGAATAGTTTATTTTTAAAAATACCATTATGTAGCCACTGAAGACATGAAAACTCCCAAAACCACAAAAGTCATGTTTTCTAGCAAATGTTGCACTTTATTTACATTTTGAAAGTTACTGCCCCAGTTTTTCTTTCCAGGAATGGTCGGTAGAGCTCCGTAAACGAAGACTCTTCAATCTAATTCATAATTTCATTTCCATTGTCTTGGATACTGGAGGGGAAACGAACAGAACTTCACAAGGATTCAATTACTATGATGGGCATAATGATGTATGCATCGAGGAGAATGTAATTCAATGAGGCTTTGCCCTGCTCGACATAATAAGCACTGAATGCTTGCTCAGTGCTTTGCCCGATTCCTCTGTGGGAGTCGTGGGTTCGAATCCTGCCCGAGCTGCCTGAATTTTTTTTTTCATCAGGCATTGGGCAAAGCATCGGGCATTCAGTGCTTATTACATCGAGCAGGGCAAACCCTCATTGAATATTACAGGCATTTTAGCAATGGTCATGTTTTCTTCACTGCTGTCACTGGTAGTACGCAATAAACACTGAGCATGCTCAGACCAATGCTCAAAACTAAAAAATTATATTATCTTGGAACTACTCTTCCATTCAAATCCTCAAAAGAAAATTTGAGGTGGGGGGATTAAACAAACAAAAAATTGAGAAATGGCATTGGACAATTGGAATTGTTGGTTATAGAACGATTGCGTGACCACTGTTAACATGCCATCACGTGACTTGTGGTGGGTATTTTTGCATCTCATTTGGTGCAGAACAGGAGTGGAAATGAGTAAAGAAGACTATCATATTGTCCACATTCTTCTCTATGTTTCCATCACTTCTTTGTGCCAAATGAGATGAAAAACTCCCCACTATAAGTCGAGGGATGGCATGTAAAACAGTGGTCGCGCAATCGGTCTATTGAATTGACATCCACTATCGTATAAATAACAATCTTGAACAAACCTGCGGTTAAGGATGCAATAACATGAAAGAAATGGGGAAAGGCCCTAGCAAGTAACTACAACCACTGTCATAGGGCTGTGTGTGTGGTGTGTTATTTGCTGCCTTTAATAGCCAGGGAGGTTGGCCTCAGTCCACCACAAGCAAAGACTGTTGGGCTAAATTCGGGGCTACTTGTGAAGGGAAAGTTACATGTTTATTTACACATGGGCTAGGACTAAACAGTGAGAGTAGCACGGTGGACAATAGTACTGAGAGGGGTGACTAGATCTATGTGCCTGCAGATGGTAGACCGCCAGCCATGGCTGACAAACTGGGAGGGGTGACTAGTATGAAGCAAGGCATGAGCCTCCATCTATATTGGTAGTAGACTGCCAGCCAAGGCCGACAAATAGAACTGGGAGGAGTTACTAGTATGAAGCAAGGCATAAGCCTCCATCTATATTGGTAGTAGACTGCCAGCCAAGGCCGACAAATAGAACTGGGAGGAGTGACTAGTATGAAGCAAGTCATAAGCCTCCATCCCTATTGGTGGTAGACTGCCAACCGAGGCTGACAAATAGAACTGGGAGGGGAGACTAGTCTGAAGCAAGTCATAAGCCTCCATCCCTATTGGTGGTAGACTGCCAGCCAAGGCTGACAAATAGAACTGGGAGGGGTGACTAGTGTAAAGCAAGGCATAAGCCTCCATCCCTGTTGGTAGTAGACTGCCAGCAAAGGCTGACAAATAGAGCTGGGAGGGGAGACTCGTCTGAAGTAAGTCATTGGCCTCCATACCTACTGGTGGTAGACTGCCAGCCAAGGCTGAGAAATATAACTGGGAGGATTGGCAGACAAATCTGGACTCAACAGATTCATAATTATACCCTATTGACGGAAGACTACCAGCTACGGCTGACAAAAAGATCTCTATAGTCGGACTATTCTGAACCAAGATGTAAGCCTCCATCCCTATAATGTGGTATACTTCCAGTCACACCTAATAACTAGCTGATTCGACTAGTCTGAACAAAGGCATTAGCCTCAACGTCATTTGTTTGTACAGTGCCATCTTGTGCGTAAGTGTAGAATAGGGAAGGGAGTTACTAGTCTGTCTACACTACTGTCCTAAGTGGTACGTCTGTTTGAATGACTAGGTGTCCTGTTCCATGTCTGCGTCGGCAAACTGTCCAGTGTCCATAGCCTCGTCGTGTGCCGACCCATCTGCACACAGAATGGAAAAAAAATGCAACACAAAATAAATCCACCATATTGCTATCAAAGGAAGAGAACAAACCTTTTAATTCTAAGATCTTGACTTAGAAACTGGCAGTTAAGAAAAGTGCTTTCGGTCAATGAAAACAAGTTGCTCTGACTTTGGTAAGATAAAAAAAAAACCCAGAAATGTTAGCAGATTTACATGAAACTTAAACAGTTTGAAGATGGTTATAGTAGAAACCTCGCAATGAAATATTTCTGCCTAAAATGTTGTATTTTTCGGAGAAAAGAGTAAAAAAAAACCTTTTACGTTTCACCAAGATCTAAACTTTTTTTCGGAACAGTACAGCGTTGAATGCTGCATTTTCACAAAACAAATGAAGCGGTTTTCATGATTTTCTTAAGACTTGTTTGGCAGATTGAGCTGAAATTTTCCAGGTGTGCTATTTCATACATATGTTGGATCAGACAACGTACGGACGCTATTCTTTGACCTCGACTAATGTTGTGTAGGGGGTTTGAATTTCCCAAATTCCTTCAAAATGTCCCGAGTGGTCAATGCTGGAAAGATATCTGCACTAGAAAGATGTCATGGGCTCAAAATCCACTTGAGTTGCGGTATTTGCTTAGTTGCCAATAGATTAAGAGTGTATAAATTTAACTGCTCATCTGCGGTTGTTTGCAGCTTTGGAAGCATTCTCCTACTCTGCATGCATGGTTATGGCTCACGGTTGATTTGGCCATATGTGACTCTCCATTGAACAGGTATGGATGAAGGCTGTGGTTGCCTGTGACTTCTGGGGAGTCCCCACTGAACGTGCATGGTTGTATCCCATGGTTGCGTCCCATAGTTGCTCATGGTTTACCAAGGTTGTAGGCACTTACTGGCGAAGGCAAGCCATTTGATCATAGTCTCTACCAAAATCCAATTGAACATTCTAAGCACTCTTGAAATCTCCATTGACTAAGCACGGTTGTGGGCCACTGAAGTAAACAGTGGTCAAAGGCAGTCCCCATTGGACACTGCACGGTTGTTGACCGCGGTTCGGGTATTGTTCACCTCACCTGCCGACTGCCCCGTTGTCTTGATCATGCCGCTGTCCACGTGACCGTTTGACGAGGAGCCCGGCAGCGGCCGTGGCAGGCTCTGACCTGTGACCCCATCGACCCCTGACCCCTCCTCGGCCTCAGCATCTTCTACCACTCCCTCGTCCTCTTCGGCATCGTCTTTTGGGGACGAAAAAAAAAAAAATCCCCAGACAAAAATAAAATAAAATAAATAAAGATTGAAGCTGATCTAAGAATCCTAAGACGTGAGAGGGCTTGACGTTACCATCCTTTTGCAGTTTGCAACAGTTTTTGCATATCACAGACACTTTTGCTGAAGATGTCTAACAAAAGGCCCAGTAAAAAAGAAAAGAAAACTGAGATAGGAACCGCTTGTCCCTTCTCCAATCAGAGAGGCTGAGCCGATTGCTGCAGCAACAACTAAAAAAAAGGCCCACCTACCGAATTCGTCACCATCATCTGAGGGGTCCGAATCATCCGGGTCGGGGTGGAGCATCTGGCAGTCCGACATGACCGTAAACATCTTATCCACTGGAATAGAAAGGCAAGATATTACATGGGGGTAGGGGGATCATGTTTTGGAGGAGTAACAAAGCTGCGGAGGGCCTGACGTTTGCATCCTAGCAGGACCTTTCTGAAAGGAAAAAAATGAGAAAGGGCCTCTTGGGATTCAAACCACCAGGCCCTCTCCTTTTTTTTTGAGATTTGCATTTTGGTCGAGCACTTCATGCCGGCACCTCCGAATACTGGGCACCGGTGGGTGTTACTATATGTTGGCACCTCCAAATCTGGGCGCTGGTGGGTGGTGCTATACGTTGGCACCTCCAAATCTGGGCGCCGGTGGGTGGTGCTATACGTTGGCACCTCCAAATCTGGGCGCCGGTGGGTGGTGCTATACATTGGCACCTCCAAATCTGGGCGCCGGTGGGTGGTGCTATACGCAGGGCCTGTCGAATCTGGGCACCACTATTGTCCAAGTTGAGAATGAGTGATGTGCGCATTGTTAAGGGAGCTGTAATTCCCTGGGGACAAAAAATTCTCAGAAAATTCTTATACGGGGAAATATCAGCCATTTGGTGTGAACGGGAGACTTGATTTCTCCTCCTCCTCCTCTTCCTCATTCTTCTTCTTCCTCGTCTTTGTCTTCTTAATTATCAAGCAAAAACTCAGGCACCATGTTTCAAGTTAACACATCTGTTCAGCATAAGACTGCCAGTTGATCCGATACATACAGAGGAACATCGATATAACATCCCGGGATCCATGAAAATTGTTCAGTATAGCGGTCATTCGTCATAGCAGCTGCGGCCACACATCTAAGTACACAAAAATCGGGAGCCAAAATGGCATTTTCATTATAGTCTAATGTTCGGTATATTGGCGTTTGTTATAGCGCCGTTCCACTGTATTGACTTTCAGGTTGACGAAAAGACTGTACATTGAGATTGACAAGCTAGTGCATCCAATACACAGGCAAGTCATGGCCATTCTTACGCGCTTGTTTGTCGTCCGGGATGAATCTCAGCTCCCTGATGGCTGCGTCTTCCTCGGGCTGGCCTGCGTACTCCTCCTCCTCTTCACCGTCTCCCGCCCCTCCGGCGTCTCTGGAACTCGGGATCTGCGCTTCCCCAAGACAGACAAGAAAGGCTCAAGAGAGTGATCGCGTGTCGGGATGCGTGGGCAGGAATCTAGCACCTCATGGAGACCTTAGACAATAGGTTGAATAGGTTTCCACAGGGAAATTGTAAAGGTGTATAGGTCTCCACAGGGAAATTGTAAAGGTGTATAGGTCTCCACAAGGTTTTCACGAAACTGGTATTTGGAAATAACGCACGGGCGCTAGATGCAGCAACCACAAAGAAATGGGGGAATCACGGACTCTGACCTCTGTCCATGTGGACAAACTTACAAACCCATGAGCACGTCAATGTCCACTCACAGAAGTAGATAAACCAGAACTGGTCACCTACCTCAGCAACTGCCAATTTTGACTGCTGTGATTGACACGCATGTACGAGAGAAGAAGCACCAAATTGCTTAGTGGGGAAAACAACGTTTCCAATAGATGAAAATACTATGGCCTGGTGCTGGTGATAATGGTGTCATAGTTTTACGCTCAGGCTGTGAGGAAATCAGCGTCAATTTTTGTACTTTGCCTTTGAGAAAGGTCTTGCTACCGGTAGGATCGAAACGTCAGGCCCTCTAACTTTTGAGATTAATGTAATGCAAGTCATTTTAGTCGGTGAGCAGTTTGCAACAGGTTTTGTACTAACTTCATTTTTTGTACATGCCGGAGGGGCGGAGGGTAATAAATTGACCGTGCAACGCCAGTGCAACGCTCACGTACCCGCAGTATTTCGGACATGACCATGGCGTCTATCATCAGGTACAGGTTCTCGTGAGGGTAGGCAGTCAGATCTCTGGACACGGCGTGCAGTGAGATGGCAGGATAGGGGACCACAAATCCCTGACCACTGGCATTGATCCACGACACGTGGCTAGATAAAGGAAAGTGAGTTGTACAATGTACATGTACATATAGTAATTAGTATTATACATGTATGCATTGACCGGTGGTACAAATAACATGATTTTTTTTTTTTAAATGGCTTTTTTACAACATGCATGTGTAGTGTAGTGCATATGTACATGTAGGAATAGTGAAGTGCAAGTTTTGTACACAGCCACACACTGACTGTCATCTTGTCGACAAACGCATCACAAAATCATAACTTTGGGGAGAACTTAAACTTTGTCTTTGGCATGTGGTAGTGCCAGTTATTGTCTATGTACATATATATAACCTGTATAACAACAGGTGGTCTAATTGTGGAATAATTATATGAATTTTTTCACCCTTTAGTTTTAGTTTTACAATGTACATGCATGTAGGTGTCAAGCTAAAATCTTGCCAAAAAATTAGTACATTACATACAATACAACGGTTCAAGGGATAGTACAGTACTCAGTAGACTGGAATTTAAGAAAGTAATTTCATACAGAATATATGAGAATAATGGGAAACGGGCTGCTAGGATCCAAACGTCAGGCCCTCTACCGTTTTGAGAATAAAGTACAATTTTCATGAGAGATCTAAGACTAAGAAAGTAAGACTCGTTGTCTAGTTACGATAATCAAAACAAAAGTTCATTACCCTGATCCTGTCGGCGGTCGAATAATTTTTTTTTATTTAGACCAATTTAACTTCGCAGTGGCTGTTGTTACGGCAGTCGTCTGTGTGGTTCCCTGACTTAACAGTATTTGTCAGGATGTTTAGCTCTTGGAACCAGACTATCAGCTAATAGACTGGTTCAACCATGGTTCAACCAGCCTGCAATGCTGACGAAATACAATCAAGTCAGGGAACCACACGGACGACTGCCGTAACAACAGCCACTGCGATTTAACTTAGTAATTCGATCAAAGATTTATAAATGAATTGACTTGTAAGTTGAAGAGTTATTAATATTATTATTACGTTTAGTCCAATACATCTACTGAGTACTGGTCCTTCAAAAATGAGAAAATAATCTTTGTTCGACCTGAAAAATAATAATCTACGATTGAATTTTTCTAGTCAAAGTTGAGTCGGAGTCCTGACGAAACGCATACAAAACGACACAACACAGGGCTCCCGTCCAGGCAAGTTTAGCACAGGGAGCACACCACTCAAATTCATTCACAGAAATCATCGTACCTTTCGGCGATGAAAAGCATCCCCTTTCCCAGATCCTCTCTCTCGATGTGCACGGCCACGTTGCCCTGCTGGTGACGCAGTCCGTCACCAGGGGGCTGGGTTGCCGAGAGAAACTCCATCTTTCCCGAAATCTACTGAGAAAGTTCTCCGAGCTTATCACCACCTTGGGCCCTGGCTTGTGAATACAACACTCGCTCGAAGAGCAAGCGTTCAGGCACGTGTTCGTAACTGTTTCGGACACAATTAACCGCTAGATAACACTATTTGTGCACCGCTATATTATAATTGGCTGCGCTCGCGCCAGCGTCAAACCTGATACGATCACGAAACAGCCGTCTACTCAGACTGACACGATAGGCTTGCTTCGTGACTTTTGATTTTATTTTGTTTGACACATGGAGGTATCAATGCTTCACATAGAAATTAAAGGCGTCCCTTCACCTCAAAGCTTGATCAAGATCCAAGATAATTATACTTTTTTATGTTAATAAAACGTTTATCATGGCTTCTTCGTTGTATGCTGTTCATGAGGAGTTTGAATCAGTTCCCCCAATAATGATAGGAAAAAAACAATCGGCATATGGGGGGATGGAATTGAGGGCGCTATACAGGTTGACCATAGAGCTCTATGAGGTTGACCGTGCTTTGAACTCTTTCAGCTGTCTGATTGTACAATGTACAAATACAATGTACACATGTACAGTGTACATGTACATGTACATGTGTACATGTGTACATGTACATGAGTACATGTGTACATGTACATGTACATGTACACTGTATGTGTAGTACACATAATGTATTGTACAGTACATGTACTGTAAATGTACATGTACAGTACATGTACTGTACATGTACATGTACATGTACATGTACATGTACATGTACATGTACATGTACATGTACATGTACATGTACATGTACATGTACATGTACACTGTATATGACTTGTTGTAGGCCGGTACTGTGTACATGTACATCGGTATGGTGCATTGTAAATACATGTAATAGTGAGTGATAGTGATAACGCTAATCAGTAATCTTCGTACCCTTCAGCAGTCCGCTGAGCCGGTCAAAGTCTCATCGCGAAAATAGCTGGTAAGTACCGTTATTTCGTAAACAGGAGGCCAGCCAGATTCCAGCTTCCTTTACCGGCCAGTATTCGGCGCTGAAACCGGTTATTTCAATATTTGTTCCTCAGTAATATTACTAGTAATACTAGCTTGGGATTCAGGGGAACGTAAAAAAGTCGACTGCTGTATTTTTCATTCATATCCTGGTGTGGTGTGGGATCATGGTTGGACAACACTCTGAAGTCGTCACACTTTTGATTGCATTTTCGTGGACCACTTGCTGAGTCGACCTGATTACATTAACAATAATCCATTTCTAATACTAGTTAAGTAGTAATTATACAGACAATCGATGTGGAATTGAGGAAGAAAGTAACTTGTACCTGCCTCCAGATTCCCTTTCCCTTTTTGTGTTTGCCGCAAATTTTTAATCGGTGGGTGGTAAATTTTATTACATCTAATGATCTATTTCTAGTGACTACAGTCACCCGTCCCTCAAAATTTCAAAATTCGATAAAAAAAGGGTGACTTGTCGGGTCCAAGTTACTCGGACTAATCTATTTCTAGGCTAGTATTTAGTAAAGTAAAGACAATAAACGTCAGAGATTGTGCATGCAACCTCTGCAACTGCTTGTACTACAAACTAAAAAAGTCACTTCATTTCTCCGAGTAACTAAAGTCGTAAAGACCAAACAACTTGTCGCCCTTTTTTGAAATTTTGAGAGGTCGGGTGACTCGTACTACTGAGTACTGTAGTACTTGTACTTTGTATTACTATTAGTATTAGTACTACTACTAGTACTAGCACTTTTACTAAGTAATACTTCAAAAGTGTACTAGTAGTAGTACTGAGTAATATTTAAACTTAAGGTTTTTATTCTTCATTCTGACTCTCAAAAGTTAGTAATACTAATAGTAGAAGGCCTGATGTTTCAACCCTGACATTTTTTGATCTCACCAGGACCTTCCTGCTAGGATTGAAACGTCAGGCCCTCTAACTTTTTAGATTTATGTATTGCAGAGCTGTCACTTTAGTCGGTGAGCAGTTTTTTATTTAGTACTTTATTCTGACTGCTTTTCGTTGACTTCGTGCATTTTAATTTTTCTTTTTTGAAAGGCTGTCCCCCTCGCCATGGTATCCCTCGCCGGCTACCTCTGGCCGGCCGGCTGGGAGCCCGAGTGGCTGTACCAGGGCGTGGACCCCCGCTTCCCGGGCAACGGCGGCCCGGAGTGCGCCGCCTTCCTGGGTCCCCGCCAGCGGCTGCTGGAGACCTTCCTGGTGCTGGCCGTCTGCGCCGCCGAGATGCGACTGGCCTGGCCCTACCTGGGCCTGCCCGCCGGCCTGGCCGAGGCCGTGGAGAGGCAGCGGTGCTCGGGCCGCGGCGAGGCCGGCAAGCGCCTCCTCCTGGTGGTCCTCTGCCTGGTCTTTGGCCTGGAGATTGGCCTGAAGGTGGCCACCCGGACGGTCATCTACCTGCTCAACCCCTGCCACGTGGTCACCATGATCCAGGTTGGGTGCAAACATGAAGAATCCTCATGCTTCATTTGGTTTTGTTTAGGTTTACTGACCTCTGGCCAGTCACTGCAGTCGCGGCACCGGTTCACATTCAGTGTACCTGGCCATCAAATCACATCACCTGGCTACCGAACTTTCTGAACCCCTGCCACATGGTTACTGCCATTTGGGCATTACATGCTACCTTTGCTCCTTTTGTGAGTGAGGCCACCAAAGCACATTGTCTGGCCACCAAAGCACATCAACTGGCCACCAAGGCACATTAACTGGCCACGAAAATGCAATTACGGACCACCAAATGCATTGACTCACTCCAGGGCCAGCAGAATTCTTTGACCGGCCAGCAAAATGCATTTGACTGGCGACCAAAATGTACTGACCGGACAGTAAAATGCATTGACCGGCCAGCAAAATGCATTGTCTGACCAGCAAAATGCATTGATTGACCAGTAAAATGCATTGACTGGCCATCAAAATGCATCTTCTGGCCAGCAAAATGCATTTACCTACCAGACAAATGCATTAACTGGCCACCAAACCACATTGACCAGCTGCAGTATGTATAAGTGTACATTGACTGCCCATGTACCCATGTACATGTACATATGCACTGTTCAGTTCACACAATACAAAATGAATGAATAGTTGTGTATACCAGTGCCTATTTACATTTATGTACGTATGTATTCTGTATTTGGCAATGTACAGGTACACATGGCACACAGCCAACAAAAGGCGCTTTGAAATATGATTAGTGAAGGAATTAACGGTCTTCGCAAATTGGCGTGTTTGTTTGTTACGTCATACTCTGTGCCCTTTGGTTGCTTTGATATTATAGATAGCACAGTTTGTTCATCTTCAATAAATAGGCCTTCTGCAGCAATCCATTTGCAAAACCCTGGTGGGGGTAATAATCATTGGCCAAGATTGAAAATTCTGTCAATTTTGTTTTTGGATACAATTTTGAATATTGTTGCCATGCCAATTCCTTGGTGTCCCTAGTCATTGCCTGCTTAGTGCTTATACTGACTAAATTACTGTAAAAAGTACTGTAAATATCAAAAATAAGGCCTGACGTTTTGATCCAATACATGACTGAATGAGACTTAAGGCTTTGCATGGTGGGTGAATCAATATAGGAAGGTTTGCGGTGAACACCATGTATCACTATCAGGTCTCTTAAAGGAAGAGGTATGGTTTTGAAAAGAACAATACATGACCTTTCTCAACTTTAGGCTAGCCTACTGTAACTAAGAAATTGCTTTCAAAACCCTGATGTCCCAAATCTTAATCCTAGCTTGACCCCAACCCAAGGTACTTGATAAGGACAGAAATAGATAAGGAGGGAGGCACTACAGAAGAGGATGGACAAAGGAGGTAAGCTGGCTGTAGCCAGTAGCCATAGATACACAGAGATAGGAAGGGGGGAGGGGCTACCAAAAATGTCTGCCAGTGGGCTACAGTACTTGTAGATTAGGCATTACAGAAGGAAAGATCAATGGAGGGGAGGGGGTGGAGAGAGACAGGGCACAAAGGAATCTATAAACTGAAGGGAGAACACAAAAGAGGGATTGGGGTCACTAGTCTCAGTTGAACAAAGCATAGTGTTGGGCATTCCTTCCTACATGTGTACATTGTATGTACATGTACATGTACAGTATTATATACATGTATACATGTACATGTACATGTATATGTACTGCACATGTACAGCATATGTACAGTATATATGTACATGTACATGGACATGTACATCTACATTTGTACATGTACATGTCCATGTACATTTACATTTGTACATGTACATGTACATGTACATGTGTACATGTAGTGGACATTGTAGGTACATGTACGTACATGTACATGTACATGTGTACATTTACATTGTAGGTACATGTATTGTACATAGGTACTGTACATGTACATGTGTACATGTACATGTGTACATGTGTAAATTTTAGGTACATGTACATTCCTTCCTACATGTGTACATTACATGTACATGTATATGTACAGTATTATATATGTACATGTACACGTATACATGTACATGATTGTGTACATTGTATGTACATGTACATGTACATGTACAGTATTCTACATGTACATGTACACGTATACATGTACATGATTGTGTACATTGTATGTACATGTACATGTACATGTACAGTATTATATATGCACATGTACAGTACTGTATATATACATGTACATACATGTATACATGTATGTACATGTACTGTACATGTACATATACATGTACATGTGTACATTGTAGGTACATGTACATGTACACTGTACATGTACAGTACATTGTAGGTACATGTACAGTACATGTATTGTACATGTACAGTACATGTGTACACATGTACATGTACCCGGTACACGTACATGTACATGTGTACATGTGTACATTGTAGGTATATGTACATGTATTGTACATGTACATGTACTTGTGTACACATAGGTATAATTATGTACACAATGTACAGTACATGTACCCGGTACACGTACATGTACATGTGTACATTGTAGGTGTACATGTACATTACATGTACATGTATATGTACAGTATTATATATGTACATGTACACGTATACATGTACATGATTGTGTACATTGTATGTACATGTACATGTACATGTACAGTATTATACATGTACATGTACACGTATACATGTACATGATTGTGTACATTGTATGTACATGTACGTATACATGTACAGTATTATATATGCACATGTACAGTACTGTATATATACATGTACATTGTATGTACATGTACTGTACATGTACATGTACATGTACATGTGTACATTGTAGGTACATGTACATGTACATGTACAGTACATTGTAGGTACATGTACAGTACATGTATTGTACATGTACAGTACATGTGTACACATGTACATGTACCCGGTACACGTACATGTACATGTGTACATGTGTACATTGTAGGTATATGTACATGTATTGTACATGTACATGTACTTGTGTACACATAGGTATAATTATGTACACAATGTACAGTACATGTACCCGGTACACGTACATGTACATGTGTACATTGTAGGTGTACATGTACAACATGTACACATAGGTACATGTACATGTACACGTACATGTACATGTGTACATGTACATGTGTACATGTACATGTGTACATGTACATGTGTACATGTGTACATTTTAGGTACATGTACATGTACATGTACATGAGTACATTTTAGGTACATGTACAGTATATGTACATGTACATGTACATGTACATGTACATGTACATGTACATGTGTACATTGTATGTACATGTACATGTACATGTACATGTATTGTATATGCTTATGTACATGTACATGTATACACATCTAGGTACCGGTACATGTACATGTACAGTATATGTACATGTACATGTACAGTATATGTACATGTACATGTACATGTACATTGTAGGTACATGTACATGTACATGTACATGTATTGTATATGCTTATGTACATGTACATGTATACACATCTAGGTATCGGTACATGTACATGTACGTGTACCTGGTACACGTATACCCGTGTACATGTACATGTACATGCACATGTGTACACATACATGTAGGTGCATGTACATGTACGTGTACCCGGTACACGTACATGTACTGTACACGTGTACATTGTAGGTGTACATATACATGTACACATAGGTACATGTACATGTACACGTACATGTACATGTGTACATGTGTACATTTTAGGTACATGTACCAGTACATGTACATGTACATACTACCAGGTGTACCACGTATGTACGTGTACATGCACATGTGTACTCATAGTACATGTACATGTACGTGTACCCGGCGGTACAAGTACATAATACATAATAAATAATACATAATAAGGGCCTTAGCAGCTACATTGTATACATGTACTGTACATGTACATGTACATGTACATGTGTACATTGTACATTGTAGGTACATGTACATGTACATGTACAGTACATTGTAGGTACATGTACAGTACATGTATTGTACATGTACAGTACATGTGTACACATGTACATGTACCCGGTACACGTACATGTACATGTGTACATGTGTACATTGTAGGTATATGTACATGTATTGTACATGTACATGTACACAATGTACAGTACATGTACCCGGTACACGTACATGTACATGTGTACATTGTAGGTGTACATGTGTACATGTGTACATTTTAGGTACATGTACATGTACATGTATACACATCTAGGTACCGGTACATGTATGTACCGGTACATGTACATGTACATGTACATACTACCAGGTGTACCACGTATGTACGTGTACATGCACATGTGTACTCATAGTACATGTACATGTACATGTATGTAATTCAGGACTTGGAGCAGGATGTTATAATACATAATAAGGGCCTTAGCAGCTACAGTACATGTAGTTGGAGAATGAATGTTGGCAGAATGTATATTTAAAGTCATTCTACATTTAGTCCTATTCTGTGAGAATTACAATACAGGTGAAATACATAATTTATGACAATAAGGAAAATCTGTGCACAATGTAAAAATACGTGTACACTGTACATCATGTACCGGTACATATACGTGTACAGTACATGTACTGTACCACTGCATGTACAGTCTACAGTATACACTATGCATGTACAGTGTACACTGTACATGTGTACACTACCAGTAACTTACATACATATAAAAACATGTGTACATATTTTTTACCGGTACATGTGTACGTACATGTACATGTATATACTGTAATTGCTGTGGTTTTTATTCTGTTGCTTGTAAATAGTCTATCTCTCTTTCCTTTGTTGTTAACCTTGAATTTAATCTGAGGCAAGAGAGATTGGCAAATGTACACGTACACACATGATATAATGTACATGTAGTAGGCCTATACACAATTACACATACACAATTACACATACTCTAGATAGCTGAGTGAGTAACCATATTGCTGTGTAACATACATGTATACAGTGTACATGTTGATTTCAGATTCGCATGGTTATCTTTTACCTGAAAGACAATTAATCCATAGAGTTACTTGTTGCACTGCACACACCAGTGACATCACTGTGGCTAAATTTTATTGCCCATTTTTATTGTGCACATTGCTTTCTCACGTCTTCTTTTTTTTCCATCCATTTTCAATAGCCATCAGCACCCAGGCCTGTGAAGGTCAAGTTTTATATTCTCAGTCATATCAGTGAGGGGCATAAAAATCGGAATTGCCAATGAAACCTTTATGGTCGTGTGTATTTTTTGTTTCTGTTTGTAGATCTACCTTTTGGCCGTACCACCCAGCAAGACCTCCTTCATTGTGTTCCGTGCCCATATGTCAGCCCTCAGTAGTCCATTCTTAGCGATTATCTTACCCGTGCTCAACACCAGATTTGTAAGTGTCAAACCGGGTCCAACCAAATTTACCCCCCCCCCCCCAAAAAAAAAAAAAAAAAAAAAAAAAAAAAAAAGAATATTCCTTCTCTTTTATGTGATCACTTATAATTTTATTCAACGTACATATTGTTATTAACAAATTCACTTCGTTCAGTATTTTCAGTTAATTTGTACAAAATTCAGCTGCCAAAAATATCCCCTGTTCTTTGTTCAATATTAATATAGTTATTATCTTTCACTATGAAATCTGTACAGCCGTCCGATCAAGCGACTGAATGACCTACTATTGATTGACCGACCAGCCCACAGACCCACCAACCGATCCACTGACTGACTGAATGACCAATATATATGACTAACCACATGACTAATTGACCAACCGACTGACCAACCGACTGACATGACTGACCAACCCACTCACTGACCCACCGACCGGTCCACCAACTGACTGACTGACCGACTGACCGACTGACTGACATGCCGACCGATTAGTCAAGTGATCTGACCAACCTACTGTACCAAGCCACGTGGCTACATATAGTCTTGACAATGAGGCTAGTAGACCATTCTTGATATACTTTATTGTTGTTTTTTTCAGTTACCATGTGAGCCAGAGATTTACTGGATTCAGCATCTACTCATATATATCATCATACCACCTTACCTCATGAGTTTAGGAGGTGAGTTCCCCTCAAACGCTGCCCTTTCCCTTTGTCAAGTTTGCCTGACCATTGTCCCCACTGAAAGAAGTTTCATATACCAGTACATATAGATAAAATACTCAATACCGGTAACTCTCTAGGCTTGCCATGAGAATCTGATGGACAAGACTGACCAATTGGTTGAGAGAGTGGAAGGTTTGCGGTGACACCGTGTAGCACTTCTCTTTCAAGAAGGAGTGTGGCTCTGGTAAGAGCCGGTAACTCAACATTTCGGGTAGTACCCGGTAGGTACTCTGCCCGTCGTCAGGAGACTTCTGGATTCCAACTATCATTGGGTTATATACAGGTATGTCTGGTGAAAGCGCTCAGGTGTGGAGAGTCTTTTGATAGTTGGAATCCAGCAGTCTCCTGACGACGGGCAGAGTACATACTACTCTACATGAAACGTTGAGTTACCGGCTCTTTTCAGAGCCACTCTCCCTTCTTGAAAGAGAAGTGCCACGTGATATCACCACAAACCTTCCACTTACATGTAGTATTTCCACCATGCAAACCTGATTGAGAGAGATCAAAGTGGAGTCCGAATCACAATTCAATCCCAGGTTCTAATCGCATTTATTTTGTCCAAACAAAGTGGAGTTTGAATTGCGATTCAAATCGCAATTTGAATAGTCGCATTTGTTTGGGACATTTTCGGCAGATGTGGTTACTCGAGCGAATGTTGTGCTTTGAAAAAACGGCGACGGTTTCTTGACGAGTTTCTTGACGATATGTCTTCCCTTGCCAGGTGCCTACACCTGCGAGCCTCTCTCCTGCTTCTCCTGGGTGATGTTCATGACGGGACTCCAGTTCATTTACCACTTCATCCCTCTCCAAGGGGGCGCACTGGTAAGTCCCCTCAGAGAGTCAGAGAATGGGGCCAGAAGTAGCGGAAACCGGATAATCCCTTGATTGTGCCCGACTGATTGGATGTGTGTTGCTTGTGAACTCAAGCCCTTGAGAAACCTGCCCTCATATTGAATGGGATAGCTTACCATTGTTCGCACATGATTGGCACTGCTTTTGACCCCGGGCCCAATTTCATGAAATCTGCTTCAGCACAAAATGTCATGATTCCTAAGATCAGCTTGCCGACTCAAATTTCACTTTTGTTTCGCACAAAGAAAAGGAGGGTCCAAAGCAACTAACCTCACTCAACAATTGAGTCTGTAATCCTGCTTACACAAGGAAGACTTTTCATGCTAAACAGAACTTTACACTTAAACAGCTCCATGAAATTGGCCCTTGTTTGCTACTAAACTCTGCTAGGCATCGTGATAGAAACTTGGAGATGTGAAGAGTGGAGGCAAAAAGTTTGCGGTGACATTGGATTATGGAGTATGGCTCCTCGAAAGAGATCCCCTACGTGTTCATGATGTCACTGCTTACTGTCCATTCATTGCTTCTGAGTGTTTAGACAGTTTTTAAATTAACACATATCATTAAAAAAAAATTAGATGATGTACATGGTGTCACCGCAATCCTCCTACTGGGTATTTCCACCATGCAGACCTTCAAATCGTATCTTGCGTGAATTAAGTTATCATTCCCCTTTTTCCACTCTCTCTCCCCCCCCCCTGCCCCTTCCGCCAGCTCTTGGAGGTCAACTTGAACAACATGCTGTGTCCGGCGCTCTCTGACCCATTCCACAGCGACTGGTACCGCATGTTTGCCCTGGTGCACCAACACCTGCTGCTGCCCGTGCACCTGAAGCTGTACACACTCCTGATGAGGACGATCCTGCCCATCAGTCCCGATACAGTCAACGGCGACATCACCAAGAAATCAAACTGATCGATTTCACTGATCGGACCCGCCAACAATTTTTTGTTTTGTTATTTTTTTAAAAAATTGTTTTAACGTCATTTCTCATGTTTTAATTTTAATTTTTTTTAACAGTGTTTAATTAATTTTAGGCAAGTTATTATTCACCCGGCAAAGGCATTCTTCCTACAATTTACACAAAACACTATTCTTCCGGAGGTCCCTTAGTCTGATTGGCCAATTGTTGTCATTACATCATGTTAATTTATATTCATGTATGCTCTACAATCTGACGTTGGCCAATCAGAGTAAAGAGTGTTCATGAATGTGCATAACATCGGCAGGAACGACCTCCGGAAGGAATGCCATTTCCGGGTGGATATACACTTCCTTGATTTAAATCCCGCCTTAAACAGGGGTTGCAATATCTGCTAGACCGCGGACTGAGCCTTGTGATTTCAAGCACCGGTCATGTGCAGTGTGTGACAGCACTGGACCGGCTGTCGAGATACTTCTTCTCTTGCACAAGAAAAAAAAAAGACGCCCTCAAATACCTTGTGTGATGTGACGGGATCGCCCTGCCATCTTTAGCCCTTTTCAGACGACGCTGAAAAGGCTTGAGAGAGAATTTAGCGTATAGCATGGGACGCTGTACAATAAATACTAGTTCCTCCATTCACATTATAATCGATTGTCAAGGGTCCCATGAGAAATCCTCCGCTAACGGAAGATTTGGCGGAGAGGTCCAGACCTACGTCAACATCTCTCAAGGGTTCACCAGGGACGTCTGTCACTCTCAAGCATTGGTGACCTTTCACACGGTGGCACTTTTGTAAGATTTCTCATGCATGAGACATTTTCATCAAGCCTTGCGAGTGTTTTCAGCGTCATCTGAAAAGGCCTTTTTTTTAATGAACTTGATTAGCCTGATCTGTTGACCTGCCTCACCAACTGCCTGTTGTGAAGATGCTTTGTAATGATAATACTTAATGAGACTTAAGGCTTTGCATGGTGGGTGAATCAATATAGGAAGGTTTGCGGTGAACACCATGTATCAGGTCTCTTGACGGAAGAGGTATGGTTCTGAAAAGAACCTGAGGGTAACTTCCGTCAAGAGACCTGATACATGGTGTTCACCGCAAACCTTCCTATATTGATAATACTAAACCATTTGCATTTGAGCAAATTTGCACTGAAGCAACTGATCCTGTGTAGGGATGCAGCAAAACCCCAGGTTGCCAGACCTACATGTAATTTTCCTAAACAGATATCACTCAGTACATGGGTTCAATTTCATGGAGTTACTTATGCACCAAAACTTGCTTAAGCACCAATAATGCAAAAAATCATTATTAAATCAACATGTACAATGCAACATTACCCGCCGCTATATACAGATTCAAGTCCAATGGTTAAGACATCTGCACTTGTAAGCAGGGGTTCTGTCTGATAGACTGCTTGAGCACCAACATTTTTCTAAGCATAAAAAGTCATGATTCATAGGATCAGCTTGTCAACCCAGACTTCACTATTGTTTCATGCTGCGTAAAGATGAGTGGAATACAAGTCAAAAGTGATTGACATCACATCATGGTGCGGTTTGTAATCCTGTGTACAGAAAGAAGACTCTTTCTGCTTAGCAGATTTTCACGCTTAAGCATGAAAAACTGCCCGCATTTTTGTTCACCAGATAATCGGGCAAAGCTGTGTACAGTGCTGGTTATAAGTCGAGTTACCGGTAGGCAAAGCCCTAATCGGTTGCATTCTCCTGAATAGAAAAATCTCATTATTTTTATGAAACATGAGTATCGGAGTAATTCTAATGCCACCTTGGGCATTTTTGGGGGGAAAGAATGTGAGAGGATTTGTTTTGTGACAAAATGGACTCTCATCTCATTGAAATTATGCTGGGAAGAGGTGTACATTACAATTTTGCGTTGTGACAAGGATTTTTACAGCATGCAACTGTATACACCCTCATAAAACTTCCATACAAAGTGCCGGTGGCTCAGGTTTTGAATTTGGATGTGCCTTTTATTTATATGATCAAATGTACAAAAGTATTCTTCTGATAAGTTTACCAGTTCAATTAAATTGATTTTAATTTTTGATTGCATTCAGTATTAAACATACAGATTTGTATCATCTGACAGTCACCAGTGTATAGGATGATAAAGCATTTCTTGAGTGAGGAGGAGATTCAGCTAATGAATATTCACATATTTTTGGGGACAAGATGGATATTCATGAACTGTTGAATATTCATTGAGAGTGCATTATGATTGTGTGCGTTCATCACAAATTGTAGCCCTCCTGTCGGCATCCGGCTACTGTGGCCGTTTTCGAAATGAAGGCTTAGGCTCGGGCTCAGGCTTCGTCTCCGTTTGACAAAACCTGGTTGTGGTTTGTTTCCGAATTTGGAAGGTTTGTTGGCTTGATAGGTACAGGGTATTCACTAAGAAACTGGGCCCAAATGCTTGTGATATTATAACGAGTAAGATCAATATGACCAAAGCCTAAGCCTGAGCCTAAGCCTTCATTTCAAAAATGGCGATCAGAGTTATCTTCAATGCAAGTTTAATGTTTGACATTTCAGAATTGTTTTTCTGTGGTCAGTACTTATAACTACTCTGAACTTGGCAGAGAGGGATGGAAGTGTCCCATCCCTTTCAGCAGTTTGAAGCACTGATATCAGAAACCATTAGTCAGATGCTGCGAAGTTAAGTCGTTCGGAGTTCTATTCGAAATGACATGTACAATTATTTGATACATTCCTGTGTAAAATGCAGTGATTTATTTTTTGTTTTTTAATACAACACAGTTAAACAATTTTATGTGAGAGGGAAGGTGAATATGTGTGCATATGTGATGGTCGGAAATTTGAAGCCTTGCATTTATGATATCAAGAAAGTTTGTTTGGCCGAATCCAAATTGATGGAAGTAGCTAAAGGCTGCGGCTATGGATAAGGATGTTTCTATTCAAAGCCTATGCTGCCGAGCTATCAAGAAACTATTGGGTCAAGCCTTAGCCATACATTTTGGATCCAGCCTATGTCTGTGTATGGTAACTTATAATGTAATAGCATGTGTGTACAATTAAGTTGATTCTGGTGAGGAGTCAGGGGCCAAGACTGGACAACCCCAGGCACCAGACTCGCCCGGCCTTTCCCCTTCAGCATTAAGCCATGTTGCTTCAGTTTATAGCTTATTGTCTTGAAAAAAAACCCCACCCAAACAACTTAAGACTGTCCCCTATCAGGAATTGGGCAATGTGAAAGGGCTCTCATAAAATATTTGCATAATGAGGACTTGAGTCAACTTGGTTTCAAGTCAAACAAATAAATGAAAAACTGACTGTGAACATTAGAGTAAATTGAAAAAAATGGCAAAGAAAATTTCAACTGGACCATGATTTGAACTGAAGACCTTTTACCATCTGAGCTATCCAACCAATAGATGGTGGCCTCACTGAATAGTCAACTAGTCTGAGCACTGGAATGCAAAACCAGAGGTCTGGGGTTCAAATCCAGGTCCAGTCAAAGTTGTCTTTGCCATTTATATTTTTTCAAATACATAACTTTCTTTACAAACAGCCTTGAGTTACATGTTCATTCCATTCTGAACCAGAACTCATCTCAAACGTTTTCGAGGGCTTGAAGTTTCAATCCCAGCAGGACCTTCCTCAGGGTTGAAACGCCAGGGGTCGATTTCACCAAACCCATCGTAGCTCACGATCAATCGCAAGACAATGAGCAATGCACAGAAACCATACGGCCCATCACAACTTACGATGAGTTATCCATCATAAGTTCAGTTAAGGCTTTGTGAAATCCACCCCAGACCCCTTAAAGGTTGCTTTAAGATGAAGTAATAACAGAACAAATGCTTTCATTTGTTGATAATGATAGTTTGTAAATAGAGGAAACATCAGAATTTGAGGAAGAATATTTGGATGATTGACCAGCTGCAAATTGTCCGTGATTCTGTCTAACAAGCAGTGCATGTACAGCCTCACACTCATGACATTATTAAAAAAAAGATAATCCACAATACATTGCCATTTAATTGGAATAACATCTGTCCTGCTCAGCAGGCTGTGTTGTCCCTCTGAATTTATAT
The DNA here is from genome assembly GCA_949987565.1 of Luidia sarsii. Taxonomy (NCBI): domain Eukaryota; kingdom Metazoa; phylum Echinodermata; class Asteroidea; order Paxillosida; family Luidiidae; genus Luidia; species Luidia sarsii. The sequence goes on from OX465116.1 coordinate 11,237,168, forward strand.
AAATATTTTACCCGTACCTAAAAAAATCCCAACCCAACAATAGTGGTATATGTACATGTACAGTAAAAAATGAATTGTGTCTATTTTTCAATTTTGAGTTTTGACAAGCATTGCATGGCATCAGTATAGTAATTGTTCTTAGATTCAGGAAAGTAACAGCATAATTGTTATTAAATTCTCATGAATTTTAATGCTACTAACATTTGATTATGTGTTTTCTTTTTTGGAGAAAGATGTTTGGCAATTTTGAACTGGGAGTACAAAGGTTATGTATTCACCAAACACTAATTTTTTTGTTGCTGTATTTTTTGCTGGATTATTTCTAGCCCGTAACCATTTTGCAACTTTTGGTATTATGTGCTTGATTGTTTGTGGAGAATCGGTAGAATGTTAATTGCCTTGTAGTTTGCAGCAAACCTTTTTTTCTAAACTATGGCTTCGTCTGCTTCTGCCTCTGCCTCTGCCTCTGGCTCTCCACCTGCCTCTGCCTCTGCCTCTGCCTCTATCTCTATATCTGCCTCTACCTCTGCTTCTGCCTCTAGCTCTGCCTCTGCCTCTGCCTCTGTCTCTGCCTCTGCCTCTGCCTCTGCCTCTGCCTCTGCCTCTGCCTCTGTCTCTGTCACTGCCTCTATCTATATCTCTATCCCTATCTCTGCATCTGCCTGTGCCTGTGCCTGTGCCTCTGTCTCTGCCTCTGCCTGATCTGCCTCTGCCTCTGCCTCTACCTCGATCTGTGCCTCTGCCTCTATCTCTATCTCTTTCTGTGCCCCTGCCTCTGCCTCAGCCCCTGTCTCTTCCACTATCTCTATCTCTGTCTCCGTCTGTTTTTTATCTTTGTCTGCCTCTGCCTCTGCCTCTGTCTCTGTCTCTGTCCCTGCCTTTACTCTGCCTCTGCCTCCGATCTGCCTCTGTCACTGCATCTGTCTCTGTCACTGGCTCTGTCTCTGCATCTGTCAGTGCCTCTACCTAGGCCCTGTGTCTGCCACTGTCTCTGTTTCTGCCTCAGCCTCTTCCTCTTACTCTACTCCTTCTCTCTTGTTCAATTATTGGGATTTATTTTTTTACTCATGGCCTTGTACTTTTACAAAAATGGAAATGCCACCATACTCATACTCAGGAATGTGTGCTGACATTGCAAAGCTATATACTGCGTTTAATGATAGTTTTACTTTTCAAAAGAGAATAAATATCTGAAAATGACAGTCAATGTATTTCAAAAGGCTTTATTTTGATATGCTTTTTTAGAATTTCTGGAGGATTTCGGAAATTCAGTCAAAGCCAGATCTAGAGCCCAACCCATTGTTTTAAAGTATTGTTGTCCGGTAGTTCCCCTTTAAATTAAAACAATTTCAATGTTGTTGCCTGTGCATTAATTCAATTATCCAACTTATGCAAAGTATTTTATGTGTTTAAATATTTTGTACATAAATATTGATATATATCTTGTGAAAATCCCAAAGGCCCTATACAACACTGGTAAAGGTAAAAAGATTGCCGCAGTTTGTGTGCTAAACCATTAAACATCCCAAAAAAGAAATCCTGCGAAGGTTTTAGCTCAAATGGTGATCTGAGAAGGTAGAAAAAGGTAAAACACCGTCATGGTTTTTGCACCATTCTGTAGTGTAAGAAATAGTTTATGACTTGCGAGTAATAAACTATTTGTCGATGTTCGAGTGAAGATTTCTTGGGCAGTACAGCATCCCAGACCGTAAGATTTCAACATGAGGATTTTATCATGACCATCTACAAACTGTGTAAATTAGAAGGAAATCTGTGGACATTGATGTTTTCCGATCTTCCCAATGTTGTATTGGACCTTTAAAATGCCTGATATGATTGTCACAAAAGGACATACTTTTGCAATGTAGTTGGAAGTATTTATTGAAACACTATCGGAGACCAAATTGCGATTGAATTTGCTTGAGATTGCTGACCCAGGTTGAATGACTTAATAAATTCTGAAAAGGAGGGCAACCTCAGTTGACTGCATAATTAATTGTCTTTTTATTTCCAACGGTTCATCATTTCTGCTTTATACTAGCATGGTCTGAGTTCTTAAGAAAAGGGTCTTTCCGATTCTATTTTATACTTTATATCGCGTGTTATATTTATTTAAATCAAATAAAGGAAAAATAATGACTGGGAACCTTTGGACAATTTTGAAAAATGGTAAGAATGGCCAAATAAGACTTGAACCGAAGACCACTGGTTTTGTGTACATGTACCAGCACGTTCTAAACAGCTGTGCTACCGACCAAGCCAGTTGGTGGCCTTTCCAAATAGTAAACTATAGTTATCTTAGCCGGAGTGAGTGGTTAGCCAAGATTAATAGAGTGATGGCACACAAAACCAGGTCTCCAATTAAGTCCTGGTCCAGTCATGGGCTGTCAGTTTGTTTCTTTACCATTAACTTTTCAAAAATAGTTCATTATTTCATTCATATCGTACGACGTCTAACTTGAACACTAACAGCAGAGCTGCACTGATTACAGGGATATAATTGATTACTGGATATCAAATGATGAGGAAGAAAATACAGTAGCCGAAAACATATTTTCCATATTTTCAATTTTCCATTTTCCTACTTAGTGAAACCTCCAAACTGAAAATACAGTTTCAAAAAGCTGCATCACTTTGTTCCCGATCTACTGCAGCTGAGGTTTACAAATAATTGGTTGTTTGCATCAAGTAGAAGTTTTCTTTGCCTTTTTTTGGTCAAAATTATTGTTCAAAAGTTCCCACTCAGTTTTTCCTTCACTTGTTTGACAAAAAGGAACGGGATCTTTACAATTTACGCTAAAAATAATTATGGTACCGCAAACAAGTTTTATTTTTTTTATTTTATTTTGAGCGTGAGTGTCGATTTCCACTTCGCTGGTACTTTGCGCATTCTGGATACGCGTGTATCATATGAGCGGTCGTTAACCAGCTATCTCGCGGGCCGGGCATTTAATTTGAGCACGTGACTGACTTTCGCGCCACGTTCGTTTTGTTGACATCCCCCAGTGTGCAACAAGTACGAGAAAGACCTGTGCGATCATTGGAATCTGAAGACTTTTTGCTACGATTTGTTTTACGAGAAGCCCCTCTTGTTCGACCCGATCGAGTTTGCAGCCGGTGAATCCAACATGCCTGCCAAAGATTACGTGGCCGAGAAAGGTTTGTGCTCGATAATTTAGAGTAGTTTGGCCCAACTTTGGTTTCCAGGAATTGAATTTTTGAAAGCGTCTGAATTTAAATGCCATCGTTCCGAGTCTGTTAGTGTTAACGTTTTTTTATTGGACTTTGCCGGGAGAAACTTCACTTTATAACCTGTGTATTGTGAATTTGTGGTCAACAACTTGTGGCCTATTGCATGACTATTGTGATTAAAAAAACCCAAAACTAAAACAGTAAATAAAAATTAAAAGTGAAATCTTTCCCTCATTCTTGTCAGCCATTTCATGAAAAAATTCCTATATTCTGAAAAGTGTCATTTCAAAGTCAATGATTTCATTTTTCATTATTTAATATTGAATCCACATTGCATTGGAGATTTTTTTTTTTTAAATCTGTTTAAAAGCGTTTCATCCTAGGCTTCCTGGGCTCCCGTTGTTAATCAACGTCTTGTTAATTTTCTCTTTTGTTTTGCATAGAAAAGTGCAGAAGTTTCATTTCAGACTTCTACAACGAAGGCGAGAAAGGCACAAAGAACTTCAAATATGCGAGACAGCTGGTAATGTTTGTGCCCTTTTATCTCCCATCCCCGTTCCAAAATGATGATGTTAATTGTTATGCATATTCATGAACAGTCTTTCCTCGGATTGGTCTACATCAGAGTATAGAGGTTTTTCAGTCACATGCTTTTTGCCGGTCAGCATTCAATTTAGTCCGAGTAACTTGGACCCGACAAGTCACCCTTTTTTTATCGAATTTTGAAATTTTGAGTTTCTGGTGACAGTCACCCGAAACTCAAAATTTCAAAATTCGATAAAAAAAGGGTGACTTGTCGGGTCCAAGTTACTCGGACTCGGTCAATTCACGTGTACATGTGCGCGAAACGCGAGCGCCTTCGAGTCATCAAATGTCAAATGAAAATACTCAGATTTGATATTTGCATGGGTGTCCATGTATTTCGACTCTCCTGTAGACATGCTAATCGAGCCTCGCGTTTAAGGTTTTTTTTTGGCGATATACAAAAATGTTGCAAACTGCTTACTGACTAAAATTACCAAAATGTAAATCTAAAATTTAGTGGGCCTGACGTTTCGATCCTAGCAGGACCTTTCTCAAAGGCAGAGTGCAAGGCAAGGTTTTTTTTTACTAGCCCACTGGGCTAGTAAATTGATTTTTTTGCTAGCCCGCAGCAAGTTTTACTAGCCCTGTAAAATTAACATTGAATTTAACACAATGTTATTAGGTCAAGTAAAACAAATTATTAGTTTCTACTTTCTCATCTCCGCCCGCATAGGTTGTTTTTGGCACCACACCGCTGTCTACTTTTTACTAGTCCGCCGGGCTAGCAAAGTGGGTCATTTTACTAGCCCATGGCTGTTTTTACTAGACAATGACCGCCGGGCTAGTGCTAAGGTCGAGCCCTGCTAATCAGCCTTTGGCGGTCAAGTGACGTCATGTGAAAAACCTCTATAGTATAGAGCATACATGAATATCAATATATGCATATAAACATGATGTAATAACAATTGGCCAATCAGTTTAAGGGACAGGCAGAATAGCATTTGCGGGAAGAATGCCTTTGCCGGGGGAATATAACCTGCCTAAATTCAAACTTTTGAATATTTGGCGTTTCGATCCGAGCAAAATCCCTCTCTCAAAGGCCTAGAAAAGGGACCTTTCTTCGAAGTTAACAAGCAGTTGGCAACGTTATTCTTTGTGTATGTAACACTTTTGAATGCTTCCTCCTTTCAGGTGGCCATTGCGCACCGGGAACAGGTCGCCCTGACGATTGACCTGGACGACGTCAGCGAGGTTGACCCCGACCTGGTGGAGTCGATCATTGAGAACACGCGGCGGTACACCAACATCTTCGCCGACACTGTCTTTGAAATGCTCCCGGACTACAGAGAGAAAGAGGTAAAGAGACTGAAAAAAAAACAAATTAGAAAAACTTCTTTTTTTCAGAACCCTGAACAGCAGCCCCCCCCCCCAAAAAAATGTTAGGAAAGCTTAACCAAGCCTTCATATAACATGAAGTGGTTAAGGAGTAATAGGTTTGCGGTGACACCATGAAAATTCTCTCTTAAAATCCCTATACAACATTGGTAAATGTCAAAAGATTGCCACAGTTTGTCTGTTAAACCATTAAACATAAAAAAAGCAATCCTGCAAAGGTTTTAAATGGTGATCTGAGATAGTAGAAAAGGGCAAAAAACTATCATGGTTTTTGCACCATTCTGTAGTGTAAGAAATAGTTTATCACTTGCGAGTAATAAACTATTTGTCGATGTTTGAGTGAAGATTTCTAGGGAAGTACAGCAACCCAGACCGTAAGATTTCAACATGAGGATTCTATCATGACCATCTACTGTGTAAATTAGAAGGAAATCTGTTGACATCGATATTTACCAATCTTCCCAATGTTGTATTGGGCCTTTAATGCCACCGTTAAGAGAGATGAAGGAAAGTTAATGCGGTTGAAATGGGAGCATTTGTAAAACATCGTTTCTCACTCGGTTGTGTAGTGCACCAGAACAAAGCAATGTCTCCACAAGGATATTCAAATAGTATATGTGTGTGTGTGTGATGTTTGTTGTAGGTGGTGCAGAAGGATGCCCTGGACGTGTACATTGAGCACCGCCTGTTGATGGAGCAGCGTCTTCGCGGTCCCAATCCCGGCGAGGTCAGAGACGCCAGGAACCAGTTCCCACCGGAGCTCATGCGACGATTGTAAGTCTCCACTGAATATTTCTTGGAGGTGTGGGGGGTGGTTGAGATTGAGGCTGAGGAGCCTTCTGACCTGTCACCAATATCAGCCCAGGGGTGGATTTCACAAAGCCTTACGATGCATTGTAACTCAACTTACGATGGGTTATCCATCGTAAGTTGAGATACACCGTATGGTTTCTGTGCATCGCTCATCATCTTGCGATTGATCGTAAGTTACGATGGGTTTCGTGAAATCGACTGCTGGATCCGTTAGGTGTTCTGCTTAACAAATGCTTTGCAAATAGGAGTTGATAGCAACTGTTAAACTATCAAATCGACTTAAAAGCACCTATCGAATCAATTTTTTTTCTTCAGTTTTTGTCAAAGATCCCAGTCAGTTTTTCCTTTATTTGTTTGACTTTAAATTTAAAATTCGACATCCGCCTTGTGCGATCCCCGAGCTGCCGTAGCCAGGTTTACAACCATTGGTTGTTCGCATATAAATGATGTGATCCCTGGAGATATACGGTAGTAAATGGCTGAATTGTTTCTGACTGGCGCCCCCCCCCAAAAAAAAAAAAAAAAAAAAATTGTCTTTCAAAAAATGTTGCAACCTGCATTCTGGCTTGAATGACCCAAAATGTACACAGGCAAAATGCATGATTTTTTTCGATCCCAGCGGGACCTTTTCGGAAGGAGGATTATTTTATGACTCTTTTTACCCTAACCCTACCCGAGACCCCAAATTTCCACAACCAGTAAGTGTTGGGGCTATTATTGAGTATGATATTTATTTGTATGTTAATTGCTGCTCACAATTTCTAATGCTCACTTAAATTCTTGTTGTTAATACAAAAGCTGTTGATCCTCCCTACCCTTTTGTTTGTTTTCCCTAATCTCCCCTCCCTCAGTGTACATCTGCATCCCACTCCCTTCCCTTTTGTCCTTCCCTCTGTCATGTGTGTCAGGGCTTTCCTTCCCCTGACTGTCTGTGTATGTCCTTGTAACTTTGCCTTTGAGAAAGGTCCTGCTAGGATCGAAACGTCAGGCCCTCTTATTTTTGAGATTAATTTCTTCTTTTTTTCCACTCTCACTCTCACTCTCCCCCCTTCCTTCGTGTACATGTATCTGTTTTGTCCTTGTCACTCTGCCTTTGAGAAAGGTCCTGCTAGGATCGAAACGTCAGGCCCTCTAATTTTTGAGATTAATTTCTTCTTTTTTTCCACTCTCACTCTCTCCCTCCCCCCTTCCTCCGTGTACATGTATCTGTTTTGTCCTTGTCACTCTGCCTTTGAGAAAGGTCCTGCTAGGATCGAAACGTCAGGCCCTCTAATTTTTGAGATTAATTTCTTCCTTTTTTCCACTCTCACTCTCACTCTCCCCCCTTCCTTCGTGTACATGTATCTGTTTTGTCCTTGTCACTCTGCCTTTGAGAAAGGTCCTGCTAGGATCAAAACGTCAGGCCCTCTAATTTTTGAGATTAATTTTATTTTTTTCCTTTTTTTTCCAGTGAGATTTACTTCAAGGTGCCAAGCCAGCAGAAAGCCTTGTCTGTGCGGGACGTCAAGGCCAGCAGCATCGGCAAGCTGGCGGCTGTGCGCGGCATCGTGACCCGCTGCACAGAGGTCAAGCCCATGATGACTGTGGCCACCTACACGTGTGACCAGTGTGGTGCCGAGACCTACCAACCGGTCAGTGCTGTCTGGAACCTGATCCTCATCGCGTGGTCTCTTGACCACTTTATGCTGGCTACCATACTACTGTATATTTCAGCTGTGTTGTACACGGAAAGATTTTAGTTTAATGCCTACACCGTAAAGGGGTTAAAAAAACCCAACTAAACCCACAATAGACCTCCAGCTGTTATGTAGACAATAGCCATTGTATGGCACAGCATTAAAAGTAAAAAAAAAAATCATGATTTTGTGGCGTCTTTCTTTAATCATTTTAAAAAAAAATTGAAAATTTGTCAGTCGTTGCATTGGCTTATCAAATTACTCATTTACAACGCAATTTCTATTTAACTTTTCTGGTTTTTTTTTTAAATCTTCAGATTGGCTCGCCAACATTCATGCCTTTGCTTATGTGCCCAAGCCAGGCTTGTCAGGCCAACAAGTAAGTAGATTAATTGTTCTCCCAGTTTTGGTTTGGGAAGTCTTCTACTGAGTTTGGTTCTCCCTACAGTGCTACAGAAATCTTCCCATGTCCCTTGCCTGTCAAGTAGGGCAAACCCTTGTTGAAGTCAGCGAGCACTTTGCAGTATTCTTGTATCATTTTCATAAGATTTGAAAGTTTGCACGGCGGAATTACCAAGTGGAAGGTTTGCGGAGACACCGCGTAAAACATCTCTTTTCAGAGCCGCACTCCATCTCTTGTTATCACTTTGTGTTCAACCTCGATCTGTTGCTCCGTTTACTTCAGAGCAACTGTGGCATCTCTCGTTGAAATGAGGGCAACATTGAAACTTGAAAAAAGCCACGCGCCCCTTCCTTCAACCACTCTATCCTTCCATCCTAGCCCTCGTTAGCCTCACTCACTCCTCGACTGTCCACCTCTGTAGCTGACTCTCTCCGAACTATTTCTCTCCCCCTCCTCGCAGATCGGGCGGCCGCCTGTACCTCCAGACCCGCGGCTCCAAGTTTGTCAAGTTCCAGGAGATCAAGATCCAGGAGCACAGCGACCAGGTCCCCGTGGGCCACATCCCCCGCAGTATGACCATCTACTCACGGGGCGAGACCACTCGATGCTGCCAGCCCGGCGACCACATCGGCGTCACTGGTGTATCCTTTTTTTTTTCGTAGTCCTTGCTTTTTGGCAGGGCTTGACCTTAGCACTAGCCCGGCGGTCATTGTCTCGTAAAAACAGCTGCGGGCTAGTAAAATGACCCACTTTGCTAGCCCGGCGGACTAGTAAAAAAACGATGCGGGCGGGGATGAGAAAGTAGAAACTAATAATTTGTTTTACTTGACCTAATATTCTTGTGTTAAATTCAATATTGATTATACAGGGCTAGTAAAACTTGCTGCAGGCTAGCAAAAAACTAAATTTACTAGCCCGTTTGGCTAGTTTAAAAAAAAACCAAGTGCGAGGCTTTGAATTTGGGATTGGTCAGAGGATATCAGTGTAATTGAAGTGATATATAATTCTGGATTCACTGTACAGTATATGTTACAATCTGTGTCATTGAGAATGTACTTCATTTGCCAATCCATTTGTTCATTTGTTTTTGAACTAATCTATTTCTTCATTGGTTTATCCATTCATTCAATTTGTATTATCCTATTGCCATAGCGGCAATTGCATAGCTAGTTTGTACTTGACAAAGAGGACACTGAATGATAATTACGGAATGAAATCTAGACAGTAAAAAAAACCAATCTGATGATTCAATTTTGCCCTGCCTGAAATGTAGGTTGTGTTGTAAGCTCAATGCTATGCCTGATGGCGTATTTACAGTCAAACACACAAACACACAAACTCATTCCAATCTGAATCCATATCATTCTAATTCAAATCGTTTCCACCACACAACCACAACCTGAATGGTGGCCAAGCTTGTGGTTCAGACATCAGGTTCAAGACTGCATGAGTTGTGTGTTCAAATCCTGCCTGAGCTGCCTGTGTTTATAACCATTGCCGGGGGGGGGGGGGGTGGGGCAAATCCATGCTGAAATGATACCACTGTTTCTCACCCCTTGTTGGAATTTTTTTTAAGACAGCCAGAGAAAGGTCCAGCTAGAATTGAAATGTTAGGCCCTCTACATTTTGGGCAACTGGAATTACAAACAATAACCTTCATACAAATGAGAAACTTTTTTTTTTTTTTCACCTGGCCTAAATGTTTTAAATGTGATGAAGTAAAGGCATACATATATGAAACTATTTTTTGTTTGCACCTGGTCTAAAAGTTTTTAAATGTGATGAAAGTAAACCTTTAGGCATACAAATGAGAAACTATTTTATTTTTCGCACCTGGCCAAAATGTTTTATGAATGTGATGAAAGGAAAGGCACCGCATTGTTCTTCTCCTTGACTTGACGGGACCAGGTTTACTTGCCAATGCTACGAGTTGGCTTCAGACAAATGGCGCAAGGACTGCTGTCCGAGACCTACATGGAAGCACATGTAAGTATCATGGGGGCCAGGGAGAACAAACGCTTTGTTTCTTGTAACATCAGGGGCTGATTTGCGATCATCAAAATTGATTTTTAAGTCTGAAATCCATCACAACTAAGCGGTATACCGATCACTAAGGTTGCGATGGATTTCAGACTTAGCGATTAATTTTGGCATTTGCGATGATCGCAAAGCGTTAGAGAAATCGGCCCCAGTTCAATTTTGCAAATGAAAGAAAAAAACCTTTTGAAATCAATTACTAACATTCTAGCATCCAATTTGTAATTCCTAATTTTTTTTTTAGCAGATTGTATTTAAACTTTCAGAACCATTGTACAATATTGGTCTCTGAAAATCCAACCTGCTGACATGAAAACGAGTGTTTTTTTTCCTCTTCTGTCAAATTTTGGTGGCAGGGGAGGTATACGCCACTCTGACAAGTTCAGTTTTCATTTCCCAGCTCAAACAAAGCCTGGTGCTGTCGTAACAATTGTGTGGATTACACTGTATGTGCAATTTCCATCCATTCAGCATCCATTTAGGGTACCAGATTACTATGGCTAATTTCATAAGGCTATGGCTGGCAGTTTCACACTAGTGTATGAGAAATGACCTGTAGCCATTAGCTGGCTGCTGCCATAGACTCAAGTGTAATGTGAAGCCATTCCCAGTGTAATAAGATAGCAGCTGTATTTTAATGTGGGGCCCAGTGTGTACTTTTATCTGCCAAAACTATAGCAAGTTTGAGTTTCAGTTCAAACATGGGAATTCAACAAAGCCCTTTTTCAAGTGGAAGGCTGATTTAAAGCTTGATCACCATTGAATTATTAGGCAAATATAATGTCTAAAACAAAATCCCTTTTTTGTCTTGCAGCACATCATGAGAATGAACAAAGCCGCTGATGAGGAGATGAGCTTGGAGGAACTGAGCGAGGAAGAAATTCAACAAATTGCAGGTTAGAATGTGATTTCTCTCAGAAAATTCTACCCCAATAACATTTTTTGCCAAATTCACACAAGCTTTACTCACCTGAAGTAGTTTTGTTTTTTGTCGGCTTGTCAAATGATGGAATACATTTCGGCAAACAGAATTTAATGGGAATCTTTGGTTGCCAAGAAACATTTGGTTAGTAAAAAGTGTGGGGTAGATTAGAAAGCTTTGTTTGCTGAGAAACATTTGGAGGTTTAGAAACCCTTGGTTGGTATTAATTTTTGGTAATTTCAAAAACTTTGCTTTCCATGAAGCATTTGGTTATGTAGAAACCTTTGGTTGCTAAGGAACATTTGATAGATTAGAAAGTATGGTTACTAAATAACCCTTTCAGGATGTGATATGCAAAAATGTGCTTACTGGCTAAAATGACCAAAATGCAAATTTGTATCAACAATTTGGAGGGCCTGACGTTTCAATCCTATCAGGACTTTTCTCAAAGGCAGGCAAGATGTGTGCATAAATACAGGTTCGAACCAACCAAAGTCATAAATACCAGCTCACCACGGACAGTGAAGTCTTCTCCATGTGCAGCCTAACCTATTTCCGTGGTGTGTGCAATTTTGTGTCGCACAGAGGAGGACTTCTATGAGAAACTTGCCTCGTCCATTGCCCCGGAGATCTACGGACACGAAGACGTCAAGAAAGCGCTGCTGCTGCTGCTAGTTGGCGGAGTCGACCGCAGCCCGAAGGGGATGAAGATCCGAGGTGATTCTTGCAGGATAACAAAATGGCCGAGTTTGATTCCAAATCGATATATAGGGATATCCGGTTGCTGTGTCGGAAATGTTGGATCAACTCTTCACTCGCACATTCATGCATGTAATCATGCATGCTGCCTTTTTTGACCATTGATCTGCCAATACTATAGCAAGTTTATCATTTTAGAACGTAAAACCTTTTGAGTTCAAACATTGGAATTCAAAGAAGCCATTATTCAAGTAAAAGACTGATTTAAAGCTTTTTCTCTTACCTTTGAAATGATAAGGACAATATCATGTCTTAAACAAAATGCGTTGTTACTTTCAGGCCCTAAATCTAACTCATTCGAAGGATGACTGATTTTTTTTTTCCCAACTTTTTTTTTTTTGCATCTGGTGACTGGTTTTCTATTTGCCTTGCAGGGAGTATCAACATTTGTCTGATGGGAGACCCTGGTGTTGCCAAGTCCCAGCTTCTGTCGTACATTGACAGACTGGCACCACGAAGTAAGCTTTCCCAAACGACTGCATCAATAAGATGGGAGTTGAAGGTTTCCACGGTGGAAGTACAGAGGGGACAGTTTGCAGCGACATTATGTAGGGTAAAAGCAGGGATATTCGATCGTTGAAGAAAAGCCAAAAATTTGACCAGCTGTTTGGTTTTTGTATACAGCTGGTCAAATCGGGTCATCGCAATACTGGCATTTGCCTGACACAGGTGATGTATTGTATTTCACACAACACATGGGATTACGCTTTCAAAATGGATACACATTCAGAAAATTTTGTTCACACTATGGCTTTCAACACATGTCAGACTTTTCAACACGGATCGAGCAGGGTTGGTTTCATGTTGAATTCATGCAGTGTGAAAAGGTCAGTCTAGTTTACATAGGTCCGACCCACGTACAACAGAGATTTTTCATAGTGTGAAGAGGCCTTTCGTCTCTGATGGGCTTTGCTGTTCTCGTTCTGGCAGGTCAGTACACCACCGGGCGCGGCTCTTCGGGCGTCGGCCTGACTGCGGCGGTCATGAAGGACCCGGTCACCAACGAGATGGTGCTGGAGGGTGGGGCCCTGGTGCTGGCCGACCAGGGCGTGTGCTGCATCGACGAGTTTGACAAGATGAACGAGACGGACCGGACCGCCATCCACGAGGTCATGGAGCAGCAGACCATCTCCATCGCCAAGGTAACCGTAACCAAGGAGATATGAATCCCGCCCACACCCCTTTTTGAGATGCCTTGGTGAATCGTGATTGATAATAGGAAGGTTATGTTCACCCGGCAATAGAATTCTTCCCGTAAACGTTATTTTGCCAGTCCCTTAGTCTGGTTGGCCAATTGTCATTACATCATGTTTATGCATAATCGTGAATGCTCTAATACTCTGACATTGGGCCAATCAGAGTAAAGAGTGTTCATGAATATGCATAACATCAGCATATAACAGCAGCATATTGAATATACACCAATTATGGGTTATAGTTACCTGGCGACTGCATTCTGCAGTCGCCCATCACCGGGTGAAAATACACTTCCTTAATAATATACATAGTCAGGGTGCAATTTCTAATTGAATCAAAAGCACCCACAGCCAGCAGAAATGAAATCAGCATCTCATGACCACCGAGAAATCTTTTGTTTGTCTGAAAATGCTTTCAAAAGGCAGAGTAAGTTATATACTTTGGTTCTCAGTAGGCCATGGACACCCTGAAGTTCTCATCTCCAGAAAAAAAAATATCCCCCTTTCTCAAAGGCATCCTGCCTAGGATTGAACTGTTGGGCTGTGCACATTTCTAAGAATTGCAGTTTGGGTTATTTTTTTTAAGTCAGTAAGCATTGGTCAATAGTATAGAAGAGCTGACGTTTTGTTCCCTGCAAGACCTTCCTACCTACTTAAATGGCTCTGTTTGCATCCTAACAATTGCGTTCTGAATTTTTGAAGATTTCCATTGTGGTCTTCAAGTCAGTGAGCAAGTAGGCAGCATATTTGTATCCCCATTTTGGGGGTTTCGATTTAGAAGTTTTTGACACCACTATTATCTTATATTTCCTGTCTAGGCCGGTATCATGACGTCGCTGAATGCCCGCGTCTCCATCTTGGCGGCCGCCAATCCGGCCTACGGACGCTACAACCCCAAGAAGAGCATTGAGCACAACATCCAGCTGCCCGCCGCCCTCCTGTCCCGATTTGACCTCCTCTGGCTGATCCAGGACAAGCCGGACCGAGAGAACGACCTGAGGTGAGTTCGGAGGTCACTCACCCCCAGCACTGACAACCAGTGTTATTCAGAGAATGACCTCCGATTAGTGGTCATTGACAACAGGGTTGATGAAAGCATGACCGCAGTTTAGATATCTATTGTTGATGAGAGAATGACCTCAGGTTAGGGGTCACTAACAACTGGTGTTGCTGAGAGAATGACCTCCGATTAGTGGTCATTGACAACAGGGTTGATGAAAGCATGACCGCAGTTTAGATATCTATTGTTGATGAGAGAATGACCTCTGGTTAGAGGTCACTAACAACTGGTGTTGCTGAGAGAATGACCTCCGATTAGTGGTCATTGACAACAGGGTTGATGAAAGCATGACCGCAGTTTAGATATCTATTGTTGATGAGAGAATGACCTCTGGTTAGAGGTCACTAACAACTGATGTTGCTGAGAGAATGACCTCAGGTTAGAGGTCATTGACATTCTATGGATTGGTCCATCCAAGTTCATGCCATACCCCAGCTCTTCCACTGGTTGGTGTGTGTACATTTACCATAGTTTCCCTGTGCCAATTCTGACTTGCTCACCGTCAGTACTGTAATCTCCTTTCATGAACCCCAACCCAGCCTGAATGTTCCAAATGCCACAACTGTACTTGATTGGGTTTACTCCTTGTCCTTGTATTATTGCAGACTTGCTCAGCACATCACCTATGTACATCAGCACAACACCCAGCCCCCAATGCAGTTTGACCCACTATCCATGAACCTCATGCGGTGAGTTTTCTGATATGTGACCCGGCACAACAACATGAGGAATATCCCACCAGAACACTTTTTGAGTAAACAACGCCTGAAGTTAAAGTATCTTCACAATTCTATTACAAATTAATTTTCTTTTTTTTCCCTGGAAATTTTAAGTATTAGAGGATATTATATTTTGATATCATTTGAAAGCTAATGGTATACTCTTTCACATCATTAGAAAACCTCAAAATCTCAAAAGTGGAGTTATTTCTCATTATGCTGTGCCGGGTCACATATGTCGTCCTATTCTGAGAAATTTATCTGACCCAATGTTTGTATCCGAGCAGGAACTTTATCAAAGGCTGGCAGGTCGTGCTAAGATCAAAACAATAGCCCTTCTAAATCATTGAGATTTGCAGTTTTGTTTTGTAGTAATTTAAGAATTGGACATCTCAAAAAGCAAATTTATTCTGGTGGGACCTCTCTCAAAGGCATAATTTAGAATGCCCTTGAGATAGGTCCTTTTTGAGAAGTGGTCTAATTGTGGTACATGTATCAGGAACCACAGTGATTTCATCATGTCTCGTGTGAGTGCTTTGAACTAAGAGGTTCCCAGATGTATGACTTTGCATCAAGGAAAATGTAATTCTAATTCAAACAAATCAATGTAAAAAAAAATGGGAACTTGTGAAGAAATTGAAAACAATTGCAAAGAAAACCTTGACTGGACTGGGATTTGAACCCGAGACCTCTGGTTTGGCATACCAGCGCTCTTCCCATCTGAAGTGTCCAGCCCTTAGATGGTGGCCTCCCAAATAGGCAACCAGTCTTTGCCGGGATGTGGGCGCCAGTCAGGAGCAACTCGACTGCAAACTTCCGTTTTATCTCCAGGAATCGCACACCCCGCTTTCATTCCGATGCAAACAACCAATTGTTGTAAGCCTAAAGAGTTCTTTGTTGGAATTGATGATGAAATGGTTCAATGTTTTTTGTTTTGTTTGCTTTTTTTGGCCGCAGTCGTTACATCGCCCTCTGCCAGACCAAGCAGCCCGCCATTCCCGAGAGCCTGACGGACTACATCACCGGGGCGTATGTGGAGATGCGCAAAGAGGCCCGCGGGAGCAAGGATACTACCTTCACCTCGGCCAGGACCCTGCTGGCCATCCTGCGTCTCGCCACGGCACTGGTGAGTCCGACATGTCCGACTGACCCGAGGCACGACGGTCAAACCCCAGTCTCCGTAGGAAGAATAATGGACCGATTGCACGACCACTGTTTACAAGACATCGCGTGACTTGAAGTGGGTATTTTTTCATCTCATTTGGCACAGAGCAGCGATGGAAATGCACAAAGAGGAATGTGGACAATATGGATTGTCTTCTTTGCTCATTTCCACTCCTGTTCGGCACCAAATGAGATGCAAAAATACCCGCTATAAGTCACGTGATGTCATGTAAAACATTGGTCGCACAATCGGTCTATTGATGGGTCCTCAGTATCGAAGCTCTGGCTTGTGACTAAAGAAAGGGCTATGAGAATGGAAAATAACTGAAATTTATTTTTCAAAAGTTAGAGGGCCCGACGTTTTGATCCTAGCAGGACCTTTCTCATTGCACGTTGCCTTTGAGGAGATTTTGTAAACATGTATCTCATGTGTGTCGGGGCTTTCCTTGCCCTGACTGTCTGTGTATGTCCTTGTCAACTTTGCCTTGGAGAAAGGTCCTGCTAGGATCAAAACATCAGGCCCTCTAACTTTTGAGATTTATGTATTGCAGGTCATTTTAGTCAGTGAGCAAGTTTGCAACAGTTTTTGTATTAACTTTATGAAATGTGTGTTCTGAGGTGCTTCACAGAAACCTGGCAGTAATCTAACTGTGCTTGTTGTGTCACTTTGCTCTTTTTTTGGGGCAGGCTCGTCTGCGATTGGTGGACGTTGTTGAGAAGGAGGATGTGAACGAGGCCATGAGGCTGATGGAGATGTCCAAGGAGTCACTGCATGGACAGCCGGAGTCGACTGGAAGGTACGTCTACTATTTGTTTGCATCTTGTAAAGACGTTGGGAGTGGGTGTTGCTGGGGTGGGCTGTGGTGGGCTGGGATGGGTTGTGGTGGGCTGGGATGGGTTGTGGTGGGCTGGGATGGGCTTTGGTGGGCTGGGTTGAGTTATCCTGTTATCCTGGGCTGTGTGGGTTGTGCTGGGCTGGGATGGGATGTCCTGGGCTGGGATGAGTTGTGGTGGGTTGGGATGTGTTGCTGTGGGCTGGGATGGGTTGTGGTGGGCTGGGATGGGCTGTGGTGGGCTGGGTTGAGTTATCCTGTTATCCTGGGCTGTGTGGGTTGTGCTGGGCTGGGATGGGATGTCCTGGGCTGGGATGAGTTGTGGTGGGTTGGGATGTGTTGCTGTGGGCTGGGATGGGTTGTGGTGGGTTGTGATGGACTAGAATGGGTTGTGGTGGGCTGGGATGGTTTTGGTGGGCTGGGATGGCTTGTGATGGACTAGAATGGGTTGTGGTGGGCTGGGATGGGTTGTGGTGGGCTGGGATGAGTTGTGGTGGGTTAGAATGGGTTGTGGTGGGCTTGGATGGGTTGTGGTGGGTTATGATGTGTTGCTGTGGGCTGGGATGGGTTGTAGTGGGCTGAGATAGGTTGTAATGGACTAGAATGGGTTGTGGTGGGCTGGGATGGGTTTTGGTGTGCTAGGATGGTGTTACCTGGGATGGGTTGTGGTGGGCTGGGATTGGTTTTGGTGTGCTAGGTTGGGATGTGGAAGACTGGGATAGATTTTGGTGGGCTTAGATGGGTTGTGGTGAACCAGTCACTGTCTCCTTTTCGGTAAGAGAGATGATGGCACAGTACAAACAATAATTGAAAAATTAGATATCAGGCAAAATCCTCTTGGAACCTATCAATCTCTGTTGGAACCCAACGACCTTCTCAATCTCGACTGTCTCTCCCTCCGTCCCCTCCTCCTCCTCCTCGACTCTCCCGACACAGGAAGCAGAGGTCCGAGGACGTCATCTTCAGCATCATCCGTGAGATGGTCTCGGGACGGCAGAGCGTCAAGTTTGCCGACGCCCGTCAGACCTGCCTGGCCAAGGGCTTCACCAACGACCAGTTTGAGGAGGCCCTGGACGCCTATGAGGAGCTGAACGTCTGGCAGATCAACAACTCCCGCACCAAGATCACCTTTGTGTAGAAAAGCCCTTCTCTCTCATTCCTTCTGTCCCGTACCTAACTCCCAAGCCGCCAGTTTTTTTTTGGGGGGGGTTCGTCGGGCTTTTAGTCTGCACATACATTGAAAGTGTTTCCCAACCAACTTGGAAACTGATGGACTGAGAGTTAACTCTTGTAGATTCCTGTTTTGGTTCTTGAGGCTGTTGGTCGTCTGAGACATGTAAAAGAGGTTTTCCAAAGGTTGCCCTTACACTTTGGAAATAGAAAGACAGAGGATTAACTGATGTTGGTTCTGTTTTCCTTTCGTAAGGCTGTTTGTCTTCAGTGATGCAAAAGGGTATTCCCAAATCTACCCCTAATTCTTCAGAAATCAAACCCAGCAGGTTATTGAAGGTGGAGGTGGGGTTAAGGTTTATCATCTCGTCATGTTTGACACAGTGATGGATTTGGATAAAAGTGTACAGCGAATTCAAACAGTGGTCGGTTTTGTATTTAGTGGCCACCTTTATGCAAAGAAAGGACGTTCTTGGTGCTTCTTGATACTGGTACTTATGCCAGGAGGTTTTAACAGTTTCATCAGTATGGGCGTTTGTGTGGGCAGTCTGTTGCACTCCTGTTGAATGTGCTTGCAAGGAAGCTCTTGTCCACCGAAAAGATTCCTTCATTTGAATCTGCCCACCAAACAGAGGCAGTTATGGTCCTGGCTGATGCTCTGAAAATCGATTTGAAAAATCAACCGACTCCTGAAAGCAAGGGAAAGAGTGTTGCCAAAATACTCCCTAATCAGACAAAAGTTCAAGTAATTTGCGATCTGTTTTTTTAAAAGGTGTAAAACTTGTGAGTGCATTGTAAAAAGAAATTGCGAAAAAAAATGTAGCCAAAAAGGAAACGGACTTGGCATTGGCAAGGAGTTGAACCTGAGACGGGTGGAGTTGCCAACCATGTTGACTACTGTATGTGATAGGGCGCCCTCTTGAGGTGTTTGTTTAATTAAGTTCAACGTGGTTTCAAATTGGAGGCTTTCTTTCTACCATTTTTAAAGTAATATATGTAATTGAAAGACATTGTGTAAATTTAAATTTGTATGTGAGGGGACTGACACCATCTGGTCACATGGTTTTGAATTTGGAAAAAAAATTAGTTTCAAAAACTGCATTTCTGTTTACATTTCAAAAACAGCTTTTGTTTTTGAGAATTATACTTTTTGACACCAACCCCTGAGTAAGATTGATGCTGTATATTTATCACACATTGTTCACGTTTGTATGCATAGCTACTTAGTTTACTGGTTTGCTAAATAAATGGATGAAATAAACTGACAATATGTCGTGTTGGCTTGTGATTTTTGTGGCTCTAATTGGCTAAAATTAATGTATAAAGCAACCAATAAATTTCTGCTTTGGCTCTCAAAAGCATGAAGCATTTTTTTCTAGCCACCTCCTTTGAAACAACGAAATATCAGTCTCCTTAACCCCGACTTTGTTTTATTTTTCCTTTATAGTTGTGGCCTTGAGATGAATATCGATTTTGTGATAAATTTCGAGTGTCCATTTGACACCTCCGTAGAAACGCCGCGGCCCTGGCAGCGAGCATGGTTACCATTTCCATGGCAACCGTAATGATTTTGGCGCGGGAAAAACAGCGCTCTCCTAGCTGTTTGCATTCGTCGAAATGCGTGTACTGTGTGTGTGTGGTGGAGGAGGATGAAGTAAAAATGCATTGTCATAGTAACGCGGCAAAATGCTATATTCTATCTCGCTTTTTAGAAGGGGTCACCTAAAATCCGTTTGCAAGGAAGTGGGTGTCAGAACGGATGCGTGGCTGCGGCGCAATAATTGTCGGACCATTCTCATTTCCTGCTGGCCCGTTCCTCCTAACTATGCCCAACCACCCAAGACAACCTCATTGAATAGATCACAGACCTCGTTCTGGACAAGTGATTTCGAGGTTGCAGTCGAAGGGAAAGGGGATGGGGGGGGGGGGTGTGCGAGCAGGGGAGGCATGGCGTGTAGATAGAATCTACATTGTACCATGGAGGAAGAAGCATGCACATTATACACTATGTACATGTATGTGCACGTATTCGTGTGTGACGATTATTTGCACGAAAAAAAGAGTATACTAATTATAACGGGGCAGCCGACTCGGAGCCAGTCACTTGGGAGTGCTGTGTGAGTGTGATCGGTCGCCTTCGTTGACCCTGCTAAACAAACCGTAAAAACAAATTCACATGCTCGGTGTCTATCCAAAAGTGACGGCGACATTAGGCCTACTGCATTATCTTACTTACAACACTGCCGTACTTACATCAACATAATGTGAGTGGTGGTGAGCGGGAGTGCTCTCCGAGCCCAGGGTCAGAAAAAAACAACAACAGATAGACTTGAAAAGAGATCCAACGCGGTGTCGTGTGGCGAGCGTGTTTTCAATAGTGCTGATTGGAGTCAGATCTGCGATCGCCTCTCCTGTGGGAAGAGAGGAGTTGAGCTCGATCGCCGGAGCTCTAGGCGGGGGTTTCGATGATGGCATCTTCGCCGCCACAGGCCCAGCCTACTTTTCCTCTGGCGCCGCCTCCTCCTCCTCCTCTGGAGAGGGGCGGCGAGGAGAGGGGCCCTCCGCCGGGGATGGCCTTTGAGCTGGACGAGTGGGTGCCGTGCCAGGCCTACCTGGGCTGCATGGAGAGGGGGGAGATGGAGGCGGGCAGCGAGGAGGAGCTGACCCGCGTCATCGCCCGGCTGCACCGCCGGCACGAGGGAGATCACGGCGGCTCCGCGCCGCAAGGAAACACCGAGGTCAGTGCACGGAGGTATAGGGTCCTACACTCGGGGTTCTGCGTTACGGACATATTTTCGTTAATAGCATCCATAGTCGTTGTCTGATCCAACATATGCATGAAATAGCACACCTGTGAAGATTTCAGCTATATCCGCCAACCGAGTCTCGAAAAAATACTGAAAACACGCTTCATTTGTTTCGCGAAAATGCAGCATTCAATTTCAACATTCGTTTAGATCTAGATAGAGGGTGAGACGTAAACGATTTCGTTTTACTCTTTTCTCAAAAAATACAGCATTTCAGAGAGAATTATTTTTATCAGTGCAAAGGTTTCAACCATAACCATCTTCAAACTGTATAAGTTGACCAAGATACGTGTTGACCAAGGTACGAGTTGATTAAGGTACGAGTTGACCAAGGTACGAGTTGACCAAGGTACAAGTTGACCAAGGTACGAGTTGACCAAGCCACAAGTTGACCAAGGTACGAGCTGACCAAGGTACGGGTTGACCAAGGTACGAGTTGACCAAGGTACGAGTTGACCAAGGTACGAGTTGACCAAGGTACGAGTTGACCAAGGTACGAATTGACCAATGTACGAGTTGACCAAGGTACGGGTTGACAAGGTACGGGTTGATCAAGGTACGAGTTGACCAAGGTACGAGTTGACCAAGGTACAAGTTGACCAAGGTACGAGTTGACCAAGGTACAAGTTGACCAAGGTACGAGTTGACCAAGGTACGAGTTGACCAAGGTACGAGTTGACCAAGGTACAAGTTGACCAAGGTACAAGTTGACCAAGGTACGAGTTGATCAAGGTACGAGTTGATCAAGGTACGTGTTGACCAAGGGACGAGTTGACCAAGGTACGAGTTGACCAAGGTACGATTTGACCAAGCTACGAGTTAACCAAGGTACGAGTTGACCAAGGTACGAGTTGACCAAGGTACGAGTTGACCAAGGTACAAGTTGACCAAGGACGAGTTGACCAAGCTACGAGTTGACCAAGCTACGAGTTGACCTGTTACCTTCAAATTTCACAAAGCCTTACGATGCATCGTAACTCATCTTACGATGGATGACCCATCATAAGATGTGATATACCGTATGGTTTCTGTGCATCGCTCATCGTCTTGCGATTGATCGTAAGTTATGATGGGTTCCGTGAAATCGACCACTGATTTTGATATTATATGTTTGTGTGTGTGTGTCTTTTTATATACACCGTTTCGAGTCGCTGCAATGACGACTATACTCTACCCATTACCCCTCCATCCAAATATCACGCGAATTCCTTAGCAACGCATTCGCCTTTTGCCTCTCAATAATTCACAATTACCCCCAAGCGGTACAGCAACGTGAATAATTATGGGTGTCGCTTTTTAATGGTCGATATAAACGAGGTCGTTTGGCGGGAACGCAGGCTGGGCCATGGGGGGAAAAAACACGTGGGGAATGTTTGTATTTTGTTCTGCTCCGCCAAATTGAGAGACAATGGTGCAGAGGAATTTAAATATTATTATCGGTGAAAATGTAGAGGAGCAGTGAGTCAAGCGCTTTGTGTAGCCGTAGGTTGTGACTTACACTGTGTCCCCGCAATCTTCCACATTTCCGTTTCTTCTTTACAAACCTCATTCTCAAAAAATATCTCTTTATAACAGTGACTTGAATAATGGAGTTAATAATAATGGAGTTAATAAAAAGTACATTTTATTATTACAATCCTGGAAGTATTAAATCTCAAAAGTTAGATGGCCTGACGTTTTGATCCTAGCAATTTGAGAAAGGTCTTGCTAGAACCGAAACGTCAGGCCCTTCAACTTTTGAGATTTACGTATTGCAGGTCATTTTAGTCAGTGAGCAGTTTGCAACAGTTTTTGTTTGCATTTACTTCTGTACACAGAGGAATGAAGGAATTACTTTCGCAAAGGCAGAATGCGGAAGCTCTTGCTAAGTGGGATCAAAACATCAACTCCTTATTTTTGAGATTTGCATTATTTTGGTCACTTATGTCATTGTCAGTACAACTATAAGCAGGCAGTTAGTAGCATGTTTTAGTGTATGGTTTGGAATTATTTGTTCCTTAAAACAAATCTTAAAATAAAGTGGGCCTGACGTTTCGATCCTAGCAGGACGTTTGAGAAAGGTCCTGCTAGGATCGAAACGTCAGGCCCACTAAATTTTAAGATTTAAATTTTGGTAATTTTAGTCAGTGAGCATTTTGCAACATTTTTGTATATTTCCTTAGAACAAGAGAGAAACTATGCATATTTTGCTTCATGTGAAGTGACAATCGGCCGAACGAACCATAAATAAAAGAAAGGCAGGTTATTATATTCATCGGGAAAAGGCATTCTTCCTGCAAACACTACTCTAGTCCGGTTCCTTAGTCTGATTGGACAATTGTCATTATACATCATGTTAATGAATATTCCTGCATTGCTCTACACTCTGACGTTTGCCAATCAGAGTACAGTCTGTCATGAATATGCATAGCATCAGCCGAAACGACCTCCAGGCAATGGCAGATTACCGTTCGGGTGAATAATACACTTCCAAAATGGACAAAAATCCTTCACACGTCTACGTGCCAGGATATACATGTACATGTACATGTACACGTTCACGTACAGCATGACACGAGCCGTAGCGTGTTAAGGCCTTATGAAGGTGACTTTTATTACCTCTATTTTCAACACAGCCATTAGGATATGCTAGTTGCAGCGTCTAATCGATCGCCGTGTTTCCAGCAATGCAGACGGCGGGGTCTGTGTGTGCAATTGTGGGCTATCGTGCATAGCTAGCTGAGTACAGCCACATACACCTGGATGGACCCTCCAGCGGCCCCAAACCCTTGGTCGTCAAGCAGGAAGGTCATACAAATTCTGTTAAAAAAAATGCCCCCCCCCCCCAAAAAAAAAAAAAAAAAAAAAATCAAATCCAGGTCAGCCCTGCTGTGGGACATCCATCGCCTATAGGTGTCTGTTTATACATTACACTTGGTCGCTCAGAACGTGGAAAGTCAATTTACCGCCCCAGTTGTCCATAATCATTAATGAATTAATTTCTTCCTATTCGCCCTTTACGGACTTCTCTGAAGAGTTCCCACACTGACAGACAGGACCCGCTCGCTATACGGTACGTACTCCAATAATTCTCCATTCATGACCTGGACATAGCAAGACCGCGTGTGACTGGGGCCATGCATGCCTATTATAGTACTACCATGGAGCTATAAAAAGTTTTTCCCCTCAGGCAAGGACATATTAACCTAGCCAGTCGATCTAACGCAATCTGACACCGGGCCTTTGGACGTCCTATATAAAGAGTGCTGGGCTGGTTTTTTTTCGGGGTCCTTTTTTTCTGTTTTGACGGAGATTTTATTACCTCCCTGCTTGGCCCTGGTTGAGCTGGGCAGTGTAATCTGTCCTTGCCTCAGGGGATTAGAAGCAGCTATTTACTCGCGCCATAGTGCACTGAACAGGAGGGTTGGTTCTGCAGCTATTGCAAACTCAACAGATAAATAAACCAGTAAAAATAAGGCCTTGTCGTGGTATACAGCTAGCTGCGAACAGATTTTCTCACTTCGAGGCAGCTATTATTACCAGGCAGGCCAGATTTCGTTTTTGGCTTGCATTGCTACGCCCAGCTCGTGAATAATTACCACTTGGAAAGCGTGGGCCTTTACTGGCAAGCTTGCACTGATATCAGTGTGGTCATTCCTTCCTTGCACCCGTTTGCATGCATGGCCACTGGTGTGATCTTTCACACGGAGAAAAATGGCTTCCACGAGCAAGCTGTCCCCATGCAAACTGGAACGTCCAGATCACATGCTGCATGACTGTGATGGCGGCGATGGTCCTGGCCTGTTCAGCGACGACTCGGAAGCGTCCGATGACGGGGGCTTGGCACCGCTGAATGACGACGACGACGACGACGACGACGACGATGATGATGATGATGACGATGGATCGACCAACGATGACGGTGACGACGACTATGATGCCAGCGAGTGGGACAACGACCACGATGACAGCGATGACACATGGAGCAGACCACCGCCGCGAAAGAAAGTGCGCACGGCGACGAGCAAGACAACACCGAGCAGGGGAAAGAAACTACCACGCGGCGTGTACACGTCCCCGTCAGGCCACGACTGGACCACCGACGAGCCCCCACGAGACAGGGCTTCGTCGGCGACAGCAGATGTATTGCGACAAGCTGCTGCCGCATCGTCGGGTCCTCGCAACCTCGGCAGCGCCGCGTCCAAGGCCGACTTTCTCAAGTTGTTCCTCCCGGACGACATGATGTCCTCGATACTCGACTGCACCAACGCCGAGGGGCGGCGGAGGATGGGGCGCGCCTGGGTCGACCTCGCCGCGATGGAGCTGACGACGGTCCTCGGCCTGCTGTTCTTCATGGGCGTGTGCAAGGCCAACCGCGAGCTCGTTGGCGACTTCTGGAACCCCGGCATGCTCGCGCGGCCGCTCTGCCAGGCGGCCATGTCGGGCAAACGCTTCCAGGACGCCATGGCCACGCTGCGCTTCGACGACAAGGCCACGCGCGACCAGCGCAGGGCCGCCGACAGATTCGCCGCCGTTCGCGACGTGTTCGACAGATTCGCCGAGTCCTGTGGGAGACACTACACCCCGGGAGCAAACGTCACCGTGGACGAACAGCTGGTGCCATTCCGCGGGAGATGCCCATTCCGACAGTACATGCCCAAGAAACCGGCGAGATACGGCATCAAGTTGTGGACGTGCGCCGACAGTCGCACTCGATACGTCACCAATCTGCAACCGTATCTGGGCAAGGCGGAGAAGGGCGCCCGCCAGAGGAACTTGGCCCAGAGGGTCGCATTGGACCTGGTCCGCCCCCTGTTCAAGACCGGGCGCAACGTCACGGCAGATCGGTACTTCACCAGCCTTGGACTGGCGGAGCGGCTACTCGCCGAGGGCCTGACGCTGCTCGGAACTATCCGAAGCTGCCGGCGTGAGGTTCCGAACGAAATCAAGAAGACGGCCACCAAGGGCAGGCCCGAGAAATCATCGGAATTCCTGTTCGATGGACCCATGACGCTTGTTTCGTTCGTCCCCAAAAAGAACAAGAACGTTACATTGCTGTCCTCTGCGCACCACGATGCGAGGGTAGACGCCGCAACATGCAAGCCCCGGGTGATCCTCGACTACAGCGCGACCATAGGGGGCGCCGACAGCATCGAACAGACGTGCGGCGCTTTCGATGTCTCGCGCATCACCCAGCGCTGGCCCCTGGTCGTCTTCTTCAACCTCATGAACCTGGCGGCATTCAATGCGTACGTCCTGTACCGAGAGCACAACGACAAGGACTGGCACCCGGAGATCGGAGACGATCGCTCCCGCCGACGAGACTTCCTCCGCGGGCTTGCCTACGAACTCGTTGAGCCGCAGATTCGCGCGCGAGCTGCCGATCCCAGGCGCCTCTCCCGCTCAGCGCGTAGCGCCCTGGAGATCCTGGGCATCGAGATGGTCGACTGCGGGCGCCGCGCGCCGCAGGGACCGGTGGGCACGCCGCTTCGCGTCGGACGGTGTCACCTATGCCCACCGGGCCGGGACCGAACCAAAACGACCAAAATCTGCGAAACGTGTCGCAGATTTGCCTGCAAGGCCCATTCTGACAAACCGCGTTCTGTGAGCAAATGCACACAGTGCCATGACTAGGAACCTTATATAGGCAATATTAAATGCAGGGATGTAAGGCTTCGGGAAATTTCCGGATTTCCAGAAATGGTGTGTTTTTTTGTTCAGATTTTCAGATTTGTTTTAATTTTATGATTTTTTGAAAAAAATATGTCAAACTAGTATCTCAAACTGCTCAATTTTATCTGTTAAAACCCTAAAAACTGAAGGGCGCCTGCGTGAATGTCGCAATCACACCTCTCGCTCGCGTAAGCGCTCACTCGCAGTCGCACAATGTATTGGCCTTCGGTAATTTTCAGGAAATGACTTTGTCGCTCACTTTACATCCCTGTAAAATGGCCCTTTTCCAAAACCCGGCTTAGGCTCAGGCTTCGACATTTGAAGGTGCAATGTAAAACGGGTGGCCTTTGGCTTCATTTTTTTTTTACGATGTTGCACAGACTGCATTTAAAAAAAACGTAGTGGCTGTTGTTACGGCAGTCGTCCGTGTGGTTCCCTGACTAGATTGTATTTCGTCAGCATTGCAGGCTGGTTGAACCAGTCTATAAGCTGATATTCTGGTTCCAAGAGCTAAACATCCTGACAAATACTGTTAAGTCGGGGAACCACATAGACGACTACCGTAACAACAGCCACTGCGTTAAAAAAAAAAATCCAAAGACCAAAGCTTCAACTTCTACAAAAAACTCCAACCTGTGTTTTCTGCGTTTGGATAACAGAGACGAGGCCGGAGCCGAAGCCTAAGCCGGGTTTTTGAAAAAGGCCTATAATATACCCGGTAATTACCAGTATTTTGTCTATCCCATATCCGATCCATAGGTTCATTATACTGTGTGTAGTCGTGGGGTGACATGCATAGGTTTGTGTACAGCATTCTACACCATGTACTTTCATGCTCTATTGAAGTTTTGGACTTTCAATTGAAATTACATTTACATGTACAGTACATGTATGTACATTGTATTTAGATAAGACTTGAAGGTGTGCATGGTGGAAATACTAAGTGGAGGGTTTGCGGCGACACCATAATAATTATGTAGCACTTCTCTTTCGAGGAGTGTGGCTCTGAAAAGAGCCAGTTACTCAACGTTTCGGGTTGTGTGTACTCTGCCCATCGTTATGGCGTTTGTACATTGAATACACAATGTACAATGTGTTTACTTTCATACTCTAGTACACATTGAGACAAGTTGAGACCGTGAAAGTGTATACAATGTATACGTTTTCTTTTCCTTTTGTGTATAAAATTCCCATTCGTCTCATTAGTTATTACTCCTTGCAACATCACTCTCCGTGCATTATTTTCATCCTAACTAATTATTGTGCTTACATGTAAAGTTTCCGTATGAGTAATTGATTTTCTTCTAATTCTATTTACTCACCTTTACTCATTTCACATGACCTCAAACTGTGTATAGTATTGAATAAATCGTTCAGAAAAATAATGTCAATCAGCAATCAATTTTTCCTGTCTTCAATGTGTCCCCGCGGTCTTCCAGAGCTACGGCTGGGGCTATTCGCTTCGCAATATCCGTGTATTTCCAAAATGGGGACGACCTAGTCCTAGCTCTAGACGCCCGTTTCGGACACGGCTTAAGCCTTCATTTCGTAATCGGCCCTAGCCACATTCTTATCGAGCGTACGGTATCGCAACGTCATTTTCCTTTGTTTGTTTGCTTTTCTTTGCTCCAGGTTTACGTCAAGGTCAACGTCATGGGCTTCGTGCTACGGGTCATCACGCCGACCCGGCCCGGCCAGGAGAGCGACGGGCCCCGGGAGGGCATCCGGGAGTTCTTCGAGCTGGTGCGGGTGGCCCGCTGCACGGCCAACCACCAGCCGCGCCCCAGGACCCTGCTCTGGGTCTACAACCGCCAGCCGATGCTGCCCAGCATCCAGCCGCTGGCGGCGCCCCAGCCCGGCGAGGCCAGGGTGGAGTGCCACGCCGTGGTCTGCCGCGACCTGAAGGACGCCACCCGCCTGGCCAACACGCTGGCCTCGGTGTTCCAGGAGGCCCGACGGCGACGCCAGCGGCACCACCTCCCGCCGTTGCGCGCCGCGCCCGTCCGCGGGGCCGCCGCCTCTCCTCTCGGTGGCGGCGGTGATGCGATCGCCATGTCCTCACTGATGATGAGCCACGGGGAGAGACCGCCGGCCTACACTCCCGAGGCCCGGGGAAGCAGCTGGGCCGGCGCTCGTAATTCGTCTGAGCCCCCGGACGCCCGAGGGAGGAGAGTCCTCGAGGTGGTCGCCGCCCATCAGCAGGCAGCTCCTGCTGGCGAGGACGAGGACGCCGACGACGATCTGGACAGCACCGACCTCCCGTCGAGTCCGCGGTCTCTCGGCTCCGCCAGCCCGCGCCCCGTCACGCCGAGGCAGGGCACCTGGTCCGCGCTCTCCTCCTCCTCGTCTCCCCAGAGCTCCCCGTCCCGGTCTGCCCGCCCGGCCCAGGCCCAGACCCAGGCCCAGGCCGCTAGCTCCAGGAACTCCACCGTGTCGCTCCACTCGGCCGTGGCCATGTCCGAGTGGAAGACGCCGTCGACCGCCGGGCGGCCCAGGAGCGGACGGCCCAGGAGCGGACGGCGCAGCACCGGCATGCCCGACGTGTCCGGAGCCGGCGCCTGGCAAAGCTTCGAATAGTTCCCGCAAACCGCCATCTTTTCGAATGGCCCTCCAGTCACTGCGGGGGGTATGACATCACAACGGAAAACTCCCGCATGGGTCTGGACGGATGTACCCCTACTATACATGTACATGTATATACTGCGTGCGAGCTGAACGATGGTATACTGCCAGGCTTTTGGATGTCAAACAGGTCTCTTGTCCTTCTTAGGAACTGCATGGAGAGAATTCCCCAGCTTTTTTCCCCGCTGGCATTACCCTGGCAGTACACCATCGCTCAGCTCGCGAGTGCATCAGTCAGACGAATTCAACCACCAGCTGCCATCATCTCCAGAGATCACAGCCCCTGCTTGTTCTAGGAACAGTTCAAACACGCTGTTAAAACGTTGGGAGTGGTACGGGATACAGTTACTATGTTATTACCTATTTTACACAGGAAACATCGAACATTTTGAGAGGGTCAGACGTCAGCAAGTGCCTTTCAGAAAGGTCCTGCTTGGATCGAAACGTCAGGATATTAAGATTTTTTGCAGCACTGCACAGGATAATGTTATTGTTGGACTTGTTTCATAAGCAGTACGTGTAATAGATTTTGTATTATATAATTCACACAAAGGGAAAACTGATTGGGAACTTTTTTTTTTTTCTTTTTTTTTTTTGGGGGGGGAATAGATGGTAAAGAAACTAGACCTGGGCTTGAATCGAGAGCTCTGGTTTAGCATATCAGTGTTCTCACCACTGTCCAGACCTTAGATGGACTGAAATTTTAAAAGCAGCGCCCACATTGTGTGGTCACTGAACAGCTAGCTGTGGCTACAGAATGCTTGAGTATTTTTTTTGCATCTGAGTGAAAACGGGAGGCGTGATTCGAGGAGATCGAACGCTACTGACTGGCGCCTCCACCGCGGCAAAGATCGTTGACTATAATTATCTGGGAAGGCCGCCATCTATAGGCTGGAAGGTTCAGCCAAGAGGTCTCGGGTTCAAGTCCTGGCCCAGTCCAATTCTCTACCCTGCTATTTTCCCCCCCAAAAATAACTCTCAAAATAACAGTTATCCGTGTGTAAACAGAATTACGAACCGCATTGTGATTGACGTCCGTACTAGAATTCGGGAGTCGCGGGTTCGAATCCCGCCCGAGCTGCCTGAAATATATATTTTTTATCAGGCACCGGGCAAAGCACTGAGCATTCAGTGTTTATCATGTCGAGCAAGGGCAAAAACCTCATTGAATTCCATTCTCTTCGACGCAAACATCATGACATTTCCATGATTCAATGTTTGCAGTTCTAGTTGGGTTTCACTCGTAGGGCTAGCAGGAACGAAGAGTGAGATTCGGTTTGGCAGGGGGATCATAATAAATATTTTATGAATGGTGACTTTTTTGCTTAACCCTCGGTCTTGAGAGGTGTCCATAATTATTATTATTATGACCACAAAATAAAGAAAAACAAAGGTTTCCGAAGAAAAAAACCCAGGCCTGCCCTGCAAGGACATCCACAGGACCAGGGTCTGTTAACGCTTCATGCGGTTAGACTGGCTAGGGTGATCTGTCCTTGCCTGGGGCGAAAAAAAAAAGATGGCTAGTATCAGGTACCTTGTGTGTGTTGGCATGGCTGCAGTCACACACGGCCTGGTTATGCCCATAATGCCCATGCTGTCTATATATAGTACTGGAGTACTGGGTAGGAGGGTACTTGCCTGATACTGGTAGGGGAACTGTTCAGAGAGGTTTGTAAAAGGCATAGCAAGTAATTTACCCCCTCTGCCAATTAATACACATAATTAATTATGTGTTTATGTGTCAATAATCATAACTCACCGGATGATTAGAAAAAATTGTTCAAGGTCAATTACTGAGACCAAGGGTTAAAGCAAATTTTGGGCTTCATGAAATTGGCCCTAGCCATCTTTAGGGCCCAATTTCATCCCACTTTTTTTTTTAGAGCCGCTTAAGATGAAAGTCTGTCAAGCAGTGCAAAATTAATAGGATGACACACCGCGCGCACTGCATGCGATGTGATGGCAATTGTGACCCGGCACAGCGACATGAGGAATATCCCAACAAAACACTTTTCGAGTAAACAACGCCTGAAGTCAAAGTATCTTCTCAATTCGATAAAAACAATAATCAATTTTGGTTTTTGTATTTTCGGAAAGTTAATGTATTGGAGGATATTAATATGTCCCAAGAGATTTTTTTCCGAAATCCGTCGCTAAGTGTTTGTGTACTGTTTTCATGAAAAATAATGTGAAGTTCCTGCCTTTTTGAATGGCCGCTTTCGAGGAGTTGGACTGGTGCTGCTATTATAGTGTCTGGTGCCAAATGAACGAGCGAAGTCCCCTTGTACTGTTTACAACAAAGTTCATACGGAAACAAATTTGATATCATTTGAAAGCTAATGATTTACTCTTTCACATCATTAGAAAATCTCAAAATCTCAAAAGTGGGGGTTATTCCTCATTATGCTGCGCCGGGTCACAATTGCGTTTCGACATGTATTCCTCTCTTGTTATTTTTGCTTAGCATGAAATAAAAGTGAAGTTTGGGGCTAGCAAGCTGATCCTATATGCATCATGACTTTTCGCGCTTAAGTACATTTTGGTGCTTAAAGTCCCTACACAACGTACATTGGTAAGATCGAAAACAGAAATGTTCACAGATTAACATGAAACTACAGTTTGAAGATGGTTATAATAGAAACCTTGCACTGAAATATTTCTGTCCAAAATGCTGTATTTTTGGAGAAAAGAGTAAAAGAAATCGTTAACGTATCAGAACTTAACTATTTTTTCGGAACAGTACTAGTACGGCGTTGAATACTGCATTTTAATTCGCGAAACAAATGAAGTGGTTTTCACGATTAGTATCGAGACTCGGTTGGCGGATTGAGCTGAAATGTTCACAGGTGTGCTATTTCATGCATAATGTTGGATCAGACAAGGTATGGATGCTATTCTTTGACCTCGAGCAATGTTGTGTACTATAGGGGCTTTAAGCGGTTCCATGAAATTGGCAGCGGGTTCATTATTCTGCAGACTTATTACAGGGACGTCACCCAAAACAGCAAGCAGTGTGTGATATTCTTATAGCCCTACGACTTCAGAATGTATCACTTGGGCATTGACATGCCTGGCATTATATGGTCGCGCTGCACTCTTGTCAATGTACATATACAGTAGGCCCTATATATGTCCTCGATCGACGCCTGCACTGCCAAAACCTTGCTCAGCCATTTTTCACTCTTTGTTCGGATGAAGCACGCTTGCACACGGGAATGAAAAACCCCATCGCCACAGACTGTGTCGGCTTTCCTGAACGCGGGGCCTTCGGCGCGTTCACCGTTGCTAGGCGACGGAGCAGCCTCCATTGTGTTGCATTGAAAGTCAGCCCATTGTGCGAGTGCTGTTTTTTCGGAGTTTCGAGAGGATAAAAACGGAGGGGGTTCCCCTTTTTTATTTCATTTACGTTCAATATAGCCCCCCCCCCGATCAGGAATCGCATCCGGGTTTTCACAAAACGTGGTATTCTGAAAACATTTTCCTTATCGCGCTGTGCACAACGTGTCAGCTGGTTCTCGAATGGCTGAAAGTACGGTGCTCCTGAAAGGCCACCGCACAATTATGTGGGAAAATCAACTCCTCGATGAAGTCACATAGGCCTACAATATTTATCAATTTTCATAAAACTCAACGAATACTTAGCATCTGCGTGAGCCTCGATCCTGATGTGTGAAGGATTCTTGTCCAATTTGGGTAATGCGGGATTTCTCATAATTTTATTACATGTATGCAGTTATAACTACTTGGTAATGTTAATACCAATGTAAAACAGTGTCCAAAATTATAATAATAATACGTATATATACATGTTTCTATAAGTGATGCATTACTTTCTTGTACTCAGCCAAAAATAAAGTGTTTCATTAAAAGCACCAGAAATGGATTATGTTTTAAGACAATAAATTTATTGTTGGCTGGTGCAAGAGATGTATCCAAATCCACGTGCATGGGCCACTTGAAGAATAGTCCAAGCTGGTGTTATGGTCGAGCGCTCCTCGAAGGGAAATTCTCAGTGGAATAACAGTCCAACAGATTCTTGTGCGCGACCACAAACAAATTCCCCCTCCCCTCCCCTTTGTGCAGCCTATAGGCTAGACGTTGTTATCGTCTGGATGAGCGATGAACCGCCACCACGAGAGGGCGTTATCACGACCGGCCATAGAGCTTTATAGAGCTCTATGCGACCGGCCACTACAGCCTCCAATTTCGGAAACAAACCACGACCTGGATTTGTCTATGGAGAGAAAATCGACCAATCAAATGCGCGAAAATCCTGAGGCCCACGTGAATATTCACAACCACTACACTCGTTGAACGTGTACATGTACATGTACGTGTACATGTACGTACATAATACACATACATGTACTGTACATAAACATTTACGTGTGCGTACGTACTGTACATGTACATGTACAGTACATGTACATGTATTACAATGTACATGTATTACAATGAACATGTACATGTACATGTAAATGCACACATTGTGTACAGTCATGTACAGTACATGTAAATATACATATACATGTACGTACTGTACATGTATATGTACATGTATTACAATGTACATGTACATGTACGTGCACACATTGTGTAGTCATGTACATGTACATGTAAATGTACATATACATACGTACTGTACATACTGTACTGTACATGTACATGTACATGTGTACGTACGTACTGTACACATGTACTGTACATGTACGTGTACCTGTACACGTACATGTACATATACATGTACATGTGACGACATGACATGTACCTGTATCTGTACATGTACATGTACATGTACTGTACATGTACACTGGTCCTGTGTACTGTACATGTACATGTACATGTACATGTACATGTACATGTACATGTACTGTACACTGGTCCTGTGTACTGTACATGTACATGTGTGTACATCTACGTACAACACACATGTACAGTACATGTACATGTACATGTACGTGTACTGTACGAGCGTACGCCGGCGTTGTGTGTGCAATGATGTGTAGTGGTTGTGAATATTCATGTGACTCTCAGGATATCCGCGTATTTGATTGGTCGATTTTCTCCACATGGACCTCGTGTACTGTGGGGAAACAAAATCGCGGCCGGGCCGGTCGTAAGAACGCCCTCTCGTGGTTGCTCATTCAAACGACGACACCGTCTGACACCCAGACTAGCCTAGCCTAGGTGCCGTGGTGCTTGCAGTAGGATCGCCGGTCGCCGCCGGCGCAGGTGAACTTGTGGGTGATCCAGTCGACGGTCTGGCACTCGGCGCTGCAGTAGACCACGTCGTGGCATCGGCTGCAGGACATGGGCGGGCTGCCGTTCGGCTGCTTGGTATCACCGCACGCGTTGCAGAACCGCACCAGCAGCTGCGTGGGCGTCAGGTACGGCTGCAGTAACAGTATGGAGCCCGTCGTCGGCGTCAAATCACGCACACATTACACGTACAGGGGATACAAGAGCAGAAACGTCAAGTTAAAAATCTCTCGAATTCGGAGATCGATTATGATTCTGCGTAGGAGAGTGCAATTGGATGGTGGTGGTGGTGGTGGTGGTGGTGGTGGTGGTGGTGGTGGGGGGGGGGGGGCGGTCACTCGCCACAAGTTAACACCATGATTATGCTCAGCGATTTGACCGACTACTCGATCACTTTCATCGATGAGAATGTAACTAAATGAGGGTTTTATAGATGAATTCTGCACATCACGTAGAAAGTAATTCAATGTGGCTTTGCCCTACTGGACGATTGTCTGCTGAAAAAAATACAGGCAGTTCTGGCGAGATTCCAACCCAGGACTCCTGCTTTTAGTGCAGACGTAACCACCGGACTGGTCGAGGTCGTGTGGTGGATTTCGAATCAGTATAGCGGCGGATGGGTGATGAGGGTTGCCCATCTCGACGTGTAGTAGAGTTTTGCACGATTGGAATTTCAATGAGGGTTTTCTCACTTGAGGTGTGGGTTTTTAATGTACGCTCAGAGCTTTGTCCGATTGGCTGGTGATTATTTGTGTCAGTGGGGCTGTTATTCGACGAGGGTTTGTTCTACATGACGCGCATTGTATCGCTATATGCCCAGTGCATTGCCTGACTGCCTGCTTCGGAAATAAACGCACCAAAGGCAGCTCTGGCAGGATTCGAACCCGCGACTCTTGCTCTCTAGTGCGGAAGCTTCAATCATTCTATACCACCGAGCTGGTCGAGGTAATCAGCCCCCTAGCTCGGTGGGCAGGCGGCTACGAATTCTGTGCCGGAAATTGTGACGAATCCTACCCCTGCCTTGACTCGCGTCGGGAGAAACAAAAGAACAGATTTCTGACGCGATTGGCAGGCACCGCCGATAACCGCAATCAAAATGGGGACCGTACCTGCGTCGGATCCAGGCGCCTCTTGATCTTGATGTACTTCCTCCGGCCGGGCTCGGCGGCGCTGGCTCCGGCTTGCTTCCCGTCGGATTTCCTCGGCAGCTCGGCCACCCTCGGTCTCCCCTCGGCCGGGCCCGACTTCTCCTCCTCCTCCTGCTCCCGACAACAGCGGCCGAGCACCAGCCGTATGATGTCCAGCATGGGCTGGATGACGGGCTGCATGTTGCAGCGGTCGGGCGCGGCGGCCGGCGGCGGCCGGTGCAGTTGCCGCCGGTCTCCGCCGCCCGGCGGCGGCGGCGTCGGCGGCTGCAGCACGTCCAGGAAGGTCCTGTTCTCGAAGAACTTGAGCAGGCAGTCGCGGAAGGCGTCCAGGGCCCGCGGCTCCTGGCGTATCACGGCCAGCCCCCGCTTGGCCTCCAGGGCGTTCGAGACCAGGCGCTGGACGCTCTCCGGCTCGAAGGGCCCGCCGACCTGGGCGCCGGCCGCCCGGAGGGACTGCACCCCGCCGATGTGGACGGGGAGCAGGGAGATCGCCTTCTCCACGATGTCGTCGGCTATCTCCCAGGCCTCCTGGCTGCTGGGCGGCTCCGGCGACTCGTCGTCGTCTTCGTCGGAGGCGGACTCCTCGGAGTCGGCGGACGAGGAGTCCGCCTCGTCCTCATCATCACCGTCGTCAGGTCGTGGCCGGCCCTCTGGTCGAGGTGGCGGCTCCTCCGCGGCGGGTCCGTCGGCGTCCCGACCCCCTGCATCCCGATGAGCCTCGGTGCCGGGCCGAGGATCTTCGGCGGGCATCTCTGGCGGCGACTGGTCGATTTTGAGGGACTGCATCCCGGCGATCAGATTCTCCAGGTTCGGCGAGGTCGCGGGCAGCTTGGGATCGGACGAGGGCGGCGACTTCTTGGCGGATGAGGATGAGGAGGAGGAGGAGGAGGACGTCTGCTTCTTCCCGAACACCTTGGAGAAGAAGCTCTTGCCGGAGCGAGATTCCTTTTTGCCGGCTGCATCGGCGGCGGACGGTCCCCGCTGCTCGGGCAACTTGTCGCAGACGACGGCCCACGGAGCGACGCTCGGCGGCTTGCTCGGCCGAGCCTCCGCGTCCGAGGAAGGCCGGGCCTCCGGCTTCGGATTCTCCTGCTTCGTCGGCGAGAGGTCCTGCGGCCGCCGGGAGGTGTCGGAGGTGCAGGCGTTGGCGCCCGTCTCGAGCGGGGCGTGCCTCCGGGCGGCCAGGTTCTGCCGGACCAGGCCCTGCAGGGCCAGCCCGGCCTGGAAGGCCGTCGCGCTGGTCAGGAAATCGGTCGGGTGGGGACTGGGCTGCTGGGCCCGGACCATGGTCAGCGTGACAGTCGTCACCGGCTGGGACGCTTGCTGCTGCTGCTGCTGCTGCTGCTGTTGCCGCTCCTCCTCCTCCTGTTGCTGCTGTAACTCTTCCTGCTTCGCCCGGGGCTGCTTCTGCAACTGTTTGGGCTGTCCTTGGAGCTGATGCTGGCTTTGTTGGCGCTTTTGGGGCTGCGTTCTGAAACACGGTTGCTGCATCGGCTGTCTTTGTTTTTGTTGCTGCTGTTGTGGTTGTCTTTGCTCCTCGGCTTGCAGCTGCTGCTGTTGGTTTTTTGGCTGTTTTGGTCGCTTCTGTTGCTGTGGCTGTAATTGCTCATCACGTTGTTGCCGCTGCTGTTGTTGTTGCCGCTGCTGTTGTTGTTGCTGCTGCTTCTGTTGTTGCTGCTGCTTCTGTTGTTGCTTCTGTTGTGGTTGTCTTTGCTCATCACCTTGCTGTTGCTGTTGGGTTTTTGGTTGTTGCTGTTGCTGTATTTGCTGTTGCTGTTCATCACATTGCATCTGCAGCTGCTGAGGTTTCTGCTGCTGCTGCTGTTGTTGCTTCTGTTGTGGTTGTTTTTGCTCATCACCTTGTTGCTGTTGTTGTTTTGTTTGCTTTTGTTGGTTCTGCTGCTGTGTTTCATCACATTGCTGTTGGTGTTGTTGGTGTTGTTGTTGGTGGTGTTGCTGTTCAGTGTGTCCGTTGTCTAATTGGTGCCGTGGAACCTGTGACTCCTGATGACCACCCTTCTTGCTCTGTTCCACTCGGGGACTTGGTGGCGGCGCCTGCTTGCACGGCGAGTTGCAGGCCGTCTTCGACGTCTGCTTGCGGGGCACATTGGGAGTCTGCTCACGCAGCGCGGCTGCGTCCTGGCCGTCTCCCGGGGTCAGTGTGCCCGGGCACCCCGCAGCTGGGTTGGACTGGGCGACAGCGACAGCTGGGGAGTTCCGAGTGGGCGGCGAGGAGTGTTCGTGGCCTTCGTCCGAGGGATGAAGGGAATCACCCGAGCCTTTCTTCCTGGTGTTCTTGCCCTTTTGAGGTACCGGCCTTGCTTGGGAGGCAGCCGTGTTCCGTTTTGGACAGGCCTCGACAGGGTTCGTGCTCTGATCAGGTCGGAATGTCGGAGTTGAATCTGCTGTCTGTTTAGTAGTGATGGCCGCTTTATCGGAGGTGTGCTCCTGTTTGGTGGCCTTCTGACTGGGTTTTGATTGCTCGGGCTTAGGTACTTTCAGGACCTGTTCCGCTTGCTGTGAGGGCTTCTGATCCTGCTGTTTCGGCTGCCGCGGTTTCTCGGGCTGATTGTTGAGGGAAGGCTTTTCTTTGGGCGGTTCCGGCTTCTGAAGAGGCTGCGGGGCTCTCTGGTCCTGCGTCATATCAACCGACGGGCGCTGCTGGGCCTGGGTCTGGGTTTGGGCTTGGGTTTGGCCGTGGTCTTGTGGCTGCGGCTTCTGTTGTGGCTTCGGCTCTTGCTGGAGGCTCGCCGACGGTGGCTGCTGATGATGATGAGGAGTTGATGACGCGATCTTGGCCTGCTCTTGTCTCAGCAGCTCGGCGGCTCGCTGGTCCCTCCTCAGTTGCTTCTTCGTCTTCCGCGGGAGCTGGTCCGCCGGTGCCGGTGGCTCTTGATCCTTCTGCTGGGGTTGTCTCTCTGGAGGTGTTTGCTGTTGCTGTTGTCCTCGCTGCTGCTGGTTGTGGTCTTCTTGCTGTTGCTGTTGTTTGGCCTGTTTCTGATGCACAACTTCACGCTGTTGCTGTGAGCCAAGCTTCTGAACTTCCTGTTGCTTCTGTTGTTGTTGCTGCTGTTGTTGATGTTTTTGCGGCTGCTGTTGTTGTTTCGGCTGCTGTTGTTGTCGCTGCTGCTGTGGCTGACTCGACTTGTCTGGACAGTCCTGCTGTGGAGACATCTTCCTTTGAGATTCCCCGGAAGGTTTCTCTGCCAGTTTCTGCTGCGCATCGTCACGCTGCTGCTCCGGTCTCAGCTTCTGAACTTGCTGCTGCTGCTGCTGTTGCTTCTTCTGCTGTTGTTGCTGCAGCTGAATCGACTTATCCGGAGAGTCTTTCTGTGGGGCTGGCTTCCTTTGTTTTTGGTCGAATGGCTGTGGGCTGTCTTGCTGAGCCGCCTTCTGATGCTCGTCCGTCTGCCCAGGCTGCTTTTCGCGAGGCTTCGGGGATGGCTCTGCACCGGTCTGGCGGGATTGCTGCTGAGCATCTGGCTGCTTTCGGGGGCAGGGCTGACCTTGTTGCTTTGGTTGCTGCGACTGCTGCACCTCCTTCTGCTTGGGTCGTTGTGGCTGGGCTTTGGGGGTTTCGAGTGGCAGATTCTTTGGCTGTTGTTGTTGTTGCTGTTGTTGCTGGTGTTTTGGTCGCTGTTGCTGTTGCTGTTGCTGCTGCTGTACCTGTCGTGGCTGTTGTTTCTGTTGTTGCTGTTGCTGTTTTTGTTGCTGCTGTCGTAGTTGCTGTTGCTGCTTCTGAAGCTGTTGTTGCTGTTGATTTTGTTGCTGCTGCTGCTGCTGCTGTTTCTCATGCTTCTGCACCGACTGTGCCTTATCCGACTGCTTTAGTTGGTTGTTGGGCTGGGCATTCGACAACAGATCCTGAAGTTGCCGTCGCTGCTGTAGCAGTTGCTGCCTGTTCTGCTGCTGTTGCTGTAATAGGTGTTGCTGCTGTTGCTGATGTAGCTGTTGCTGCTGATGCTGTTGCTGCTGCTGCTGTCCTTGGAGCCGTTGCTGCTGTTGTTTCAGGGGCCCGTTCTGCTGTGCTTGCTGTTGTGGCTGCCTCTGCTGTGGAGGCATCCCCTGATGTTGAGATGCTCTCTGCTGGATCGTCGCCCGCTCATCTCGCTCGTGGGCGGCCGACGTCTCTTGGCACGCTGCCCGCGAGACCTGTTCTTGCCTGACCTGCACCAGCCGGCTGTGCAACTCGGAGACATTAAGGGCAGGCTGTAAAAGCAATACAGGGAGACGGCCGTCAACTCGGGACTCGGAAGGTTATGTGACGACATAAAATTGGATCCGACATGAGGTCCGAGTTGCATGGGGGTAGTTGACGTGACAGGCAATTCTCAGGCAGGTGCTGTGAGGAAAAAGCTAGCTTTCAGAATTCACTGCTCGGTTAACTGTTTGGGTGATTTTCAGGATAATGCATTCGCGCCTGGGATAGTGTTTCTTTTTGCCTGGTTGCGTATACAGATTACGTCCTTGTGCGGCGTGGCTTGGAAAGGCGCTCAAAGACATATTTCCCCTCCACCTCACTTTATAACGCCTTTGAAATTGGACGCTTTAGGCTTCGGGTTCTCTCTGGTGTTTACGGCGGGTGCCTTCAAATTAAAGCAGGGTAAGTAGGCCTACATTCCCATGGGTTCAACACAAAGGTTATTGAAAATACACAGGCCCCTACAGCATACTCCACCGCCACTCGCAAGCCACTCTCACAACAGACCGTGCTCGTACCCGATGAGATGAACTCCGATGACTCGTTGGGTTAAGGAGAGTTTTAGGGACGGAATGATATCATTCGTGCCTACGGTGATGTAGGTTCATCACTATAGGCCTACCCTATCGGAGAAATGGCACATCGGAGAACGTTGATAAAGCATTTTTTCGTGCGGCTGACACAATCATGTACGAGATTACCTTTGTCGTCGCCGGGGTGACCTTGACGTCATCGACGGCCGTCCCGTTGCTGCCGTTGGAGGCGCCCGCGGGATACAGTCGGGCTCCGCCGATCGTCTTACGGAGTCCCGGCAATGGGGTGGCTGGGGGCAAGACGACCCGCTCCGATATGATGGAGTGGACCGAGTGATTCGAACTTTGCTTGGACACGGGGCACTGTGATGCAAGAAAAAACAAACAAATTGCGAAAGGACCTGAACTCGAGACATCCTGCTTATTTTTTACAACTGCTGTAGGCGCCTATATATACAGTAATAATAAGGTGAATTTACCATACAGTGATGATCATACCGTTACTGCTAGCATTTTTTTGTTGCCATCATTTTAACTGAAAATGGCCCGAAATAGGCCTAGGCCCACCCGGTTGGTATAAGTTAACATCAACATTTCTCAAAATTTAGTGGGCCTGACGTTTCGATCCTATACTATAGCACATTAGCAGCACTTAGCAGGACCTTTCTTAAACTCACTGTTAAAGGCAGCTAGGTCACTCTGCCTTTGAGAAAGGTCCTGCTAGGATCGAAACGTCAGGCCCACTAAATTTTTGAGATTTGCATTTTGGCAAATTTAGTCAGTAATTAAGCAGTTTGCAACATTTTTGTATATCCCAACATTTCTGCTAAAAACACATAAACAGACCAAGTATTGGACGATTTTGCTCAACAATCTTTAGAATGGTGTAGTACATGCCAGATGCAATTGAGATTACCTCCTATAATGTGGGTTTTAATCCTGTTTACTGTTTACAGTGCACGGGGAAGAATTAGTGCTATACTACTAGTAGTAGTAGTAGTAGTAGTACTAGTAGTAGTACTACTAGTAGTAGTACCACTAGTAGTAGTACTACCAGTAGTAGTACTAGTAGTATTACAAATTATTAGTACTAGTACTATAGAAGGCTCTATGAAAATGGCCTACCAGTTTGTCATTGGCTTGGCTCTCCTGGCTCTCCTTCTTCGACTGGCCTAACCCCATCGTTTATCCTGGGCACCAAATCCTCTCCGCCCAAACTAATCAGGAAATTCACTCTGAAAATCCGTGCTCGTCGTGACTGGGAGACGGATTTCTTCCTATTCCCTTCTCTTGTTGGTTTGTCAAGAAACGTTGGGTAACTTCCCGCGCGTTCTGGAGTTCGGAAAAGAAGCGCGTTCGGTTTGGGCGCATGAAGGGCGCGCGGGAGATTCGAGACTTGTCAGCTCTATAAAAAAAACTATAGTGCGCACTCATCGCGCGACGCGTGCCGACAAGGGAACTGCGACGCCATTACCAATTTCTATAACTTTTCAGTTTCCGCCATTGATCTCCATAATATGGAGATCAATGGTTTCCGCATTCACAACCTTTCGGCTATACCTTTCCCCATTCATTTTACGCGCGACAGCTACTGACATCCGGGCACTTCGAGCTGAAGTTGCCCTCTTTGGTAATGGCGGATGCGCGTCCACACGTTCGTACCGCGCGTTGATAGGGGAGTGCGCACTCTAGTTTATTTATAGAGCTCTATAAAAAAAATTATATGGTTGCTCCACAGCATTTTCGCGCTAGTTTTGACCCACGTACTGCATGCGTGTGCCATAGATATACAAATTGAATTGAATATCATTTAATTTCTATGGGCCATAGAGCTCTATAAATAGGCATATAATGGCGTGTCTTTTGACTTTTACCAATGTTGTATAGGGACTTAAAGATGTAATCGATTATATTGGTACTAAAACTGTAACTGAGCAGACGACCGACCGACTAACCACCCATGCAGTCAAGAAATCACCTGACCAAGCATTCAAGGGACTACCCCCACTTGACAGAGTATGCAACCCAGCCAGCAGAGACAGACAGACAAGCATGCAATCTAGCCAAACAAACGAACGAAAGACCGGCCAGTCAATCAATCAATCAGTCAAGCAATTGTTCAATCAGTCAATCGGTTAATCAATCAAGCTAAACCCTTGCAACAATAACATTCAATTTGCCATAAATCAGAAGGAAATAACAATGATAATAAAAAATATCAGTCATGAACGTCATGCACTTACATTAATTTCGGTACTTTCCTTTTATTTTCCGAATTTGACAAAACACATTATTTTGCCACAATAAATCCCAGAAGAAATAGTTTGTAACCAAGTTATCAACAGTTTTTTCTTGCATATTGGGTAACGAAACCATCATTTGATAGGCATATCTTTCAACAATTAATACACAAAATGTGGGAAGATAACTAGGACTGGCGTCAAATCTATCAAAAACCTAACTTACTTTATCAAGGGAAATAATTTAGATATAACCCACCAAAATCCATTTTTCAAAAGTTTCACAGGAATGGTGCAAGTTATTTGGGGAAAAATTTAAGTATAAGAAAAATTGTGGATCTGAGCTCTGAATAATATAAATAATAAACTTTTACAATTAATTCAAATACATGTAGCCTATTTCAAATACTGTAGGTAACATCTCCAGTATAATTTGGAGGAAAGTAAAAAAAATCAAACCACAAAAAAGGCCTTGTACAATGCACTGTAGAAAAATACTATTTTTGGTATTTCGTTTAATTGCTGACAACTTTTGATACCGTTTATTTGGTTCAGAAATAAAGACAGTACAGAGGCAAGTTTCCTATTATTCTAGGCAGTATTTTCAGGTCATTCTCGTAGAAAAAAAGATGAAACTACGTCTCTTACACAAAGACACAGTTCAGGCTAAGATTAATTAAACGCGATTTTGCTGTTTTTAAGGAACAACTGAACTCCAGATATTAATATTTCAAAATGTAAATAATGACAACTGTAAAAAAACACTTCTTAACCTTCAAGCATCTTATTTAGATGAACAGAATAATTGTGTAACCTTTTTTTATAAAGTATACATACATTTCATGACCCTATCGTGGAATGTTTTTGCGTTTAGAACATAGAGATTTTTTTCCTATTTAAAATACGAAAGCATCTTGACCATTTATACAAAGAATCAAAATCTCGGGGAAAGATTGTAGGAAGATTTGAGGAAGAAAATGCACGATTCTTGATTCAGACTAAAAAGAATAATCACTCATTTTCAATCGTTCAAAGTAATGATTTACCTTAGAAATATAAATGTGAAAAAATTAAAAAAAATTGACATATCCTGATTGGGCACCTATTAACTCTGAAATTAACGATTGCATGATTATTAATTATCAATGAAAATATAAACGCATCTTTTTATGGATGTTTATGTCATTTGGCAAGTACAGCAAATTAAATACAAATAAATTCTATAATTTATGTAAAATGATTTTATATTGCCATACTGAGTTAATAAGGTTATTTTACTTTTTTTCTGGAATGCAGAATTAAGATACCAGGTAATCAATTAATTTAACAGTCCCCTCCAAGAAAACAAACAAAAACAAAACAAAACAAAACAAATAAAAGCAACCTCATTGCTGTTTACATGTGATCGAAAGGAGTAATTACTGGAAATTTACGGTATTGGAAATTTACAGTACTTCAAGGTTTGAATGCTTCTGACTGGCGCCCCCAGCCAATTCAAGAACCAGCCAAGATATCTGACTATTTGGGAAGGTACACAGTACACCACCCAAGGGCAGGATAGCACCACATGGTAGACCACTGGTCCGTTACCACAGAAGCCAGGGTTCACATCCCACTCCACCCACACTGTCTTTGGCTTTTTCCTTTCAGTCATGAAATAAAATAAAAAAAAACAATTGCAATTCGATGAGGATTTGCCCTTTTCGATGTAATACTCATTGTTAATATGTCGAGTAGGGTAAACCCTCAAAGAATTACACTCAGTCTTCAATGCAAAGATTCTATTGTATCTTTGAACAAAATTGGCAAAGAAAATTTGACTGGACAGGGATCTGAACCAGAGACCTCTGGCTTAATGTACTAGTGGTCTAACTTTAAAGTCTCGGTCAAGTTAATTTTTCTTTGCCCTTTTTCCAAATTGTTCAAAATTTCACTTTTCTTCTTCTTTTCAATTTTTTGGTTTTGAATTAAATTGTTTGTGTCATTTCCTATGGAACACATACTCACACGTTTCACCCTTTTAGAATCATAAAATTAGTAATCATATTAAGTCATAATACTAATTAGTATAAGGCTGTTTACGAAATGAAGGCTTGGGCTTGGGCTTAGACTTTGGTCATATTTTCAGTCATAATATTACATACTTTTTCCTTTTCAGATTGCATAGTACTTAATTTGCGCAAAGAAAAATTATAATGCCAAGTTAGCCAAGTATGCCAAGTAAGAAACAGAAACAGAAATCAAAGATTATTTTGCTCCTTTATCGATTGAATCCCGTTTCCAATAGTTCTGTATACCATATATTATTCTTAACACTGTTAACTGTCTTTTTTTAATCTTCATACCACTACGTTGTCGACATTTTCACAAATTGTCGTGGCCACCCACACAGTGGAAAAGGTGTTTTTGAACAAGGAACTTTGAAAGTTAGTGAC
This sequence comes from Luidia sarsii, assembly GCA_949987565.1. NCBI lineage: Eukaryota > Metazoa > Echinodermata > Asteroidea > Paxillosida > Luidiidae > Luidia > Luidia sarsii. The sequence goes on from OX465116.1 coordinate 11,281,929, forward strand.
ATTTTATGAGACAGGGTAGTGTAGTGTTCTTATGAAATGGTGGTATATGACATTATAGAACCTATAAACAGTTGATAGAGGGCGCCAGACTGAAATGCCATGGAGGCTGCCATCTTTACAAAAGTATGGAAGTAAATAGCACCACCATGTTGCCAACGCATGCATATAGAAATCATGTCCATGCGCGAGCATCGCCGCATAGTGTCATAGAACCACTGGTAAATTTGAACATGTGTCAGACCACACCATGCAAACGTGTGGCAGTGCTCTTATACTTCTGCCCATAGTTTGACGCTAGTCGGGTCCCCAATGGCATTACAGCATCCTGGTGTTGTTTGTAATAGATGCTGACTGTCTATATGTTATATATGTCAATGGTTTTTATGCTTTTGTTACGTCTGAAAATGGCCACTTTGTGACTAACGAATTGACAACGATGGCACAAATGGCAAATCATAAAAACCACAGTGAAGTATATTGTACAGCACACTTAACAAAATGTTGTTTTTTCACTTTACATGACTGTATACAAGAACTCACAACAACAATGTTCATGTGTACAATGTTTAGGTGAACTGTACAATACTTACGAATGCACATGCACGTGCACTATGCACATCACGTGATGGTCCCAATTTGCATGCAAGCACGTGTGAACATGTACTATAGCCCCTACACAACATTGGTCGCGGTCAAAGAATAGCATCCATACGTTGTCTGATCCAACATATGCATGAAATAACACACCTGTGAACATTTCAGCTCAATCCGCCAACCGAGTCTCGAGAAAAATCGTGAAAACAGCTTCATTAGTTTCGCGAGAATGAAGCATTCAACGTCGTACTGTTCCGAAAAATAGTTTAGATCTCGGTGAGACGTAAACGATTTCTTTTACTCTTTTCTCCCAAAATACAACATTTTAGGCAGAAATATTTCAGTGCAAGGTTTCTGCCATAACCATCTTCAAACTGTGTAAATTTCATGTAAATCTGTGAACATTTCTGTTTTTCGATCTTACCAATGTTGTGTAGGGGCTTTAAGCACTACTAAGCTGTCGTCGTTCATTAGTTAGATCAGCACGGACATTCTTCACGCGTCTCGTGTACCAGTTTCGGAGGGGATCACGGCGAGTGGTCCCTTTGGTGTTGGGAGTCCTAGAGGAGGGGGGAGGGGGCACTGAGGATGCCCGTCTGGATCAGGATGATGACCAGGAAGGAGGCCAGCAGGAGGGTGCCGAAGACGCTGGACTTGTCCACCGGGATGAAGAGGAGACACACCTAGGGGGTAGATGGCAGACGAGCGATGGTAGATTGTATTACATCTTTGAAAAAAAAATTGGCAAAGAAAATTTCACTGGACGGGGATCTGAACCAGAGACCTCTGGCTTAATTAATGTACCAGTGGTCTAACTTTAAAGTCTCGGTCAAGTTAATTTTTCTTTGCCCATTTTTCAAATTTTTCTTCTTCTTTACAATTTTTTTTGGTTATGAATTAAATTGTTTGGTGTCATTTCCTATGGAACACATACTGACATGTTTCACCATTTTTAAGATCATAAGCAGGAGGGTAGACGGGCAGAGGGAAAGAGGCAGTGCATCGGGTTATAGGCACTTCGCACATGAATTAATAGAAGATACGTTGTTTGTCTAGCTTGACAAAGGCTTGCGAGTCTGTTTAACATTTGGCGACCCAGATTCAGAGGGCCTGGCGCACAGCAACGCCACCGATATCTCTGAATGTGGAGGTCCAGCTGCGTGGTTCAGTCAATGGAGAATTGCTCCCAGCTGACCGAGTGGAATTGGATTGGTCTGGCTCAGACTGGAATGATCTGTGCCTAATTAATTTTTATAGAGCCGCTGAAGACAAAAGTTAGGAGGGCCTGACATTTTGATCCGAGCAAAACACGTTTGAGAAAGGTACTGCTTGGATCAAAAGCCGCATTTCCACTGGACTACAGTTCAGCCGAGATGATGGTTAAATTTCTAACGGTCGAATTTGACCGTCGTTCCCACTTGGACTTTTGAGTCGGTCAATTAAACCGAGACGACGGTTAAAGTTACGGAGCTGGCAAAAATTATATCTGCACAGTGCATGTACGCCGAGTCACGTTTTACCGAGTGGTGCGTTTCCACTGGACTAATAATCGGCTTTAGAACGTATGGGGATGAGTGGCAAAACGAATGAGAGGTTCCGTCCGTACCTTGCACTTGGCCGTGGTCACAAACTTGAGGAAGGAGTCCAGCTCCCTGGGAGTGCTGGTCAGGTAGCCAAAGACACGCATCTCCAGCGCAGCCTGCGCAAACTTGTCGTAGCTGGAGCTCAGTCTGGACGCCTGGGGGTAGAGGAGGAAGGAAGCATGCATTGGACAAGACGGGATGGATGGGGTGAGCTGTTGACATGTTGGGGTAGGTTCTATACAAAGACTGTCAAAGGCCTGGCATAACTTAGTCACAGCCAGCCCGAGTCCAACTAACTCAACCCCCAGCCCTGATAAACACTGACTCAACCAATTGTAACCTAACATAGCCTAATCCAATCCATCCCAACCTAACCCACCAACCCAACTCAACCCAACCCAGTGCTAGCCAGACAATCCCAACCTAGCCTAACTAAACCTAACCAAACAAAACTCAACCCATCCCAAGCCAACTCAACTCAACCCATACGCAACAATTAACCTCAACCCATCCCATCCCAAGCCAACCCCAAACCAACCAAACACAACCCAACTCAATCCAACTGAAACCAACCCAATCCATCTCAACCCAACCCAACCCAAACCAACCCAACTCAACTCAACCCAACTCAACTCAACAAATCCTAACCCAACCCAACCCAACCCAACCCAACCCAACCCAACCCAACCCAACCCAACCCAACCCAACCAAACCCAACCAAACCCAACCCAACCCAATCCAACTCAACTCAACTCAACTCAACCCAATACAACCGAACTCAACTCCGCCTAACCCATCCCAAGCCAAGAAAAGTCTTAACCTACTTAGTGCAGACTATAAATCAGAAGAACAGAGCCCAGTCCAGCTCTGTTTTACTATAAACCCGACTTATCATACAAGCTCAAACAGTTTGGCAGGCTCATGCCAATCCCAAACTCAGATCAACCCACCACATTTCAGAACTATGGCTGAACAACTTTTACCTGCACGAGGGGAAAGATGAGGATCAGGAACCAGACGACCAGGAAGCATATGCGATATGCCATCACCCAGCTAGCATTCACGCTGTTGTTGTTTTGCCTGAAGAGCAGTAAGCTTAGACCTGAGTGGGTAGCATAGAGGAGTGCATGTGGGTTACAGAGAGGAATACAGGCCATCCATGTGGGGTAGATAGATGATTCTAATCAGATCAGTGTGGGAGCTGCCATGGCTGAGGGGCCATAGATGCTCCACAACTCAACCATTGGGCATCCGATTGTAACATTGAGTGTACACTGAATGCGTTTAATAGTTGCCTTTTTTGGGCAGACAATGCATTGGCGTGCAAAGACCCTATCAAATTTATCATTTGTTTCAGTCAGCTTTAATACAAAGGCACCACCAACTACTACTGCCTACAAGTCTACTGTGCCAACACCACAATTCGGCGTATTTAGGTTTGTGGGCCGAGTGCCTACCTATGACGACCATCTCGGCAAAGTTGAAGACACACAGTGACATCATCTTGGCCATTGGCCCGTTGAGTTGACGAGTGGCCTGCCACACCTTCAGTATATCCTGTCAAGAACGTGGTAAAAAAGCAGATGAATCCTTTCAGATCTGTGTCTCTTCGACCACCTTGAGCGGGGGACCTCCGAATTCGGAGCGAAGGTGGAGCTCGCTATGCAACCCTTCGTGGCATTGTAACCTCACTGGGAGATAAGTTAGCAAGATAAGGATTGCAGCCTGCAGCTAAAATGTGGTTACATTCCAGCCGATGTCGTGACCCACAGAGCAACTTATTATCTCCGTGTCACTTTCCAAGATGAGCAACCTCTTCTCTTATCTCGTGTTACAACCTCATGGTTAGAAGGCAAGGCCTTTGATCATCAGCAAGATTCGGTGCTTTGCCACTTTGCCTCAGGCCACTTTTCACTGCCCATGACTGCCAAAAGAGGGTTTTGAATGATGTTCCTTTTTTTAAAAACTTGCTAAACAATCAGGAACAACAAATACCTATGAAATAGATTAGAAAGATAAGACTTGAAGGTTGGCACGGTGGAAGTACCGAGTGGAAGTTTTGCAATGACACCGTGTAACACGTCTCTTCTGAGGAGTGCGTGGCTCTGAAAACCTACACAGCCACAGGATTCTTTCTCTGCTAATCCAGATTGCAAGCAAAACGTTTAATGGATGTTCAATCACCTTGAGGTTGAGTGAAGTGTTTAATAAGCAGCTCTGTATAATTTGGGTCTGGTGTGATAGAGGGGGGTCCGGGGGAACCTACGTGCATGACCATTCGGAGGTCGCCGGCCTTCTCCAGCAGGTTCTCCTGAATGCTGCGCACGAAGCAGATGATGGTCTCGCACTGCACGGCATAGTTGACCACCACGGCGGCGATGATGGAGTTGTAGATCAGGCAGCCAAAGGCATGCACACAGAGCAGGACGACGTTCCAGGTGTGCCTGTCCGACAGTGACCACCACCACCGCCGCCACCACAAAAACAAGGTTTACTTCCACAAAATCAGAGGCTATCCCTTGCTATCTATCTATTTCCATCAGGTCGGTTTCGGCCCCTGGTGACCATGTTGACAAGTAGCCTCAATGCTGATCTGTCCGTTATTTTTCGAATTGTCTCTTTGGGGGGTCGGCCCACTCTTGCCAGAATGTTGTCCCACCATCTTGTTCTTGGTCTTCCGCGTCCCCTTTTGCCCCCCATCTTTCCTTGCATGATAATCTTTTCAAGGCTGTTGTCAGCTCTCATGATATGACCGAAGTAAGTCAATCTACCCTTGTCTATGAAGTTCAGAAGAGATTTTTTAGTGTTTACTTGATTCAAGACCCAGCTGTTTGTTTTCCTTGCAGTCCATGGAATTCGGAGAAGCCCATGCTAGGTCAAGCTTAAAACAAAACTGAACAGATTGAGATAAAAATTGGAAAGTTTGGTGGAAGTACCACCACTCAAAAGAGATGTGTTGCATGGTGTCACCGCGAACCGTCAACTTGAATCGGGTCCAATTTCATGGAATCCTTCACGGCATAATTCTGTGCTTCCGGGCAGGTTTTAGCGTATATATCTATTTCATGGAATCCGTTAGCAAGACTTTCGGCATTGGAAATATGCCAACCATAAGCAAAGCATGTCTGGTACGGTAATCAAAAGTGTTTTGCTAACGGTAAACATTGGATTCCATGAAATTGGACCTTGAACAAGCGCTGCAATCACACTATGAACATCTAAACCGTGAAAATGGGGTGAAAATGTCATTTAGCCGTGAAAAGAAAATTCACCGTGTTTTCACCCCTATTTCATGGCACAGAGTTAGCCAAGTCATTTTCACGGTGTTTTCACCAGTGGTCTCCAAGGCCACATTCCTGGTGGTAAATGGCTAGAGGAAATTTAGAAGTATCTGGGAGTGACAGGTACAAGGACACAATGAGGCTGGTTGTCCCTACTGGTAATTGAGTTAGCCATCCCTCAAGGCTGGAGCTTACCACCCTAGATATTCACGTTTTTTTCACGGTCATTTTTGAGTGACCTGAAGATGTCCTTATCAGGCCAGAGAGGCAATTATATTCACGGTGAATTCACTGTAAAATGCACCGTGAAATCACAGTGACTTTTTAGTTTCACGGCGAAATGACATTTTCACGCCTTTTTCACGGTTAAGATACGTTCATAGTGTCAAACTTCTACGAGGTGAGTGGAACTCACTGGCCGGGGAAGAAGGGGTAGATGGTGTTCTCAAACCCAAAGGCCACCAGGTAGAGCACAAAGAGACCCACCATAGCAACCACCCATGTAGCTCCTCCAACCAGGATCCACCTACGACGGACAAAGACAAAAAAGAGCGATGATAAAATAATTATGTGAGCTCTACAGGTCGACTTGTACTTCTACAGCTCCCATGATCAGGGATGTAAGTGACCGACAAAGTCATTTCCTGAAAATCACTGGAGGCCAATAGATTGTGCGACTGTGAGTGAGCGCTTACGCTACCGAGATGATGCGACTGCGCCCTTAAGTTTCTAGGGTTTAAACAGATAAAAATGAGCAGTTTGAGATACCTGTTTGACAGAAAATCCCCCCCCCAAAAAAAATAAAAAATAAAAATAAATAAAATCACGCCATTTCCAGAAAACCAGGAATTTTTGGGGAAGTCTTACATCCCTGCCTGATCTAGAGTGTATTTTGTTTCCGCGATGCGGCAAAAACCATTTTGTTTGGTTTTGCATTATGAGGGCGGAGGGCATTCTAGGGTCCTTAACCACTTCGCGCCGGGGGGTTTTTCAGCGCCGATGACCGCCATACGGGGGTTTTTGAACAATGCATCATTTTAAAATCTTCCTAAAACAATCGGAACAATACATTTCTGTGAAATAAATCAATAAGTGTATACTATGGGTACAAGAGAGTAAAACCTGGCACAATTCGGACGTCGTTGTGGCCTTTGTCAAGAGATTATCCGTTCGAAAAAGGGCCCTTTGTGCGTCGTCAATGGACCGTAACGGACGTGTGTGTGTGGGTGCGTGTACGCTGCTGACAATCCCTGACCGCAGACTCCAGCCTCCACTCCAGGCAGTCAAATCTTCGAGTTGGTCGGCCACAAACGAGCGTACAGATTACGGTAAAGAATGTGGGGGGAATTCCAATGCCAGACCGACGACCGTTGGGCTGTGTGGCATGCAAAGACAATGTCCCCCGCGTGCTTTCAGCTGCAGCGCGGTATCCCTCGATCCTCCACAGTAAAAGTCCCACAATTGCACAATTACTGCTGCTAATCTTGCAATTCATGTGGCAACGTGCGTCAAAAAGGGTCTTTGTACTGATTCATATTGCTTTGTTCTAAGCTGAAAAGAGTCTTTGTTTAGAATGTGGACAATAGTGGTGCCCGGATTCGGAGGGCCCCGTTGCAAAGGCAATCCAATTGACCTCCGGATTCGGAGGTCCCGGCGCGAAGTGGTTAACCACTTCGCATCAAGCAAATGTCCAGTTGACATGACCGTTTTTTAAATAAAAGGCTGTTTTCAAAACTTGTTAAAAAATTGGAAAGAATAGACATCTGTGAAATACGCCAGTAAGAGTTCACTCTGTCTACAAGCGATCGTCAGTTGCCCGAATGATTAGGGTTGCTACCATCGACATTGCGTGAGCTTGATCACCTTTCTCCTTGATGTAAACCTGGCACAATACGGATGTCTGCTCAGACAGAAGTGGCCTATTGTGTGTGGTGCAATGAAGCGTTGTAAGGCTTAGAGCGTAGTGAAACTGTGCTACATGTGTGTCTGGGTGTACTTGAGTAGCCCCTGGACTCTGTGGTTGAATGTGACCATAGATGGTCGGTGCGTCTTACTTCATTGTCCTGATCATCATGGACTGGGTGTTGCTGCCGTGCTGTATCGGGGTGGCATGCAGAAAGGCCTGAAAGTAGAATTGGTTGGACTTGAATTGAGCGAGTGGAAGGTTTGCGATGACACCATGATTATAACACATCTCTTTTGAGTGATGTACAAAAATGTTGGAAACTGCTTACTGACGGGCCTGACGTTTTGATCCTAGCAGGACCTTTCTCAAAGGCAGAGGGCTTTGGGAAAGGTCCTGCTGGGATCGAAACGTCAGGCCCAGAGTCCTCAGAATCCTCTGCCTTTGAGAAAGGTCCTGCTAGGATCGAAACGTCAGGCCCACATCTCTTTTGAGACGGAGTGTGGCTCTGAAAAGAGCCGGTACCTCAACGTTTCCGGTATTGTGCACTCTGCACGTCATAAGGAGACTGCTGGATTCCAACTATCAGTGCTTAAATGATAGCTATATCCAGCAGTCTCCTGACGACGGGCAGAGTACACACTGCTCAAAACATTGAGTATTTGAGTTACAAATGTTTTACATTGCGTCACCACAGATCTTACACTTGGTACTTCCATCATGCAATCTTACTCAAATCTAAAAACTACATTCACTTTCTGTGATACCCGAAATGCAAAATGTCTGGTTCGATCCCCAACCCTATTAGGAATATCTGATCCCCAACCCCATACAAAATGTCTGGTTCCCAACCCTATTAGGTGTGTCTAGTTCCCAGCCCCATTCAAAAGGTCTGGTCCCCGACCCCATACAAAATGTCTGGTTCCAAACCCTATTAGGAATGTCTGGTCCCCGACCACATACAAAATGTCTGGTTCCCAACCCTATTAGGTGTGTCTAGTTCCCAGCCCCATTCAAAAGGTCTGGTCCCCGACCCCATACAAAAGGTCTGGTTCCAAATCCTATAAGGAATGTCTGGTTCCCAACCCCATACAAAATGTCTAGTCCCCAGCCCCATTCAAAAGGTCTGGTGACCTATCCCATACAAAATGTCTGGTCCCCAACCCCATACAAAATGTATGGTCCCCAACCCTATTAGGAATGTCTAGTTCCCAGCCCCATTCAAAAGATCTGGTCCCCATCCCATACAAAATGTCTGGTTCCCAACCCTATTGGGAATGTCTAGTTCCCATCCCCCACACAAAAGGTCTGGTCCCCTACCCTATGACAAACGTCTGGTGCCCAACCCTACAGAAAAGGCCTGGCACCCCGTCTCGTCACTGCACTAATACTGCACTAGCGCCCACCTGCTGGATCAGGGCGTCCATCTGCTCGTTGTCCTGGACCCTGAAGTACCAGAAGCCCAGGAGGTAGGCCGAGAAGTGGAGGAGGTCGGGCAGGATGTAGGAGGAGATGAGATGGGTGCACGTCTGGTAGTTGTTGATGGAAGGGTTCAGTGGTAGCAGGCTGCTCACGGTGGCGTCGGGCGCGGTTGTGACTGGCTTCACCGTCTAGGGTTGATAGGAATACAGATTAGTCCCAGTCAGTCCAGATTTCTGGAAACGACTTAACTAAAATTAATTGATATTGGTGTCCAAAATAAGGAGGGCCCGATGTTTTGTTTTGATCCTAGCAGGACCTTTCTTGAAGGCAGAATGGTAATGGACCTTTCCCATGAAATATGCAAATAAGAGCTGGCGCATGCGCTTTACTAAATTGGTGGGCAAACGAGTGCGCGTTGCGTGCAGGTTTCGAAATACGCGCGCAGGAGACGCTGAATAGCCAATGACCGCACGCCAAACTGTTAGTGAGAAGGAACGCGCGCACGCCCGTGGAAAACTATGATTGGTTGGCAGCCCGCTTGCCCACCAATTTAGTTAAGCGCATGCGCTAGGTCTAATTTGCATATTTCATGGGAAAGGTCCATTGGTGTTGATTAGTATGCGATTAAATTAGCATTCAATTGACATAAAGTGCTTGCTGCTTTACTCGTCTAATAACTACCCGGTATTTAAAATTTAGTGGGCCTGACGTTTAGATCCTAGCAGGACCTTTCTCAAAGGCAGAGTGACAAGGACAAAACAGAAACATGTACACGAAGGAAGGGGGAAGAGAGTGAATAGGACATATTAACTATTTAGATAATAAATTATAACGGATCTTCAGAGGCTGGCACAGGGAAACTACGATACTGGTTCCATAATCTATGGGATGCTGTACTTCTTGAAAGTATAGAAGGCATGCCATGGGGAAGACGGTTGTACTCGCTATTTACAATGAGAAAGTAAAACCTCCTTTTTTCTCTACATCCCTCCCTCCCTCTCTCTTTCTCCTTCCTTTATCCTACCCTCTATTCATCCCTTCCTCTCTCTCCTTCTCCGTCCCTCTATCCCTCCCCTCTTCTCTCTATTCTTCCCTTTCTCTCCCTCTCCATCTCTCTCCTTCCCTCTCTCTCAAACTCCCTGTTTCTCCCTCTCTCCCACTCTCTTCCTGTTTCTCCCTCTCTCTTCCTCCCCTCTCTCCACTTTCTGTCTCTCCCTCCCTCTCTCTCTTTCCCTCTCCTTCCCTTTCCTCTCCCTCTCTGTCTCTCCCTCCCCTCCTCTCTCTATTCCTCCCTTCATCTCTCTCTCCCTCTCAATCTCTCTCCTTCCCTCTCTCTCTCACTCCCTCCCCCAGTTTCTCCTCTCTCACTCTCTCCCTCTGTTTCTCCCTCTCTCTGCCTCCCCTCTATCTCTCTCTCTCTCCCTCCTCTCTCTCTCTCTCTCTCTCTAAATATCTCTATTTTTCTCTCTAGATGTCATATATCTTGAGGTCAGTGATCATGTGTAACACCGTACTCCTCTTTCTTGTAACCAGTCTCTCTACCTGGCCATCCGAGTCTCTATCCTCTATTCTCACTATTTTTCCCGGCACAGCCAGGTTTGGCAGACTGATCCTTACCTAATGACACGATGACTAAATTTAGTCAGTGAAGAGGAACTTACGGGGATCGCAATGAGTGGGATGTCGTATTTGTTGTGGCAGGACAGCGTCCGGTAGGTGTAGAAGTAGAACATGAGCAGCACCAGCAGGACTGGGTAGACCAGGTTCAGCAGCCTCCAGCCGCAGTGGTAGTTGATGCGATCACGGCCGAACCGACGCCAGCCGATCTGCGGGAGCAAGAAGGGGGGACACAGGCATACAAAGTTCCTGCAACTTGTACAAAAATAAATTCTATGACTTTTCCATGTAAAATTATAAATTCCCATGATCGTATTTCCCCCAGTAAGACCTTTGATTTTGCATACTGGTGCTCTTACCATCTGAGCTATCCGGCCCTTAGAAGGTGACCCTCCCAAAAAGCCAACTAGACTTTACCAGGGTTGGGGCAACGGCAGCATTCGACCATTCAACCATTACCTGCTGTTTATCTCCAGGGAAACCTAATAGGGCCATTCCCACTATGAAATAATCGCGATTTGAATTGCGATTCAAAAACTTTTTTTTGGGGGGGGCTTCACACAGGCCAAAGAATCGCGAGCCGACTGTTGGGTTGTGGCTAGCAATTGTGGTTCAATGGTTGGTGGGTGTGTCCTTGAGGGTGGCCCACGCAGGGAGACATATAAACAAGCACCGGACTTCCTGTCATTCAGAGCGTGAGCGGTGCATTGTGGGATTAAAAAACCCAGTGCGATTCAGTGGAGTGTTCCAACACACACCGCGCAGCAAATAAACGCGATAATTTGAAAAAAAGTCTCACTAATAGTCGAGTCCGAATCGCGATTCAAATCCAACTCATAATCGCGTTTATTGTGTCCACACTTGCAAAATAAGTGGAGTTTGAATCGCGGTTCACATCACGATCCACTATTTGGTGAAGCGGAAGCGGCCCTAATGAGTTTGTAATATTCAGAGTGGAACTAAGATACTCTACTCAATGGGGAAGGGAGGATCTAAAATCTTTGACTAGAGTTGGGCATGTGTCAGATGTTTGGATCAAAGTGATATACAAAAATGTTGCAAACTGCTTACTGACTAAAATTACCAAAATGCAAATCTTAAAATTTAGTGGGCCTGACGTTTCGATCCTAGCAGGACCTTTCTCAAAGGCAGAGGACTCTGCAGAGGACCTTTCTCAAAGGCAGAGGAATCTGCCTTTGAGAAAGGTCTTGCTAGGATCGAAACGTCAGGCCCAGAGTCCTCAGAGTCCTCTGCCTTTGAGAAAGGTCCTGCTGTGATCCTAGCAGGACCTTTCTCAAAGGCGGATGTTTGGCTCAAGGCGGGCTCCTCGGGGCTCGCCCCTGGGGAACTCACTCACCATCAGGAGCAGCTTCCAGTATGGCCCGAGCACCTCCTTGCGACAGACTCTCAGGACGTTGGTGGTCTGGTGCAGAGGATTGTCGCTGCGACCCTCGTTGTCCGTGATCTGAGGAACAAGAAGAACGGCGACAAACATACGAGCCATGAACACGTCAACAGTTTGCCAATGGGACACTCACTGGGGGCACATGTAGTCCAACAAGGGATTCTTCTCGATAACCCGAGGGAAAATTTCTCCTTTTCCCCCAAACGTGAGTAAAAAAAATGACCAGTATTGAAATCGGTGATTCTCACTTAATCCAAAGATGCCTAGATGCGTGGGACGGTTTTATGGGTGTTTTCGGGGTAAAATCTGGTAAGGTGAGGCTCACAAGTATATACTTCATCATTATTGATGGAAATTAATAGTTCCTCCAACTGATTATGAAATAATGGACATCAATCGTATCCAAACGTCAAAAAACAAGAAATCGAAAAAATTTTAAGAAAAAAACCCACCCCGGTGGGGTGAAAAAGCCTATTACTCACAAAGGCATGGCTCAACTTAAGGGCCTTTTTTGCAGAGCGGGTCACATAATGTGCACACATACCCATTTTTGTATCCTAATGGAGACATTGCTTTGTTGTCGTGCACAGTATACAACCGAGTGAGAAACGATGATATCTATAATGCTCCCATTTCAACCACATTCACTTTCCCGGCGTCCTGCCAAAAAGTGTCCCTGCCAAATACTGTCCGCTCATTAGCATACTGATCGCTGATTGGTTAGCGTTAGGACTAGGATTAGGGTCGATAGGGTTAGGGTTTGGATTAGAATTAGGATTGGGATTAGGATTAGGGTAGTTTGGGTTAGGGTTAGCGTTACGGTTACAGTTAGGGTCCAACGGTATCAAAGTGCCCAACGTTGCGTGTGTTAGGCCAGCAACCATACACAATGCGTGTGTAGTGCGCAACCATACCCCAACCACGGTGGTTGAATGTCATACGTATTGGACCAATCAGCGATCAGTATGCTAATGAGTGGACACTATTTGGCAGGGGACACTATTTGGCATGACACCGGGTAGAAATTTGGACCATATGTCCCTTACAATATAACACTTACCCATCACAAATTTCAAGTTTCGTGAAAACCTTGTTTCCCTGTGGAGACCTATTCAACCTATTGGACTAGGTCTCCACAGGGCACTAGATTAGCGCCCACATGCCCATGCCAGTGCCCACAGTCAAAACCTCGTACTCAGTACCTCGCATATTGATGAGGTGAATGATTCTCGATCCAGGTCACTGTTGCTCATGCCGAAACTCGAGGACGCTCGATCTTCCATCAGACGGCCAGCACTGAACCCATTCATTTGTCCTCTACGCCCCGATCAGAAACAGAAACCTACAATTCACCTGCAAAAAAATAAAAAAATTGATAAGATTCTCTTACCCCTACACAACAATGGTCGAGGTCAAAGAATAGCATCAATACTTTGTCTGATCCAACATATGCATGAAATAGCACACCTGTGAAAATTTCAGCTCAATCTGCCAAACGAGTCTCCAGAAAATCATGAAAACCGCTTCATTTGTTTCGCGAAAATGCAGCATCCAACGCCGTACTGTTCCGAAAAATAATTTACATCTTAAGTGGGCCTGACGTTTTTGATCCTAGCAGGACCTTTCTCTCCGTCTTTGAGAAAGGTCCTGCTAGGATCAAAATTTTGAGGGTTTGCATTTTAGTAAATCGAGTCAGTAAGCAGTTTACTCTAAAATGTCGAAATTATAATATAAGATTACAATTATATTAAACATACTTTTGCTAATTCAAAGTAGTCTGAGTAACTTGGACCCGACAAGTCACCCTTTTTTTATCGAATTCTGAAATTTTGAGGGACTAAATTCAAAGGGGTTTTGCCCTTACTCGACGTGGTAAACACTGAATGCTCAGATAAGTCATCATACTATTACTAAGGCTTTGCAAAATCATACTTCATAGCATCTGCTCCTGAGGCTGGACCTTTTCCCAAAAGGAAAGTTTTTTGTTTTAAGGGTTTTGGCTCATGGAAAGTGCACTGTACTCATTATTACATTAACATCACCACATACACTTTAAACCCAGGCTATAGTTATACTAGTACTAGTTTTTAGTACCGAGGGAACTTTCAACGTTGATTTAAATCGACTGTAATTTTCCAATTTTTTTTTATTAAAACATAGACCAAACCAAAATTTAATAATTTCCTGAGAACATTGGCAAATCATTTTGAAATACTGATCCGAAAACATAAATAATAAAATATATGAAGTAAATTAAATTGATAAGTAAATAAATAGTTCCTCTTGTTAATAATTAACAAGAAAGTAAACTGTCTTGTGCTAGCACGTGACAGTGTAGCAGTACTCAGTACTATGCGGTAGCACTAGCACTAGTAGTACTGAGTAGTAGTACTAGTACTAGTACTAGTACTACTACTTGTACTAGTGTAGTGAAGTAGTACTAACTTAGTACTACTTACTAGTAATACTAGTTTAAGTAGCATTTTGGACCTATGTTACTCGGACGTCGGGCGAGTCGATTTTGTTTACTGCGATTTAGCGGTAGAAAACGAAGCTGGTTTGACACATGGTTTGACGAGGGGAACTGCAGAGACAAAAGACTCACTTGACAGCCAAATGAGTCACTTTTTGCACTTCCAGAACGAAGAAACGTCTTCAATCTGTCAGTAGTGTCAGAATGTTACTCGTCAGAACATCGTTTCGGGAATCACCATCGGCCACTGTTTACAACTCATGACAAGAGGTCATAAAGGTCATCGAGGTCATCGAGGTCGAGTTTAAATAATCAAAGGAAAAAAAATACAATCCTGTTGCTTCAATACTCAAATAAAAAATAAAAAACCATGTTCAATCTTAATTTTCTTGCTTATTTATATTATGTGTAATTTTTTTTTTACCAGTTTCGTAGATGTACACTGGGCGAGGCAGCAAGTTTTTTCCTCATAGGTATTTAAATGAGCTCAAAACATAAAAGGCGTCGCGATTGGCTACAGTGCGCTTGAGCGAGCCAATCAGAGGACAAGCAAGGGGCGTCTTGGATGGGTGAGTGACTGGCCCTGGACCATGCATTAACAGTGGCGTCCGATTCAAAATACACAGCGCTGCCGTGGATATGCATGTCCGTGTTGGTGGAAGCCAGCGTTGTACACAAAAGAATAATGCAAGCGTAGCTCATCGAAGTCGGACCGATTCCTGATCCAAGTGTCTAGAATTTGCACCTTTTCCGACATATTTTGGGGCCGATCGTGAACGCTGCCGGCTGGAATCCGAAGCACAGAGTCTATCGAGTCATCCGTCTGCAGAAGTCGAACAACGGGTATGTTTCGTGCTCTGAATTGTTGAAATCTTACACCGATTTCGTGCTTGGAATTTCGAAAACAGGACATTTTTCGAGGCCGTGCTTACTGCATATGCATTACCCATTGCGGCAGTGCTTAGCCACGAAGAGTTTTTTTTTCTCACAAAAGCCAGTTTTTTGGTTGTTGGAAATTAAATGGAAGCTAGGTGAACTAGCCAGTAGCAGTAACACTAACACTTTACAGTGACAGTATTAAATGGCATCGTGTAAAAATGAAGTCTCCCAGTCCGATCGTTCGTGCAAAATAAAACAGGTTTGGCGGGGCTGAATGGAGCTCTGTGACTGTGAGTGTGAATTGTGTGAGGAGGATCGAAGTCGAAGGGGGGGGGGAGGGGGGAGGGGGTGCCCGGTTGGGGGGGGGGGCTAGCTTTAATGCCTAAATCAAATGTAAATGTTTCAATATTGATATTCATGTTCATTGAGGCACAGGCCCCTTAGTGGCCTAGTTAGTAGTTATTTCATTTGTGTCGACCTAACTGACTTTCAAGAGACACTTTGTTTATGAACCTTGACGTTTGAAAGGCTGTTTTGTTTTGAAGTTGAACTCATCATGATGATTTGTAACTAGGGCCATTGATTCAATTGAAATTTCAAAAATGGCCATTTGTTGTTGTAGTTGTATTTGTAAGGTCCTAGATTAAGATAATTACTCGGATATTCGGACAGGAATTGTAATTTGTATCAGACAATAGCAAGATTCAAATTTAATCATGTTTGAATAGACAATACTTGACCTTTCGCCAAACCGTCTAATGTGACAATGGACAGAATGATACCTTGTTGTCTTTGGGAATTCATTGTACATACATGTACTAATTTTTCTTTCTTTTATTAGATTTGGAAGACAGTGAACGGTCTCTTCATCCACTATGCCTCTCGCACTGAGAAATAAAAGCAGGGCTGGTACCCTGCAAGTTCAACAGGTACGACTATAGTTTAGACTTTAGTTTAGAGGGCCTGACTGATGTATCGATCTGTGATCATGCCGGACCATACGTACTATCACTTACCAGTATCAGTACTCGCCTTTGCTTTGATAATTGTTGGCCAAGATTTTAGTTTTAATACCCTCATTGTAAAAGAGTGGATAAAAACCTTAAAGTTAAACCCAAATTAGGCCACAAATTGTAATGTAGATATTTATTATTATCCATGGTCTTGCACAACCACTTGCCCCAAAAAATATCCTTACAGTTTCCAAAATGGCTAGATCGAGGATGTTCCCTATCACGTTGCTGTCTGTTTCTACATGCACACATGACAGTGTTGAAAACTCATTCCCTATTCCCTCTGTGACCCATGGAACCTCAACATAGCCCATCCACGATCTGCCCTAACTCATTTACTAAGCAACTTCATTGTTTGCTGCCTCAAGCTTGCATTTTCCCAACGCAGAGAAAACCCTACTCCTTGGTGATGTCAAAAAAACCTGACAAAATGCTCTGAGCGCATTTTTTCTGTTCTCTCTCCAACTCCCCCTACCCTAGATTCACCGAGATGAAAGCAACAATGCCCCAGCGCTGCGGCAAAGCAAGAGGCGCTCAAGCGGGTCTCCCAAGGGACAGCAGCCGACCAAGAGGGCGGCCTTCGGTGACATCACGAACGTAAGTGTTGTGGTCCGAGCGCGTCCAAACTCCGAAGCCAGCTTCCAGAATGGATCACTCCAGAACAAATTCTTTTTTCCCTCAAATTATTGAAAAGGGAAAGAGAATTCAGCCGTGTTTCCACTGGAATAAAATTTAACAGAGACGATGATTAAATTTCTTATAGTCAAATTTGACCGTCATTCCCACTTGGACTTTTGACGATGGTTAAAGTAACTGAGCTGGCAATATAACGACTCATGAAGGTCAAGTGTCAGCCGGATACACTATGTATGTATGTACATTTAGCGCGCGACATGAAGCAGAAGCTGTGCACAGTGCATGTACGTGTTACGTCCTAGGCCGGATGTGGTTTTTTACCGAGTCGCGTTTAACCGAGTGGTGCTTTGCACTGGACTTATCGGCTCGGTTAAACTTACCTGGTCACCTTTACTGGGCAGAGGTTGGCCGGTAAAAGTAACCATTCGGCTCGGTTAAATTAACCGAGAGAAAATTTAACTGGGCCGTTTCCACTGGACTTAAAATGGGGAAAAGTAACCATAGTCTCGGTTACTTTGACCAAAATAAGTTCAGTGGAAACGCGGCTTTTGACTGAATTGAGACTTGAACCTGAGACATCTGGATGAACTTGCGTACCGTTGATTGAGATTCCCGATCCCCCGCAAACCCGTGCAGGCGAGACACATCAAGAAAGACGATGGCACGAAGAAGGTTGCCGTGAGCAAGAAGGCGGTCTCGGCCCTGCCCAGGCCCAAGACGAAGCCGCCCCCGCCCCTCAAGGCCAAGCCGGAGTCGGCGCAAGACGACAGCTTGGAGCTCGTCCCGTCCTCGCAGGAATCGTCCAACTCGGCGTCGATGCAATCCATGTCATCTCAGAGGTATGCCCTTGTGGATGGTTTTGCGGTGACGCCGTGCAGGTGGTCATCTATTAGCAAGGCTCTGAGAAGAGCCGGTAACTCTGTATGCCTCATAAGGCCAAGTAAAAGAATATTACTTTCTCATCCTAACTTTTTGAAAACAAGGAGGATGAGGGAATTTGTTTGTTTGTTTGTTTTTTGCCTTTTCCAAAACAAGTTTTTTTCCCTAAAGACGGGTAGTTTAATGTCCAGTCATTCATAAAAACTGTACGATATGTAGGCTGTGTATATGTGAGGTTCAACAGCTGGAAACCGTGAAAATCAATCTGAACTTTGTATTTTTATCGTTTTATTAGCCCACTCCTTCTACTGTTGTTTCAGTTTAGGTTTAGAACATTTTTTTTGTCTCTTATATTTCAGTTCATCTCCAGACCTGGTGGAGCTTATGAACCAGAGGAACGAAGAGAAGAACGCGGAGAGTGAAATCAAAGATGCTGTAAGTATTTATTTTTCTTATTTAAAAAAAAATAAAATAAAATAAGCAAGCTTGCCAGAATTAAGGATTGCATTCTTGTTCTAAGTCAGTTAGCAGTTTTGCAAGTTGTTTGTATTATTTTTCTCCAAATATTCTTTTCTGTAGGTGGCAGCCATTTCCCTGGAGGAAGGGCCCGACTACAGCGACATTGACGAGGAGAACAAGGACGACATTAACCAGTCGCCGATCTACGCGCAAGACATCTTCAATTACCTCAAGGAACGAGAGGTGAGGGCGCCTGTCACGAGGGGCCGTCGTGGCTGGAAGGTTTTCGAGTTTCGTCGCCGTAACATACCTTGCCACCTTTTTTCCAGAGGCGAAAATGATGACGACCAATGAACACGAAGTGCATACTTTTTGGCACACAGGATTAGCTCCGATTATTTCCTACATAAACCCGCAAACCCCTGTAGCACTGAAATTGTCGGTTTTGCTGTAAATTTTTGTCAGCTGAAAAGAGTTGCAGGATTAGCTAGTAGCTACTTATGGCTCACCTTCGTCTAGCTAAAATAATATAAAAACAGTTGCAACACTGCTCATTGACTTAAATGACCTGCAATACATAAATCTCAAAAGTTAGAGGGCCTGACGTTTCGATACTAGAAGGCAAAGTGACCTTTGAGAAAGGTCCTGCTAGGATTGAAACATCAGGCCCTCTAATTTTTGAGATAAAATACTTGTGCAGAAGTAATGTCAGTAGCTCATGGTCTCTGTGCACGCTAATCCCATATTCCGTCTCAGCTGAGTGCGCCGATCGAGAGCTACTTTGACGCGCAGCCGGAGGTGACCCGCCACATGAGGGCGGTGTTGGTGGACTGGCTGGTGGAGGTGCAGGAGAACTTTGAGCTGAACCACGAGACGCTCTACCTGGCCGTCAAGCTGGTGGATCGCTACCTGATGGAGGTCAAGGTCAAGCGGGACATTCTGCAACTCCTGGGAGCCACGGCTCTCTTCATCGCCTGCAAATACGACGTAAGCTAGGCACAGATCTTCTGTGTGACAGGGATGCAAGACTTGTGGAAATTCCTGGATTTCCAGAAATGGCGCAATTTTGTTTTGTTTTTCCGGAATTTTTTTTTTTTTAATTTAATTTTTTTTTTTAATTGTGTATTTATTTATTTATTTTCATTATTTTCAATTATTATTATTTTTTTGGTCAAACTAGTATCTCAAACTTCTAAATTTTATGGTGATATACAAAAACGTTGCAAACTGCTTACTGACTAAAATTACCAAAAAGTAAATCTAAAATTTAGTGGGCCTGACGTTTCGATCCTAGCAGGTCCTGCTAGGATCGAAACGTCAGGCCCACTAAATTTTAGATTTCCTAAATTTTATCTGTTAAAACCCTGATGGGCGATGGGCGCCTGCACCCCTGCCGTGAATCTCGCAATCGCATCTCTCGGTCGCATCAGCGCTCGCTTGCAGTCTTCTCACAATTTATTGGCCTTCGGAAACGACTTTGTCGATCACTCACATCCCTTTGTTGGGGTCCAATTCCAGGAACGTTGCCCGCCGGCCCTGGACGACTTCAAGTACATCTGCGACGACGCCTACGAGAAGCACCAGTTCATCCAGACGGAGATGGCCATCCTGTCTCGCCTGGACTTTGACCTGGGCATCCCACTGTCCTATCGCTTCCTCAGAAGATACGCCAAGGTGAGGCCGTCCGTCCTCGTTGTCTGGGTCCGGGGGGGGGGGGGGGGGGTGTTTTCCTTTTGGATTTATATGGGTCTGTGGTGGCTACCTAATATAGGCCTGTCTTAAATCAAAAGGAATATGATGTGTAATCGATCAGAGAGGGTATGAACTTCCATGTGTCAGTTTGTTTTTTAAATATAGTAATCATATTTTGTGAGAAAACAGCAAGATTCTCGACAGAAAACTGCCCCCCCCCTTCCCCACTTTCCAACCCGAAAAATTGCTACGTGTGCCATGTTTTTCTTGTGGACGCACGTACGCGCGCGTATACTATACGTGTGTGTGTGCAGTCAATCATGCAACATTGCACTGCCGATGACGTCATCATCGCCTTCTCTTTGACATGCGCGCAAAAGACGTTTTTTTTGTGGATGGGGCGCGCTAAAGATTTTGTTTCCCTTTTACGGTCGCTATTTACGGGGTAGACATAAAAGTGTTGAGTTTGTGAACTGGTTTAGCCTTTATTAAGTCTTACAATAGTTTTCTCGATATTAGAATTTTCTGTTTCGGGTACCCTTTAATGTTTATGCAAATTGCATGCTTCGAACTGAAAGTGAGGCTATGGGCGCTAGATTTCCAAGATTAATTGTTGTGTCCTGGTTCTTTTTGAACTTTTCTTGACATTCTTTAACGAACAACGATAAGGTCCCTTGAATTTACCGCCATCTTTGAAATCTAGCACCCATAGAAATAAAAAACTGACTGGAAACGTTTTTTTTTTAATTTAAAAAAAATGGCAAAGAAAACCTTTGACTGGACCGGGATTTGAACCCAAGACCTGGTTTTAGATAGTAGTGCTCTTACCATCTGAGCTATCCATCCCTTAGATTTTCCAATTGTTTTCTTTTATTGAAGTGTAAAGTCTTTTGAGAGCAGTTCAACTAGCAACAAAAATCAGATTTACATTTGGTTAATTAAATATAATTTATTTTAAGCAGTTTTTAAATTCTTTTAGGAAAAAGATTTTATATGATTTGTTATAATGTTTATCGCAAACAAGTTTTAGGTTTTTTTTTCAATTTTCTTCTTTTTTGGGGTCTCATTTTGTTTGATAGTGCGCTCATGCTTCCATGGAAACCCTCACCCTCGCCCGGTTCATCCTGGAGCATTCCCTGATGGACGCCCAGTTCCTGGAGGTCAGAGATTCCAAGATAGCGGCCGCCGCTCTTCTGCTGGCCTTCAGAATGGCCAAGGTTGGCCAGTGGGTGAGTAACCAGTGGCCAACCGTTGGCACTACATAAGGAGTGGCTTTTTTGTGTGTGTGTGTGTGTTGAGTATTAGGGCGAGGCCAAAAACCATTGTCCATGACTTCTGGAATTTTCTCAAGTGATCAAGAAAAGTTGATACAAAAATATTTTTGCAAACTGCTCACTGACTAAAATCACCTGCAATTCATGAATCTCAAAAGTTTGAGGGCCTGACCTTTCGATCCTGGCAGGACCTTTCTCAAAGGCAAATTCTTTGAGCAAAACCTTTGAGAAAGGTCCTGCCAGGATCGAAACGTCACTACGTCATCATGCCTTCTAACTTTTGAGAAAAAAAATAAAATAGGAAATTTGGGTGATTGTTTGGAATTTTGAAAGTGAGTGGGTGTGCCGGTCCAGTTGGCTTTACAGGCAATTGCTTTTGTTGTCTATCATGTTGAATCTGGCCTTGGTCCTGAAAAAAGTTTTGAAAACTGTTGTCGTTAAAAAATTAGTAGTGGGTGACGTTTTGATCCTAGCTGGAGCTTTCTCGAAGGCAGAATGCCACAAAAATGCATCATGGCAAATAAACAGCACCGCAAAAAACCACACATCTTGCATAATGTACTCATATTTTACAGGTATTGGTTGTTACCGGATAGCGATTGCTTAGTGAGTTTTGAAAATGGCGCATTATTTTTTTTTTAACCAGTGTGCCGGTCATTGACACTGGAAAGTGGTATGGTGAGAAGTGGCTTATAGCCTAATACTAAACATTCATTCTTGCTTTTCTAAAACAAATTGAGGACTAAATGTTTGATCCAGGTACGATCTCAAAGGGACATTTTTGTTTATTTTAGAAAGGACCGTGCTAGGCTAAAAATGCTAGATTCTCTAAGATTGCCCATTGGGTTATTTAGAAGATCAGTAAATAGCTTTTTTTATTTCGCTTTTTAATTTTTGTTTTTGTTTTGTCGATCTCCACAGGACGCGACCCTTGAGTACTACAGTGGCTACAAGGAGGTTGAACTGTCGGACCTTGTCCAACGACTGAATGCAATGCTGACGCCCACACCCAACAAGCAGCTGATGACCATTCGGAACAAATACTCACACGAGTAAGTTGAATGACTGCGATCTGTGTTTGTTCCCTCCCCTCTAGAACTTGACCCGTCTCTGCCTGACTGGTCACAGCACATAAACAGTGCTGCTGTCTAAGCCCCTATCAGACTAACAAAAAAACAAAAAACAATCTGCATTACAAGACAACATTGTCAATAACAGCTTTTCCAAAACACAAAGCCCAAACAAACTGTATACCAAAGAGTATGAAATTTACTTTCTTATGATACAAAAAATCGAAAATGTCCTAAACGATATCAACGGAACAGTGAATGGGATAGCACCATCTTTTTCACAAACCAAACTTGCGAGCGATAAACTATTTCTTACACTACAGAATGGTGCCGTGATGGTTTTTTGCATTGTTCTACTTTCTCAGATTACCGTTTGAGCTAAAACCTTCGCGGGATTTCTTTGTTGGAATGTTTTAATGGTTCAACACACAAACTGTGGCAATCTTTTGATTTTTACCAATGTTGTATAGGGCCTTTAACAAAAACTTGATGAATTCAATTTTGTTTTGTTTCAGAGTTTTCCATAAGGTGGCCAAGATTTCCCCGCTAGACGTTCTCCACATCTAAGGATGAGCTTTACCGATTTGGAAGATCTTGTCAATATCCGATGCTCGCTCCGGACCTCGGAATCGGGAGGAGGGAAATGCTACCATGGCAACGGCAGCAGCCGAGGACGATGCCTTGCCGCACTGCCCAGCGATGCGTCTTTTGAAACGGACACGCGTTGCCCAATCATGACGGAGCAAGCCAGATTCAAATTTGTCTTCTTTTCACGTTGAATTCGTGATTCGCTTAATCTGGGTTTTTTTTTAAGTGGGATAGGAAACAATTTTTTTTTTTTTTTACATCTCATCGTGATACATGGAACAGGAATTTGTGAGAATTTTGGTGAAATTTGAATTCCACAAGACTTTAGATAATTTTCCCTCGAGGGTTATATTTTGAAATGTGAGTACAGTACCTGTGGTTCTATCAGTGTCATTTTGTCGTAATTTTTTACCATTTTGGAATCATTCTTTGAACGAGAATCTGTTAAGATTGATGTCTTTCTCTCACTGCAATACCAAATTTTGGAGCCATCTTATTTCATTTTCACATTAATCAAGGAAATAGTCGTATTTCTTAAGTTTTCCATTTCTCTATGGGAATCAAAACAATTCCTCAAAGCAATGATTCGGTCTACGCTTCCGTTTTTATGTTTTCTCCGGGTTTTTTTCATCCACTTTTTAAGTTTCATCTTTCATCATGACCTGTATGATTTTTTCCCCCGCTTTTTAAGATAGAATTATTACAAGTCATTAACTATTACAACCATTGTCTTGTGATTTTTCTTTTAAGCCACGATCTTTTAGGATGAATTTTTATCTTATTGTTTAAGAGGAAAAGAACATTTTTTTATCCGGTCGTTGATATATCAAAACGTTTCCTGTGGGGTCTCATTGTTTTGTTGTTGTATGATTGTCGCATGGGAGATTTGTAGTTCACTTTGGTTTATGTGGCTTGGACTGTGGGTATGGCTGTTGCTAACAAGACTACCAAAGGTTTTTTTCTTAGCCATAGCTGTCATCCTAAATTCTCAGTTCATTTTTCAATTTGGGATCAATGCCGTTGTCCATATGTCACCTTTGACCTCCCCTTCCCACACTCCCATCATCGATGGCCACATTTGATGTTGTCTGTAAATTTTGTAAATAAATTTTTATGTCTAGATATCAGCCGAAGTAAATTTTGTGGAAAGGTTGTACAGTACGGAGACCGTCATTTCTTTTCCATCTAGTATCGGGTGAGGGTTTAAACTCCGATTGAAGGAATTCTTGTATTCATGATCTCCGTTTTATGAAAGAGACTCATCTCATATTTAGCATTCAGTGAAATTTTTATGTTTGCCAGATGTTTGCAGACACTTGGAAAAGGGTTTTTATCGTACTCAGTTTGAAAGAAAAAACCCCCAATGTATTTAATTATTTCTCATGGAAAACAAACTATGGTATACAATCTTAAGATGTACATTGTTTCACTTTTTGCTGTACATATAATTTCAGACAGATTTCTGGGAGGATTAACCTCGCCAAACCATCAACTACGAGTATTGTTTTTTTTTTTTGAATTATGAAATGGTGCCTTCAACACGGAGAGTAATTAAAGTATTAATAAAATTATGTGTAGTATTAAAGAAAAAGATACTGCTGTTTGTGTTCTTTATTACTTGGTTTTTAAGTTCTTTGTGGATGGAATGATCCAGGCAGGAGCTTCCTGGATGTTCCTATCATTCAAGAATTACAACAGCATTTCAGATGTTTTGGCAAGAATTTAATTGTCTTTTTTTCTGGGGGCGGATGTGAAATGCGGGAGATCTTTCACATTCATATCCTTGATATTGTATGGTATTAACAAGGTGATTGAAAAATCTGGAAAAAAATCATGGAATTTGGAAGTCATTTTCTCGGGCCTGGAAAAGTAATGGAACTGCCATTGAAAACTTGTTGAAATTGAAGCAGTGAATGGCTTTCCAAAGATTTGAATGTTTCTGGATTTAAAAAATGTATAATACATGTATCTTATGCGTGTCAGGGCTTTCCTTGCCCGGACTGTCTGTGTATGTCCTTGTCACTGTCACTTTGCCACTGCTAGCATCAACAATTTTGAGATTGATGTCAGTGAGCAGTTTGTAAAATTTGTTGTTCTTATTTACATCATTTTCTGCAAGTAATCTATTGTAGATACAGGATCTCTGTATCAGGCAGTCTTGACAACCTCAAACAATCCAGTCCTTTTAAAATAACCGCACGCCACAAAAAACACGATTATGAAAAAAAAACTCAGTTCAACATTTATTTACAGAAAAAAGTGACTACAGTAGTTCTGGTGCCAAATATCTGCACACGATCGAACATTAATTTCCATAATATTCACGAATTATACCGAGGCCCAATTTCATTGAATGGTTTTGTAGAAATACGGTCACTACGGTAGTCCAAAAGAGAAAATCCCCAAGTGAGCTGCTTATGCATGCACAGCATGGCCCCAAAAATGAAAAGTTCCTGTGCTTAAAATGATGTACGTGTATACAAGTGTGTAAAAGAATCCTCAAAATACTGGGTGGTAGTACTTTATCAGATGAACTAGTAAATTATAACAAAACCCCCAAAACCCGAGGCCAGAGCTTTAGAAGCACTCATGAAGTAACTGTGCATGTAGGTACGAAAGCTCACGCCTCAGTTTTGACTATTTTGCCAGAAAGTCATACAAAGTGCTTCCCGGGAGTATATTATGGATGCTTAAAAGTACATGTACAAGTACAGTGGAATGTCGCTAAAACGAACGGCGATGTATAACGAACATTCGGCTATAACGAACATGCCCTTTGACTCCCGATTTTTGTGTACAAAATATGTGGCCGCAACTCCTATAACGAACGACCGCTATACCGGCAATTTTTTTATGGATACAGGGATGTTCGTTATAGCAACGTTCAACTGTATAAGTAATGTGAGGAACAGTAACCAGTACTTATTCAATAGTGTGTTGATCACTTGCCCTGAACTTGGCCATGCCCGATCCACAGACAACAGTGACCACTAAAATTTCATAAAAATTATAAAACACTGTTGACCAATGTCAGTAGCTGTTTCGGAGGTCAAGAGGGCGAGGATGTGCATAGATTTGGCAGGTGAAACTCACGTGGGAAAACATACAGAACCCCAGTAGGCATGACCTGGACAACTTCATTTGATCAGAACAAAATAAAACCTTTTTTCCTCAAGTTGCCAACTATTCCTCTACTTCCTGATGATCTTTCCGACAAAGCATACTTCTTTTGGCTCATTTTAGCCATTTGCAAATCTCCTAATCGCAGCGAAGCATGTCTAACTCTCCCATGTACCCAGGCACCTACTTTCGGCCATCTTGAAGCTATGCATTGTGGGGATACTTCTCCCCTGGTTTAGACCCTGTCCGAAACGGGCGTCTAGAGCTAGGTCTAGGTCTTCCCCCTACTGGAAATACACGGAGATGCGAAGACAATAGCACTAGCCGTAGCTCTGGCAGCCCGTTTCGGTGGGACACGGCCTTAGATGCCTCAAAAGGGTCGATCATAGACCACAGGCTTGAATGTGCCAGTACATGGTGGGTACCGGCTGGGAACTGGTTTCCCTTGCCTTGTTGTCACAGTTGAGCACAGGAGTGTTTTCTATGCACTGCGGGATAATTCTCCCTCGAGTTAGGGCCTCAAAGAGTCAATCACTGGCACCAGGACTGAGCGAGCATTAGAAGCGATGTTGAAGTCAAACATGAGTGCAGTGATACACAAGTGAGCATGGGAGTGGGAGGAGTAACTCATCATAATGCAAGTGAGTAACAGTGAGTTTCACGAGAACTACGCTACTAAGAATTCCATGAAATTGGGCCCCTTTGGCATCTTGTGACAAAATTTACAAACCGGCATCCCGACCTTACAAAATACTGAGGCCGATATCCAAAAATGTCCTCCCTAAATAAACCATTTGATTCCCCGCCCGAAAGAGGTTAACTTACGATGCATGATTCCGAAATACCACCCTGCTCAATATTTCCCAAAATTTTGATCAAATCCCTGCATCTCGTGTCCCATTTAACTCTCTTCTTTTCGACTTTAAAAACAAAAGAATGCCGTACATTGAAATTTCTTTCACCCTGAAAATAAATAAAAACCTTTTAAAAAAGCAAGTCAACTATTAAAAAAGGCAAAGAAAAGAGGACAGTTTCAGAAGAAACGGTGGTCTTGAACTGGCACTTTAAACAAAATTACCATTCCCAGAGTTTCAAATTCCTGTTTGTCTTCAGCTGGCTAGTCTGACTGGCTACCAAGTACTGGTATACCTTCAAGGAGCCAAAAGGATTCTTTGGCGGCCAAATGGATCTTTTGACGGCCAAATGGATATTTTGGCGGCCAAATAGATCTTTTGGCGGCCAAATGGATCTTTAGGCAGCCAAATAGATCTTTTGGTGGCCAAATGGATCTTTTGGAGGCCAAATGGATTTGTTGGAGGCAAAATAAATTGGACCTCACTCTGAATAGCTGTGAGTTCATATGCTTGTGGCATGCATTTCGTTTTATTTCTCCCTCCTGGTGGATTTTTCTCTTTTTTAGGGGGGGGGGGGGTGGACACTGACCCTACATATTCAGGCGGCCGGATGTCAATTTTAGTGGCCAATGGGCAAAGTGGGCCACTGGCTAAATTTCAAAGCTAGCTGGATCTTTGTCAAAGGCTTTCTTTCAAAGGTCCTGCCAAAATTTAAACATCAATTTTTTTTTTCGGGTGGACATAATTTTTATCATCTGAGTCAGAAGACAGTTTCCACTATACCTGAAGTTCTTCAGGGGACAACATAAAATAAAGTGTTTTTTGGTATACACATAAATGAGTGGGAGATTTCGGAGGAGTCCCTGGGGGTACTTGGGTCTGTTTGGGCGCTCTGTCTAGAGGGCCACTTTCCGCCCCTCGATGCTGATGGAGATGGCTCGGGGGTTCTTGTTGCGACTCCGCGCCTTGGCGTCCTTGAACCTCTTCAGGTGCTTGTCCAACTTGGTCGGCTCCTTCTTGCCACTCTGCGGAGGAGAGAGGGGGGAGATGGGAGTTAAATGGTGCAGATGATGATGGGAAGGACGCAAAGGATGATGGGAAGGATGCAAAGGATGATGAGAAGGGTGCAGAGGATAATGGGAATGATGCAAAGGATGATGGGAAGGGTGCAGAGGATAATGGGAATGATGCAAAGGATGATGGAAAGGATGCAAAGGGTGATGGGAATGATGCAAAGGATGATGGGAATGATGCAAAGGATGATGGGAATGATGCAAAGGATGATGGGAAGGATGCAGAGGATAATGGGAATGATGCAAAGGATAATGGGAAGGGTGCAGAGGATAATGGGAATGATGCAAAGGATGATGGAAAGGATGCAAAGGGTGATGGGAATGATGCAAAGGATGATGGGAAGGATGCAAAGGATGATTGGAAGGACACAAAGGATGATGGGAAGGACACAAAGGATGATGGGAGGGATGCAAAGGATGGTGGGAGGGATGCAAAGGATGGTGGGAGGGATGCAAAGGATGGTGGGAGGGATGCAAAGGATGATGGGAGGGATGCAAAGGATGATGGGAGGGATGCAAAGGATGGTGGGAGGGATGCAAAGGATGGTGGGAAGGATGCAAAGGATGATGGGAAGGATGCAAAGCATGATGGGAAGGATGCAAAGGATAATGTGCAAAAGATCATATGAGAGATTAAAACAAAAATTCCCTTTAAACTTTGTTGGGTGGGGTCAAAGTTGAAGTGTATTTTTCTGCCTCTCAATTTATTCTCACCTTTGAGAATTCTCTCTCGACGTTCCACTTGGGCCGGACCACGTAGTCCTTGGTGGAGGGCAGGGGCACCCTGGCACGACCTACCCACCCTTTGTCCCCTGGCCGAAGAGCCCTGCAATGCAAGACACAAACAAAATGCACGTTGGACTGGGAGCAAGTTTATGGGGGAAAGCAGACCATAGGCTTGAATGCGCCAGTACTTGGTGGGTACCGGCTAGGAACTGGTTTCCCTGGTCTTTTTTTGTCACAGTTGAGCATGGGAGTGTATTCTGTTGTTTACCAGCCTATGCCCCTTTACAAATCCACGGATCAGGCTCGGGCTCAGGCTTCGTCTAAGTCTGACAAAACCTGAAAATCCAGGTTTATTGCCGAATTTGAAGGTTTGTTTGCTTGATAAGTAAAAGAGTATTCACCAAGAAACTGGGGCCAAACGCTTGTTTCTAGATGTTTGTTGACAATATAACTGGCAAGAGACATATGACTGAAGCCTAAGCCCGAGCCTAAGCTAACAGCCTTTGTCTCTCACTGAAATGGACACAGCAGTAGATCCACAGCAGATAGTAAGTAAGATTCAAGCATGCAAACCTTTCTTCACCGGTGAGAGCCGTGTCAATGCTCTTGGGTATTGCAGCTGTGCCATCAGTCGAACTGTTCAGAAAAAAAGACGGAAGGGCAGAGAAAGGACAGTCAAAACAATGAGGTTTCTTTCAGTAGAAGGTTTCTATTATCAGTCAGAAGCAATTCAACCATTAACTGCCGTATATCTCCGGGAATCACACCCCTTGCTTTCATTCAGATGCAAACGTCTTATTGCGCGGGGATCGCACGAATGTCCGGACGAGCAATTTCACAACCCCAGCTGTTGGTTGCCCGCGCAGACGTGCCCCGAAACCGACGCCTTTAGGCTGGACCTGCCGGTCAGCTAGCCGAGGGAGGGAGCTCACCTCATCCGCCTCTTCTTGACGGCCGAGAGCTGGGCCAGGTCCCTCTCCTGCCGCTCCTCCTTGGACATGGAGTGGAAGTTGGCCTCGACACCGAAGATGGGCCTGGACCAATCGTCTGCGAAAAAGAGGGAGCGAGAGGTGACAGAGAGGGCGACTGAAAGGGAGGGTACACAATTTTTATAAATTTTTTTTTTTTAAGGTTATTCCAGAGATAATTGGGGATGAAACTCAAAATGAGTCTCAAACCAAACTGATTAACAGATGTCTGGTTGAAGACTGCCTGAATTTCTCAGGACTTTTTTCCAGACATTTCCAAAAATTCCAAAAATTAAGACATTACTTTAATACTCACCAGGAAGTTTGTAATGGTATCAGACATTGCAAAATTTGAGTGCTTGAAAAACCCTTTTTTTTTTTAATTTACAACTGTTGCTCCATTTTGTCAAGTAGTTGCTTTCCTAATCGAAGCAGTATTGTCGCCACCTGCTACATTTCTCAAAATTTAGTGGGCCTGATGTTTCGATCCTAGCAGGGCCTTTCTCAACATTTGTTTCTTAATCCGTTCTGTCAGGTGGTTGCTCACCTCAGTGAGACATGGCATTAGCCCAACCTTCTACACTTTTCTGTTCTGTCAGGTGGTTGCTCACCTCAGTGAGACGCAACCTTAACCCAGCCTTCTCCATTTGTTACTTCTGTTCTGTCAGGTGGTTGCTCACCTCAGTGAAACACAGTACTGCGACCACCTTCTGCATAAGTCTGTCAGTTCTGTCAAGCAGTTTTCAATGAGACACAGCACTGCCACAGCACATATCTCTGTTCAGACGGTGGCTCATTTGCGATAAGACACAGGATCGGAGGTTCCAAACTTTGGCACCAAACGGCCGGGGCACTTACTGATCAGTTTTCCGGCAATGTCGCGGCAGTGCCTCAGCTCCTTGGGATGTCTGTACAGGCACATGACGGCCTTTCCGATGCCGCTGGTCTTCAGCATGTGCTGGTCTATCGGCGGGAACTGTGAGCAGAAAAAAACAAATGATTATTGATCGTGTCGTTCTATTTGTACATGTAGTGAAGAGATGCCTTTGGGTAAGGACAGTTCCAGCCAGGCAGTTGATCAACGCGATTACCACCAAGATCTACACTCGTCTATAGATCCGTTTGCACCGGCAGCCATCTTTCGGGGCCTTCCTAGTGTTATTAAAATTCAGTGACAATGCAGGTACAAAGAGTGCACTCTTGCCTATCCAAGAGGAACAAAGACTAGGCCCCAAAGATGGCCACCGGTGCAAACGATCCATTCTGCTGTCGGGTGGTTGCTCGCCTCAGTGAGACACGCAGGGATGCAAGTGACCGACAAAGTCATTTCCTGAAAATCACTGAGCACCGATAAATTGTTCGACTGCGAGTGAGCGCTTACGCGACCGAGAGATGCGATAGAGTGAGCGCTTAAGCGACCAAGAGATTCCTGGCAGGGGTGCAGGCGCCCTTAAATTTTTAGGGTTTTAACAGCTAAAAATGAGCAGATTGAGATACCTGTTTGACGTTAAGAAAAAAAAAAAAAAAAAAAATTAAATAAATAAAATCACGCCATTTCCTAAAATCCGGAAATTTCCGGAAGTTTTACATCCCTGGACACAGCATTGCCACCGCCTCCTACATTTTTCCGTCTGTTCTGTCAGGTGGTTGCTCACCTCAGTGAGACAAGGTATTGTCACCTCCTTCTACATTTGTCTGTCTGTTCTACCAGGTAGCTGTTCGTCTAGGTGAGACACGGCATTGCCGCCACTTTCTGCATTTGTCCGACAAGTCAGGCAAGAACACGGCATTGCCACCACATTTGTCCGTCTGTTCTGTCAGGTGGTTGCTCACTTTGTCTGTCTGTTCTACCAGGTAGCTGTTCGTCTAGGTGAGACACGGCATTGCCGCCACTTTCTGCATTTGTCCGACAAGTCAGGCAAGAACACGGCATTGCCACCACCTCCTACACTTTGTCCGTCTGTTCACGGTCTGGTACCCTACCTCTTTCAGCACTTTAAGAAGGCTCTCCCTGACGTGCAGGTTGGGCAGACTGTGGTCGGGGAGAGGCATGAGCCACTCCTTCATGACGCGCAGAATGCCGCAATCCATGAAGGCTATCTGCAAGTCCTGCCTGTTGGCCAACACAAAGAAATCAAGAACAAAAAAAATCAGAAACAAAAAATAGTCACAAAGGTTCTGATCCCAGCAGGACCCTTTTTTTCTCAAAAACAGAACATGTTTATTTTTTTTCTCAAAGACAACAAAGCAAGACGCTAGACCATTATACTTCTCTTTGACATTTGCGTTGTTTCTCATTTTTTTTTGTGGTGAGCAGCTTCCAACGTATCATTTTTTGCTCAATTTTAGCAACATATTTCAGATTTAAGTGTGCAAACATTTCTTCACCAGTGAGACACGGTTTCGCATACCTTTCTTTGATATTTGCATTTTTTCCAATTTTTGAGCAACATAGGCCTATTTCAGATTAAAGTGTACAAACCTTTCTTCACCAGTGAAACACGGTTTCTCATACCTTTCTTTGACATTTGCATTTTTGCTCATTTTTGTGCTCATTTTTAGCAACATATTTCAGATTAAAGTGTACAAACCTTTCTTCACCAGTGAAACACGGTTTCTCATACCTTTCTTTGACATTTGCATTTTTGCTCATTTTTGTGCTAAATTTTAGCAACATATTTCAGATTTAAGTGTACAAAGCTTTCTTCAGCAGTGAGACACGGTTTCTCATACCTTCCTTTGACATTTGCATTTTTGCTCATTTTTGTGCTCATTTTTAGCAACATATTTCAGATTTAAGTGTACAAAGCTTTCTTCACCGGTGAGTTAGGTTTCTTATACTTTTCTTTGAGATTTTTTCATTTTTGCTCATTTTTAGCGGCGAGCAGTTTTCAGCATATTTCTGTCACTTTAAGAGAAATAGCTCCCCCCCCAAAAAAAAAAGAAAAAAGAAAGAAAAAAAGAGATGAACATTTTAGCAGGCCTCCATTTTGTCAGGGGCTTGGTGGCTCAGTCCGTGGAGCTTTGGGGAGAGTTTTAGGGAGTCCAATCCAACTTACTTGCGAAGCTGCGACATGACGGCTGGTAACATCATCAGTTTCTTGGTGGCGGCTTTCCTCTTTTGGTTCAAGTTCCGGTCTTCCTGTTTGGAGCGAAACGGAAGGCAAACCACCACAGTTTAGCCGGCTTCTGCTTCGGGTGGAGCCCTCAAGGTTTTTAACAGCCAATCCCTCGCTGTCGACCCTGGGCTGGATCTCACAAAGCCTCACGATGCATCGTAACTCAACTTACGATGGACAACCCATCGTAAGTTGTGATACACCGTATGGTTTGTGTGCATCGCTCATCGTCTTGCGATTGATCGTAAGTTACGATGGGTTTGGTGAAATTGACCCCAGGTCATACTAGAGGCGAGGCGATGCCGTTGTGGTGATGCACATTCCCGGTTATTCAAAAGGCAGTCCGGATATTCCGATTGCATTCCGACAGCTTTCTAAATACTCCCACCTAATTTCGAGCTGCATTTGGGAGGCTGATATGACTTGGGCAATGGGCCAGGAATCGCTAGGCGGGTTCGAAGAGCACATGTTGAGCATTCAAACGGCATTTTGAAAGTTCTTCATTCCTCATTCTGGTTGGTCACAACATTAGAGAGGTTTCGCACGCGAATGGATACACATGCGCATAGGTTTAGCTATCAGTACCAGCTAAGGCTGTTGTCGTGAGAAAAAATTCTTGTCGACATGTCGCGAGAATTTTATGCCGACTGTCGACATTGTCGCGACAGAGACCCGATTTAGTCAAAAATCTGTAGTCACAATGTCGGATTTTTTTAAGGTATTAAACGAATGGGGCATGTCAAACCGCCATAGTTGTGAACTTGTGAAATTAGTTTTCATGGATAATCTTAATTTCAATAAAATTTCATATTTAATGGCTTTCGTATTTAAGATTATACACAACAAAATAATTTGTGTGCCGATATTGGGTGTTACAGTCGTAATTTCCTAAAAAATCATAAAAAAGCGATTGCTCATTGTTTATTCATGACGTCATCGATCGGCGATGCGTGCGTTCTCACTGCAAGAAATAATGAATATTTATGAATTCGCTGCACAGCGGCTGCAGTGGTTTTCCAATCGGCTATGTACACATGTACAGTTGGAGAACCAGATAGTTTCAATGAAAAGAAAAGACGTCACCGTCCGAACCTAGCTAAAGGTAGCCGCGTATTGGGCACCCAAAAACCAGCTGCGTATTGGGCCCAAAAACGGAGGAGGCCGCGTATTCAGCCATACATTCAGACAAACCTAGAACGTATGCGGCAAAGGAGGCCTTTTTCCGATGTACATAATGTACTTCCGGTCCGTTTTTCAACGAAATAAAATACGCGGCCGCCGGGATTTTGGGCCCAAACATGCGGCTACTTTCAACTTGGTACCGACCGTGACGCACGTGCGATCTCATTTCTCGATCCTTCCCTCGGACGTCCACGATCTTTCCCGATCTCTTCATTGCACTGGTATCCCGTACGCACGTGTATTAAATGCATGCGATGCAGCAACGTATACCAGCTACTGTACTGCTGACGACCGGAAACGTGCGCTATACAGTAGTGACAGTATTTACACTGTACATCGTAATGGCAAAATGCGTTCGGTGAATGATTTTCTTTGGTCGCGTCGCGATCCCTTCCAACTTCCAACATATTTAGTAACTATTATTTTGTGGCGTGGATAAGCAAAAATGAAATGCTCAGCGCACAATTTTAGGATTTTTTGTTCCCTTTTTATTCCCTTCTTTTCAGAGATTATGACTAGAGATAGGCTAATGTATTTTATTGTTTTTGTCGCGACAACCGAAAAACCTTGTCGACATGTCGGAATATTTTCTTTGTCGCGACAATGT